>JAJHJA010000480.1:0-600000 GCA_021202915.1 Heliconius himera
TTGGTTACACCGCAATTCAAAGATATTTATTACGTGAAACCAGTTAGCGATACTACTGAGGTAAATTAAAACCCTACGCCACTGTATTATAGTGTGTACTTTTTGTTTATATGTGTTACTACTACAAATCTATACAGAGTGTTTTGTACTACTCTATAAAAGCCCAATACAATTATTATTTTTTCCTCATAAATTAAAAAGTGATTTTGTCAAACAAAATAAACAATAAAATTATCGTTGTATAATAAAACGCCATTTGTCAAGAACGACGCACGCAGACATAAACCTATCAAAGGGAAACCGCCATATACGTCTCATTCCGAAATGGAGTCGTGGTATTGGGCCAAAGTTCAAAATTATTTAATCTTTAGTGGTATTTTTGTATTAAAATGTGCTTACGTTACACATAGTTACCAATGTATCTATGCGCTACTATGTCACACGAAATACAGGTATGGATAAACATCGTGAAATGAAAAAAAATCCTACGTCTAAACTGTTGAGGTATCTTGATTAATTTCTTTAAGTATGGGTTTAAAATATTTTACCCTATATGCTGTCCCTCTAAAAGGAGCGCTGACGCTTCCACTCTGTATATATTTATTATTTTGTAAAAAATATAATAGTAATAGATCATTTGTTTTTCTTCTAGCTACATTTAACATGGTGCATGAGATCAGTGATATCCGAATACGAATCGAAGCCGCACCAGTATGTGTCGTTTCTACTGGGACACGAAGGACGCGGTAGCCTCCTCTCCTATTTAAGGAAAAAGTAAGTTAAAATATACTGCACACCGCTTGGTAGGCAGACGGAACATTGTGTTAAGACACTCCGCTCTCCACGTTCCGCCGAATTCTGGAGACATTGTGTGTCAAGTGGCAGAACTCGACGTCATAAGTAAGTTCATATATACGTATATTTATATTTTCAAATACACCATACATACTTGTAACATAAATTTTTGAAATTTTGTAGGAGTTTTGATTATCTAGAGATTTATTTTTTGATTAAATTATTTTATTTTACCTTACATCTTTTTAAATATACCGTCTACTGCCTAAAGACTGTTTTATTATATTCTTTCTTTTTAGTGTTCCTTTCTTTTTAAGGAAAAGAGTGTCTTAACACTAGGTTCCCTCTGCCTACCCTGCTGTGTGCGGGATACAGCGTGAAGCTAATTTTTAATTTTTTTTTTTTTTTTTTTTTTTCTTTTTAAGGAAAAAAGAACCCTTACAAGATCACTCTGTTGTCCGTCTGTCTATCTGTCTGATTAACTCATGAACGCTTGGAGATATTGAGTTGACATTCAAATCATACTCCATGATTTCCTAAAAATATATATTTCGATATTCACTTACAAAAAGGATATATAAGGATATCGCCAAAAACGCGTATTTTGACACTAAAAAGGGGGTCAAATTTCATAGGGTACTTCCGGTTGACTTAGAATTATAAAATTTGGCAGCTAGCACCTCCAAGTAGTATTAGTTAAAAAAAAACTGAAAGCTATACATTTGTGGCTAAGTATTGAAAATAATAATCTGCAAAGGGGGGCAACAGTTGGTATTAAAGCCACTAGTTCAAGAGAAGTATCAGATAAAAGGGCTCTGGCTAAGATGAGCCTGAATTTCAGAAAAAAACTCGAGACCTCTAAGTTTTGTACGTAACCCTCAATAGGTGAGCTCGACTCGCCCTTGTCAGGTTTTTTTATAGTGCTGCGTATATTATTTGTTATTATTTGTTTCTTTCGTGTCGTCATAAGTATAAACACACTCTGTTCCGAATCGAACCCGCAACCATCGCATTTATTAATCAATATATAATTTATATATCTATAATTACATTATTTTATTTCTCGTAGAGTATGGGCGCTCGGTATCAACGCCGGTAATTCAAAAAGTGGCACAGAATACACTCTTATGTACAGTCTTTTCTCAGTAGAAGTTATTCTTACTAAAAATGGACTTGAGCACGTCGACGAGGTTGGTATTTAAGAAATTATTATAAAAAAATCAACATACAAATGAGCTACATGCTGTACCCCGCACACAGTAGAGTAGGCAGAGGGAACTTCGTGTCTTAACAGACCGTTACTTTCCGTCGCATTTGGAGGCATTGCGTGTTGAGCTGCGGAACTCAACATTGCGCTTTACCTCGAAACCAGCGCAAAGAAATGAAAATATAAATTTAAATAAATATTTCCTTTCCTCAAGTGGGAATCAAACCCACAACCAGTCGATTCTGGAGCACACTTTGTGTTGTGATTTCTATATAATTTTTGTGTTGCCTACAAAAATTTAGTAGTAGCAGGCAAACTATTGTTAAGACATTCCGTTCCGCACTTTTCGTCTTGTCCTTGAGACATTGTTACCAAGCGAAGAATGTAAATAATAATTATTATGTAAATGTAGTATTGTAAATGTAGTATTTACGTGTAGTATTATTTAAATGTAGTATTTGAACAATTGTAATATATTTATGATAAGTAAATAATATTTTTTAAATTATTTATAGTGTAATGTTTTTTGTGTTGACAGGTGCTTGAGGCTATATTTTCGTATATAGAAATGTTGAAAAAGATTGGACCATCAGAACAAATTTATAAAGAACTAAAGGTAGATTGAAAATTAAAATAATTATGATTTATTCATGTCATATTATAATAATGTTCTTTATTTTTATATATCTCTGACACATTCAGATATAAGTGAAAAATAGTAGAAGATCACAACTTTTTACATTCATTGAGAGATTTTTTATAACTTCAAGGGATCATTGAATAATTATCTAAGCGCTATAGGGGGGCGGGGAGGTCTTTGTTTTGCTTAATTTTGATGACATGGGTGGGGGGGTGTTCTAGATGGTGATGCCAGAATAACCAGCAGAAGTTATTTTTTTTTACATTTTTTTTTATAATTGAGGTGTTATGCGCCACAGACTTTTGTTGTCCGTGCCTTTTTTGTACTTAATTGATTATTAAAACTGTCTTTTTTTTTTTTTAAGTGTTAAGTGGACGTTAATATCTTGCTATCTTGAATAGTCTGCAATTCCTTTTGTCAAATCCGAGTTTTTGGCCGTTGATAATGTTGATTGCGGGGCAGTTAGTTGATTTCGTAATATTTTTATTGCGTCCTCTTCTCTATAAGAAATAGCCATTTTGATGTTGTGTTCCACTATATCAGTCACGGAACCTTCATTTGTTCGGCGAAGAAACCTGCCGATAGCGTTTTCCTCGGCGTCAGTTTAGTAGATGCATCCTTTTGTATGCCTCGTTAAGGCGACGATAGCATGTGATATGCTGTCGTGTAGGGCGCCTAATGGAGTTAAGGCATGATTGAAAAATAATAAATAGTTCGTTGCTAAAAGTAATTCGTCAAAAAATAACACTAACTCGTTATCAACCACCACTCCACACCACAAATAATTAATAGGTTTAGTATTCGCTTAGAAGCGAGTATTGATTAGCACTATAAGTCAGATGATTTCACTCATTATATCCCAGGAGGCCAGCTTCTTTTCTGTAAGTGCTAACATCTATGCTGCTGTTGTCGACGTAGGGGCACTGCTACTGCGGGTCACGGAACTTTATGTTCCCAGCACTGTAGTACTAATAAGAGGCAAGTTACAGCCTTGGTTCGATACGTCTTTCAAACTTGTTGCTTTTAGAAAACGCAAGGCATATAAAATCTGAGATGAGGCTCTGGTCACCTAAGGATCCTAAGGCCTCAAAGAGGAAGTATAACCGAACCTCTAGGTATTTTACTTACTTATTTAGCTTCACGCTTTATCCCTAGCGTGGTAGTCAGACAAAACGGAGTGCCAAACTCTTCTGACTCTACGTACCTCTTTCGCCTCGTCCACTGTCATCATCACTGTCTTTATACATGCCCTCCGGGGGATCCTCATGCTTTTTACGTTATCTTCCTACAGTATCTTTGATACTGTGTTGTCGAAGGTCAACCAAGGTCTCCACCTACCTCTCTTACACGTTTCCATCATAAATCATTTTTGCCATTCTTTCATCACTCAATACTTCGACGTGCCCAAACCAGCTGAGTACGTTCTACGTACGATTTATCTTTCTTTCATTCTTCTTCTGTAATACCCACGTTTAGCTGCCGTATAACAGCGGTACCAACACTGACGACTGTGCTGACGTTAGCCCTGTTACCGGCAGTACTTCATTCACTTGTTCTAATATCTTACCATTTACACTGATTTTGCATTCCGTCCTTTCTTCATTTCTTTCAAAAGTCGGTATTTTAAATAGCAAATTACCAGAGTAAGGTCCGACCATATCACAAAAATCCCCCTTATAAAGAAGCTATCAAGCTTCTTATTATTATACCCGTCGGGAATTCATCATCACTTTTGGACCCCCTCACAGACTGATATTACAGGAAATTACATTTTCATCCATACGGCGAAAGAGAAAGCTGAAGACTTACCAATGTTAACGTAAGTGTAAGAGGATTGTTTACTTTTGATGACAATGAGAGAGAATAAATCTGCTCACGCAACACTGAAATGGTTCTTAAAATGTATACCCGCACACAGCAGGGTAGCGAAAGGGAATTTGGGAACCTAGTAATGAGATACCTTTCTATCACTAAACACTTGAAATACTAATAAAACATTCGTATGATTCGTATGATGTTAGGAAAAAACTATTTAGTAAACTATATAAATTACTAGCGGCTCGCCAGCGGCTTCGCCCGATTAAACTACATGATTATTGATTTAATAAGCAGAATTGATTGACAACTAAAATGACTTCTAATATGATTTTTTATTACTTTAATCTGTAACATTCTTATATGTTTTTTTACGACATTATTATTACGTAATTTCTATAAGAATTTTTGATTGTTTCGAACTAAAAAATACGACCAATTTTGATATTTGATTTATAAAATATACATAAAGCTAATTATTTATTTTACGTATATATCTTTGTAACATTGTGTTCTTTTTACCTATGTTATGTTTTTTAAAACTCTGTTATATGTGCTGATGGTAGTTAATAATTTAATTTACTGCTTCAGAAACAGCCTTAAATGTTAAATTATTAATTTGGGTAATGATTCATATTTATTGTTTATTTATTTATATAATTGCATATTAACTCCTGTACAGTTTTTGAATTAGTTACATATATTATTAGCTAAATGTACAATTGGTAAATATGTAGTTTTTACAGTGTACACGTAGAAAGGATGTTTTTAGGCATTTTTATATAGATTTATTTCAAACGAACGAACGAACCAAAAAATCTTTGTATTTACTTGATATTTCTTTCAAGATCAAATCGTTCTTTATCTCTGTGTTGAATTAATTACGACTTAAACTTAACTGTTATGATTTATGAAGATAATCTCCACTAACAATTCAATTTTGTTTACTTTATTGTATAAAATATTATATAATAGGGCTACAAAAATATATATTTTTCACATCACCAAGTCATATGTCATATAACCAAGACGTTTCGAATTCTTTAGCCAGGAATCTTACCAGCGCGATTGTTATATAACATTCGCACCGACTCGAACCGGTTTTGATGAAACAAATTAATTGTTAAGTTGAGTTAAAACAAAGCAATTGGTGAAACTTTCAAGTAAATCGGTTCAGTACTTTCAAAGAAAAATGTGACCATACGTATAGACAGACAGACAGACAAACAAGAAATTTAAAAAAAATCTTTTTGCTTTCTATTATTCTTCTTCTTCTTTAAGGGTCCCTCTATCCATTTTAGTTAAAATTACGAAATGTACAGACAAAATATTTTTACTGTCTTATTATATATAGAGAGACTAGCGGCTCGCCCACGGCTTCGCCCGCTTAAAATACATGATTATTTATTTTATAAGCAGAATTGATTGACAACTGTAATGACTTCTAATATGATTTTTTTACGACATTATCGTCAAAGAATTTTTTAATTGTTTTAAATAAAAAAAAACGACCATTGTTGATATTTGATATTTATAAAATATACATAAAGCTAATTATTTATAACACGTATATATTTTTGTAACTTTATGTTCTTTTTACATATATAATATACTCAATGTGCTGATGTCAGTGAATAATTTAATTTACTCATTTAGAAGCAGCCTTAAATGTAAAATTATTGATTTGAAGGATTCATAATATTCTTTGTAAAATAATTGTAATAATTGCATATTAACTCCTGTACAGTTTTTAAATTAGTTACATATATTATATGAACGAACCAACCAAAAAATCTTTGTATTTACTTGATATTTCTTTCAAGATCGTTCTTTATCTCTGTGTTGAATTAATTACGACTTCTTTCAAATGACGATAACTTTTTTTTTAATGAACTGATTTTGATGAACTAAACTTTAGTATTTAAGTTGAGTTAAAACAAAGCAAATGGTGAAATTTTCAAGTAAATCGGTTCAGTACTTTCAGAGAAAAATGTGGACAAAAATATGTCGACAGACAGACAAGAAATTCAAAAAAAATCTTTTCGCTTTCTGTTATTCTTTTTAAGTGTCCCTCTATCCATTTCAGTCAAAATTACTAAATGTACAGACAAAATATTTTTACTGTCTTATTATATATAGAGATAAATCGACAAAATCTACAAGACTTTTATCTTTCAATAATCGATCCCGCTAAAAAATAAGGGGAATAACCAAATGTTTTGGCTATTGCCCTTACGTTTATTTAAAAGTTTAATTCTAAGATATTTTCAGCAAAAAAATATTTAAACATTGCATCGTGCTCGTGGCATATTCTCACTAATGCATCTTGAAACATCAACCATCTATAAAAAAACAGCTATAAAATTATTTTTAGACAATAAGAGAAACAAGTTTCCGTTTCGAGGAGGAAGCAGAGCCTGCGGACTATGTGGAGTCTCTGGCGGAAAACATGCACTTCTTCCCGCCAGAACATTATATTACGGGGCATAAATTATATTATAAATTCGATCCTAAGGTAAATATATTTTTTTATATATTTATTTGAATTAGAAAACCAATTGAAAATGGAAACAGACACAGGCTTGCCCGTCGCAAACCTGTGTCTGTTTTCATTTTTTTTATATAATATAAATACAAAGCCTCGAAAATATATAATGAGATGGATAATCACTCATTCGTTCGATATGTCCAAAGACATGCCAGGCCAGTTGTGGCGCAGGGGCATAGAGTGTGACTGTAAAACCGACTGTTTGTAGGTTTGATTTCCACTCGAAGTAAAGAAACATGTTTTTAAATTTATATTATCATTTCTTTGGTCTTAAGTATCAAGGCAAAAGCGCGGCGTTGCGTTCCGCCCACTCAACACGCAATGCCTCCAGAATTTGGCGGAAAGTGGGGAACGGAATGTCTTAAAACTAAGTTTCCTCTGCTTACCCTGCTAAGTGCGGGATATAGCGTGGAGCTGATTTTGATTATATTTTTGAATAATATATATATTTTTTTATTTTACGCAGGGTATAACATCACTTCTAGACGGTATGACGGCGGACATGGCCAATGTGATCATAATGTCCAACAAGTACTCGACACCGATACAATACGACGCTAAAGAGGAATGGTTCGGCACTGAATACAAAAGAATAGGTGTTTATTACATATTTTATTTTACCTCTTCATCTGTATATGATATGGGATAATGTCTGATCATAAGCATGACGGTCGTGGGTTCAATTTTTACTCGGCGAACTGTTCATGCGGATTCAGCAATGCTTCAAACACTCTCGCTAAAGTAAAGTGTAGATATAGGTATATGATTAGTAACTTGAGTTTTGTCATCATTCATCACATCACACATCACACATCATCATCACACAGAAAAAAATCCTGCTATTTACCACATGCCTTGATGCATTTACTATTGAGAAGAAGAATAAAAGAAAGATTAATGCCGTGGAGATGCGATCTCTTCGTAGAATATGCGAAGTCAGCTTAGCTGATCGAATCCGCAATGAATACACGTATAGATAGAATGGCAGGTACTAGCGAAGATGTCACGGTGAGAATGGAGAAGGACGTGCTCAGCTGGTTTGGGCATGTCGAACGAATGAGTGATGAAAGAATGGCAAAAAAGATTTACGACGGAAAAGTGAGCGGTAAGAGAGGTAGGGGACTTCGGTTAACCTTCGAAAATAGTATCAAAAATACTGAAGCATGGCCACGTAAAAGCACGAGGACCCCCCGGAGGGCATGTATGAAGAGGTTGATGATAGGGGACGAGGCAAAGAGGGATATAGAGACCGTCGCGTTTGGCGCTCCGTTGTCTCTGACTACCCCGCTAGATTGCAGCGTGAAGTTAAGTTATATATTTGTTTTTATTCTTACAGAAAAACCAAAACCATGGTTAAATAAATGGTTGAACGTGAAGCCTTACGAAGAATTTCATTTGCCCGAAAAAAATATATATATTACAAATAATTTCGACCTGGTACCGCCCGCGCCCGCATACGTAGAGGAAGCGGAGAGACTCGGCATTGATTTATATAATAGTACCGATACAGATATTCACAAGAAAGTGTCTAAAAGCAAGAAGATGACTAAAGTGTTGTCCAAAGATGATTTGATAGCGACAGTTAAAACATTTAGGTATGTATTTATACAAAGCAAATAGAAATATATAATATTATTTGTTTTTTCTTAACTACAAACTGTGTCTCGTATAGCTGGTAGAATGGTCAGGGTAGTGTTAAGACACTCTGTTCTTCACTTTCCGCTCAGTTTTCGGGACGTTGCGTGTTGAGTGGCGAATCGGGCTCGCCCACCGAGGATTCCTAAAAAATTTGAGGTCTTAAGCTTTTTCTGAAATTCAGGTTTAGCTTAGCCAGAGCCCTTTCATTTGATACATAAAAAAAATGTACAATAGGCGGGCTTAACGCTAAAAAGCATTTTCTACAAGCCAACCTAAGTCATGTGGGAGATTGAAATGTGTAAGTGCAAAAAAAATAATAATAACAAAATATCAATATTCAATATATATATATATATATATATATATATATATGTGTGTATATATATATATATATATATATATATATATATATATATATATATATATATATATATATATATATATATATATATATATATATATAAACTACATAATTATATACAAGATTCCATTATTAAATATAATAAAAGAGTAGATAGAAAATTATAGAATTATGAGTTTATGAAAAAGGATTCTTTTACCCAGCGTTTGAATATTTTACGAGAGGGAGCTCTTCGAATAGGCTCGGGTAATTCATTTCCAAGTCGAACTCCTGCAACTGCAAAAGAGTCTGACATGTACCCAGAACTATGATGTGGTGTTGACAGTAGGTTTGATTGGGAGGAAAAGTATAAAAAGTCAAAAGACAGGTAGGTGGGATAATTGGGATCGGAAAGGATGGAATAAATTAAAGAAAGAACCCTACATTTTCTGCGATCGGCAACTGATGCCGAACCAAGCTGCCTCCTACAAGATGATACACGGTCATACTTGCTCAGGTTATAAATGAAGCGTATACAGGTGTTGAGTATCCTTTCGAGCTTGTTTACGAGATCTTTGTTCATATCCAAACAGCAACCATCACCGTAATCAATAATAGTAAGCAGCAAGGTATTGACCAATTGAGTGCAATGAGGCGTAGATCTTTCGCGATATATCGGCAACGTTAGCCCCAAGTTAGCTTGTTATCAATAATAACACCTAGGTCTTTTACGATGTTGGTAAAATTTATAATCGTGCCTTTGTATGTTAGGTTGGGCAACTTATGGTATTCGACTTTAGCCAATTGTCTCGAACTGCCAATAATTATGGCCTGACATTTGTCAGGGTTAACATTTATGCCGTATTTGGAAGACCAAACTGATGTTTGTCGGAGGTTAGCATTTAAAGAGTTTATAACCCCAGCAATATTTTCCACGCTAGAGTGCTCATAAAGCTGCAATTCATCAGCGTAAAGATGGTATTGAAAAGTAATAATGGAAGTAATGGAGTTAGTAAATATTGAAAAAAGAAGAGGAGATAAAATACCGCCTTGAGGAACACCAGCTGTCACATCATGCCAGTCAGAAATAGACTGGCCAATACGAACCGACTGCTGACGTCCCCGAAGATATGAAGAAAACCACTCTAAAGCTGTACTGGATACATTAGCATTGCATAACAGAGCAATAAGAAGCTCATGATCTACTGCATTGAATGCATTACTAAAATAAATTAAAATAAGCACTGTTAAATGCCTATTTTCCAATGCAGTTTTAATGTCTTCAGTAACTCTTAACAAAGCAGTGGTAGTGCTGTGTCCAGTTCTAAAATCGGACTGCAGCGGATTTAAAAAGTGGAATTTTGAGAAATAAGTGGAAATCTGTTGGTATACAAAAGATTCTAAAATTTTGGAGAGGAAAGGAAGAATTTAAATGGGATGAAAATGAGATGGTAGCGTAGGATTTGATGTTTTTGGAAGTGGGAGAATAAATGCCTTTCGCCACATCTCGGGAAACTGATTAGAGGATAAAGAAAAATTAACAATATGATTTATTACAGGAACAAGGATCTCAACAATTGAAGTAATCATAATGCGACTGATATCATCCGAACCAACTGCTTTAGTGGAGAGGGCTAGAATAATTTTCTTAGTATCATTATTACTGATAAAAGAAAAGGTAAAAGTTGGGAAATCAAGTTTCGGCAAACTATAAATTTCAGAAAGAGTACAGGTTTTAATACTAATATCAAGGGGACATGATTCCTCATCACTACTGAGTGCGGAATGGAATGAATCAATGCTAGAATCCACAATAAATATTATGTTTATATATATTATATATAAAATAATAATAATAATAATGAAAAAAAATTAAATATACACTAATTATTAAATATTAAAAGTAAATTAAACGAAAATAAAAATAATGTAAAACGAATAAAATAATTAAAAATCACACATGACCTG
This sequence comes from Heliconius himera, assembly GCA_021202915.1. Taxonomy (NCBI): domain Eukaryota; kingdom Metazoa; phylum Arthropoda; class Insecta; order Lepidoptera; family Nymphalidae; genus Heliconius; species Heliconius himera. Next base: position 10,952 of record JAJHJA010000480.1, read on the forward strand.
ATGGCTCAAAAAAATGTTTTATAAGCACAATTATAAATTTATCAGAAAAAAAAATATAATAATATAATAATAAATAATATAGAAAATGTTAATATACATCCCACTTGCAATAAAACAAAAATAAATAACCAATAAACTGCTGTCTGTGTCAAGAGAACAAAATGTCAAATGTGTGCAAGTGACAGTTGACAGGAAACATTATACAAGACAAATTGTAAACAATACAAAAAAGAGAAAACAACGTTACTTTAATAAAATAAAGTACTTTTGGGTTTCAAGATAAAAAAATTCTGAAAAATATTAATAAACATAAAATAATTTGAGCATGACAACATATAATGTTTACAGATACAATTTAAAATATACTACAATTTTGTTAAAAATTCTTAAAGATAGTTTATGAAATGTGAAGAGTAAAATTATTTGTGTAAAAGTCAAATGAACAGAAATAACAATAAATTACATTTCATCAAAATTAGCAAAAAGAAGTAAATTTTAAAGTTAGAAATATTAAAAAATAAAAAAAAAACAAATAATAATACTATTCACAAATTAAGATATATGTGAGGTTCAATACAATACAAACAAATTATAAAAGCAGTAGCAATCACTAAATATAATTTGTAAATTGTACCATACTTATGCCAATAGCAATAAGTGATTGAAAATAAGTAACAATAATATTCAAATAACTGATTGAAAATAATTGACAATAATATTCAAAGAGGGATGTAAGATAGATATAGAAAGTTCATAAAAAATAAAAATAAAACACACTGTGGTTGAAATACAAAAATTAACAAAACAAAAAGAATTAAGGTTTCTTCAAAACATTACGGCGAGTAAAAGGTTTCCTATGGTCTCCCCTAGCTGCTGGACTTACTTTTGGACGCTTTATGGTGGGCGCTCTTTCAACTGGAGATACAGAAGAACCATCATTTGGGAATAATTTTAAACACTCTTCCAAATCAGTGGCTGTTAAAATTTGCCTGCATTCATTATTTGGAAGCTTCACATATACATTGCCATAGTGCGTTCCGGTGTTTCTAATTCCAATGGATTTGCATGCTCTTGTAAATATTGCTTGGTGAGTTTTAGTGAGAAACTCACTTAGTGCTACTTGGGAAGATTTGAGCTTTTTCTTGTTACTCCAAAGATAACTCCGCACTTTGAGATCATTAAAGCGCACTAAGATGGGCCGGTTACGGTTAGCAGATTTAGCTCCCAGGCGATGGCAAGATTGTGTGGCTGAAGCATTTATGTCGGATACTCCCATCAATACTTGAATTGTACCTAATAAGTTTTCACCTTCAGCTTCTTCGATGCCACCAAAAAGAAGAGCATTCCTCCTGCTCGAGTTGTCTATCACATCAATTTGACTGGATAAATTATTAATTTAAAACTTAAGAAGTTCTAATATGCCCCATACAGAAGTTTTGAACTCCTTAAACTCACAAGCGAGTTTGAACAGACTAACCTTACTGGTATCATTGGATGAGGCGCTGTTCACTTGTTTTTCAAAATTTGCCATCATTTGCCATGCAATTGTTACCAAGTGCTTCAGCAATGCTTCTATGGACTTCCAGAATGTCATCTACTCTACCCATATTGTTTTAGGTATTCTTATTGTGAAGTTTGAAAAATTAAAGAGCCAGCAGGTGTGTTGTATTTATGCACTTAAAGACATTAAATGCCAATTAAAATATTTCTAAACAGTTGTATTCACTATTGTTGTTTTATTTCTCACTTTTAAACCGTAAAAACTATTTTATAATGAATTTATTACAGTAAAATAGAAGAGAGCAAAATTGAAACCGTGTGCACTTTTTCACACCTACCGCCAAAAACTAAAGAAATACTTCTTGAACTAGCGGCTTTAATACCAAATTTTATCCCCTTTAAAGTTATTATTTTTTAAGATTTCATCACTAATGTAAAGTTCAGTTTTTTTCTCGAAACCTGTAGATGCTAGCTGCCAAATTTCATAATTCTAAGTCAACCGAAAGAATCCTATGAATTTGGATTCCCTTTATAGTGTCGAAAACTCGAAATACGCGTTCTTTGCGATATCTTTTTTCTAAGTAAATATAAAAATACAGTTTTTGTCAGGAAATCATGGGACCGTAGATCTGAGTATATGGTTTGAATATAAACTCTATATCTCTAAGCGTTCTTGAGATAAAGGATCTTGACAGACAAACAGACAGACGGACAACAAAGTGATCTTATAAGGGTTCCTTATTTCCCCAAAAAGTTACGGCTAAAAATGTAATATATAAAATCTGTGGAATCATCTGCAGCTAACTTCAGGGAGACCATGACTCCTCGATCGTACTGTAAACGAAAAAAATATTTAAAACATTTAATAGATTCTAGATTAAATAATTTCCTTTGCAGATTGGATCAACCAAATTTACTACGTAAGAATCGTAACATGGAGGTGTGGTACAAACCGGACTTCAAGTTTCGGCTTCCCATGGCTTTATTGTATTTCTACTTCATTACTCCGCTCAGCGTACTAACGCCACGAGAGTAAGATTTTTAATAAATATAATTATATATTATTTTTAATTTATTTGCGCCAGTTGTGGAGTAGCGGCACGAAGTGTGACTGTAAAACCGACTGGTTGTGGGTTCGTTCGGTATCGTTCAACGCCGCGCTTAGCCTCGACACCAGAGCGAAGAAATGGAAATATAAATTTAAGTAAATATTTCATCTCCTCATGTGGGGATCGAACCCACGACCAGTCCGTTTTACAGTCACACTTTGTGCCTCTAATTAATTTGAAATTTATATAATATTTATTATTTGACATGTTCCAGCGCTTGTCTCATCGGTCTCTGGACTGATGTATTACAACAAGGACTCAAGGTACATTTTTTTTTCTCAAATATATTATACTTTACTTCAAAGGGAGCTGTCTTTTTAATTTTACTATATAAATTAAAATAAAAAAATTAGCTTCACGCTGTATCCCGCACACAGCAGGGTAGGCAGAGGGAACCTAGTGTTAACACACTCCGTTCCCCACTTTCTGCCGAATTCTGGAGGCATTGCGTGTTGAGTGGCAGAACTCAACGCCGCGCTTAACCTCGACACCAGAGCGAAGAAATGGAAATATAAATTTAAGTAAATATTTCATCTCCTCGAGTGGGAATCGAACCCACAACCAGTCGGTTTTGCAGTCACACCTCGTGCCGCTGCGCCACGACCGGCCTAATTTTACTATATGATATGTACAATTTATAATAATTAGGCAATACAAAACATTGTGAAGATTTGTCTTTAATTTCCTTTAGAATTTTTGTTCGTATATTATTTGTCCAAGTGCGACTGTTAACGCGACGGTTATGAGTTTTATTTTCACTCGAAATGAATCTGTTATTTTTATTTCTTCTGGTAACAAGACAAACCACAGCGTTGAGATCCGTCACTCAACACGCAATATCTAAAAATATTAATGTCTTAACACTAGATTCCCTCTACTTACATTGCTATATGCAGGATATAGCGTGAGACTGAACTAAATATTTTTATCAGTTTTTTTATTAGCTAAAAACTTTGTTTATTTATTTTGCATCACATATGTTGCAGGTTTACGAGTAACTATATTGTGAAACTGTACATAAAAATAAATTTGTTTTATTTATCAATTGTAACAGGAAGAATTGTACCCGGCGACTAGGGCGGACTTATCGCATTCGTTGGTTGTTTCTGACAAAGGACTGACGTTGAAAGTGAACGGTTACAACGAGAATCTACATGTAAATATAAAATTTTTTAACACTTTCTTTAAAGTATTTTCAATATAAGTATGGACCAGTTTAAATAAAATAATTAATATATTTAATAACAAAAATCGAATCGACTTATTCAATTTCAATCGGATCCCATAAACAGAACCTAACCAAATTCTCGTCAAACTACCCTACCCTACCTTTCTGATAAAAAAAAAAAATCATCTTAATCAGTCGAGGGGATATTGATTTTATCGTCCATTTCTCGCGCAAATTTAAGACTTGCGTGATGTTTTCATGAAAGCGTTGAGTTCCGCCACTCAACACGCAATTTAGCTTTGGAATGTATTAACACTAGGTTCCCTCTGCCTACCTTGCTGTGTGAATAAAACTGATTTGATTTGTATCATAATGCTGAAAATGTATTAATATAAAATTTTACTTTTCTCAATTATCGTATTATTATTTCAATTATAATGTGTACAACATCGGATCCTCTCGATTGTCCCGACCATACGATATGTTATTGGCTTAGATCCTCACAGCATTACGCTATCGGATCCCCTGGAATGTCTCGACTATACGATGTGGTTGTGGGTTCGAACCTCACATCATTACGACATCAGATCCCATCGAAGTCCCCATATAGTACATGGTCGTGGGTTCAATCCTCACATTTATGCCTCAGCTGCTGGTAGAGCTGGTATCCCGCGAGATGCGCGCGAACCGCCTCACGCCGGAACTGTTCGAAGCGGTGCGCGAGGATCGCGCGCGCGCCTACTACAACTTGCTCATCGACCCGTCGAAGCTGGATACGTATGTTTGTTTTTAGGGTTCCGTACCCTATTATTAAATATGTAACGTAAATAAAACACTGAGTTCATAATAATTATTATATTAGCTATGTAGCCAGACATGAATTAAATTTGTCATATATAATTACAGCATACCCACTTAAATACGCTTTATTATTTAACAAAACAAAGTACCTTCTAAAATAACAATCTTTGACAATTCATTAATTTATACTACTTTATATGTGAATCTTATAAAGAAGAAAACGGAACCTTTATAGATATCCTTTTTTTGCGTATCTGCCTATCTTTCTTACAACCACTTTTTGTCAAGATCACCTGGACATATTTTCTTAGAGTCAACGCAATCAAAAGATACGAAAGTTTGTGCTATTTTGTGTGACACTGTCCCTGGGAAAAACCAGTTATAAGTTATTTTTACATTGACCTAGAATTGTTAAATTTCGTAGGAAGTGACAAGCAAAAAAAGCTTAAAAACTGCACAATGTGCACACGCAAACTTAAATTTCTCAACTTTTATAAATTATATTGCCTGTTAACTTACAATCGTAAACTTAACCATTTTTTCTAATAAAACCAAACAAATGCCAAAGCGAATACAATTTAAACTATTCACTGAAATGAATACTTGTTACAGAGATGTTCGGATGGATGTACTTCTAGAGCCCTATATATCTGTGAGGGACACAGCCGCCGTCTTACAAAATATTACGTATTCCGAATTGAAAGAATACACTGACAAGTTGTTAGGAAAAATGTACTTGCAGGTGAGAATAACATGACTGTATATATAGATATAACAATTTGAATTAAAAAATATATTTAATTATTTTTTTTTGTTTTAGAGGCCGTCATAGCCCAAAGGGGAGTAAATTTTTATATTTTCATTTCTTTATATTTTCATTTCTTCACTCTGGCACCAAATCAAAAACCTATATGCGGGATACAGCGTGAAACTGAGTTTATTTTTAGCTTCACGCCGTATCCCACGTGTAATAGGGTAGGCAGAAAGTGTTAAGATATTCTTGAAAATTGTTGTTAAGACACTCCAATCATGACTTAATTTTCGGGATATTGCATGTCCCGCTGTGCTTTATCTTGTGACCAGAACTAGAAAACGAAAGTAGTTTACACCCACGAGACTGTAAACGTTACAGTTATGGGAATCGAGCTCATAACTGTAACGTTTACATTCGAACTCTATTCCGCTGCGCCCCTAGGACCTCAACATTCCTATTCTCTAAAATAAAGAAATAATGTAAGTTTTCTTAATTAGTGTTCCGTACATTTTAAAGAAAAAGGAACCCTATAAGACAACTCTGTTGACCATCCGTCCGTCCGCCCGTCCACCCCTCCGCCCATCCTCCCCTCCGCCCGTCTACCCCTCCACCCGTCCATCCGTCTGTCAGTCCGTCTGTCCGTCTGTCTGTACTATAAAAGGAATCAAAATTAATAGGGTACTTCCCGTTGACCTAAAATCACGAAATTTGGCAGCTAGCATCTTTAGGTAGTACTAGTTCCGGAAAAAGTTCAGAAAACTATACATTTGTGGTTAAATCTTAAAAAATACTGGACTTAAAAGTGGGGCAAAATTGTAAATTAAAGCCGCTAGTTCAAGAGAGGTATCAGAAGAAAGGGCTATGGTTAAGCTAAGCCTGAATTTCAGAAAAAGCTCGAGATGTCCAATTTTTACTTATTCAGAAAACGTATAAATATTTGAACTTAGCGGGACTCGTACCCGCACCTCCTGAAAACGGAGCAGGCGCTCTGTCTGATCATTAAGCCATACGCTCTCAATTTTTATACGTTTTCTAAATAAGTATTTTTCTTTCCTAAGTGTGGAATAACACTTTAAAAATATTTAAAAACGTCCAATATTTGTACGGAACCCGCGGTGGGCAAGCCAGACTCGCGCTTGTCCGGTAATTTTTAATTATTATAAATAAACAAAATGGTGCTATTTGTATCAATAAATATTACTTCATTTATTATTTAAAAGTAAAAAATACTTTTTAAGGTACTTGTACAAGGCAACCTCGCCTGGAATGAAGCTATCACGATATCTGAAAATGTTTATAAAAATATAAATTGGACGCCACTGTGTAAAATGGAAATGCCTAAGGTAAATTATAATTTATTTTATATTTTTGCTGTAAAACAAATAAAAACTGCTTGAAGCTTACCCAATAACAAGTTAGGCTAACGGAACCTATAATTAAAATATAATATTTCCCCCGGTATCGAACCCACAATCGTTGTGTCTACTGTCCGACGTTGACCTATTGCGTTATGATTACCTCGGTCTTATTGTACAGTATTTTAATCAAAGCCATCTAATTCACTGCGAAGCTTTATTTAAGATGGCAAAATATATCGAAAACGAGTATTAAACTTAGTATTTATTTGTGCTGTAAATTTTACCTTCTCAAAAAAATCCATTATCGAATTAGACAAATGAGAAGTAAATAACCCTACAGGTTTTAATTACGCGGTGAATTTCCTACAAAACCCGACAAAAGATGCATTAATGCTAATGTCTTTTAATAACTTTTACAGCTTAATTTGGAACATAGAACATTTTCAAGGGAATGTAGACATGGAAATTCGATATTAGTTTAAACTTTATGGCTTATAAATTATTTTGATATAATGGTTTTGGTCAAACGGTCTGTGCGTATACAGAAGGTTTTTGTCATCGTCATTTTAAATGAAACCATAGTTTTAACTACTCTATAAAAGCCTAATTCAATTGAAACAAAAGAGGTTTTGCCAAAAATGAAAAAAATATTTGTTCAAAATAATAAATAAAATTACTGATGTAAAATAAAACGTCATTTGTCAAAAAGGATGCACACAGACACAAACCTATCAAGGCAATAACGCCGCACTTTCCTCACGAACGTGAAATAGCCCTCTCTCGTTCTGGTATGTTTTTAAGAATGAAAAGTGGCAGATCGGCATCGTTTAGTCGAATTTTTGACTTAGTAGGTGTTTACGTTATTAGTTTCTCTTCGTAACTGCGTCACCCGTAACCCAGTATGGATAAACATCGTGAAATGAAAAAAAAATGTTACGTCTGAACTGTTGAGGTATCTAGATTAATTTTTTTAGGTATGGGTTTAAATTTTTTTCCCTATATGCTATATAAAAGAGCGCTGACGCTTCCACCACAGAAATAGATGGACATCAAAATCATCCTAAATGGGTTAAGTTTGTTTTTATTTACTGGGTACAATGTTATTATATTTTTTTCTAAAATTATTATTTTCTCTAAACAGATAAGGGTGCATGAGTTGCCATTAGGAGAGAAACGTGTTCGAATTGAGAATCTTAATCCCTCATCTACTAATAGTAGAGTGACAACATACTACCAGGGTGAAGTAGCTAATTCTAAAGATACGGCAACTTTGGAGGTTATTATGGTATGTATTTTGATACTTTTTGTATGAATTAGATTTTTTTCATAATTAATATGTTGCATTTTACATGCATATATTATAAAGGTGAAGAATTTGTTTGGTTAAACGTGCTTGTCTTAGAAACTAGGTACCCACTGGTTGGAATTGAATAAATCTCTTTGTGTTGGATAATCAATTTTCTCAATCTCATCTGGTACATGGTACCTGATGAGATTGAGTCATAGATAATAAAATAATTCATGAAGGGATAATAAATAAAACCACAAAAAAGTTAAAGACAAAAAAATATAAGTAAAAATTAAGATTTCATTAAATTACCAAACTTGATATGCCAATTTCGTCATTGTAAAGCTATGACATGACACATCCACTTACGTCATCGTACATCCACACGTTATCACACATGCACAAAAAAAGTCCACATACTCACAAACACGGTTACATCCACATATGATATTACACATCCACACAATCACACCAGAGCGCACATTCATATGTGAGGTCACATCCATATATAAGATCAAACATCGACACGTTAAGTTATGAATCCACACATGTGACTATACATCCACACGTGAGGTCACATATCGACACATGTGATCACACATCTATACATGAGAACATACATTCACACATAAGATCACAAAGTAATCAATGTTTAAATTTTTATTCTAATTTCTATTATCTTTTTAGTTTTTTTTATATATGAGAAAAAGTTTTAAAGTATTTTTGAGGACTCATTTATATAATAAAAATTAAAAGAGAATTTCTTCACTTATTACTGAAGTTTTGCTCTATTTACGAATGTAGATGCTTATGGACGAACCGGTGTTCGACACGCTCCGTACAAAAGAACAGCTCGGCTACAGCGTGTTCAATATAATCAGATACCATTTTGGTGTTCTGGGCTTTTCTGTTACTGTCAACACAGAAGTGGATAAGTTTAGGTACGTCCTTGTCAGCACATTTTGATTTTAGTAGCGACCTTGATAACCTTAGTAGATATTTGACTCAGTCGTGGTCGCCCTGAAGTTAGTTGTGGATGAGTGCGCAGATTTGATTTGAAGAGTTTTCTTACCGTTAATTAGTGTTCCGTACCTTTTGAGGAAAAAAACCCTAATAAGATCACTTTGTTGTCCGCCCGTCTGTCAAGAGTCTTTTGGTTAAAAAAAAATATGGCGGTTTATATCGCAAATAACGTGTATTTTACAAGGAATAAAAATTAATAGGGTACTTCCAGTTTACTTAGAATTATGAAATTTGGCAGATAGAACCTACAGGTAATACTAGTTCAGGTAAAAAATTTGAAAACTATACATTTGTAGTTATATGCTAAAAAAATAATATCCTTGAAAGGGTGGACAAAATTTAAAACCGCTAGTTCAAGTGAGATATCAGATGAACGGATTCTGGCTAGCTAAGCTTGAATTTCAGAAAAAGCTCGAGACCTCCAATTTTTGTACGAAAGCTTTGGTGGGCGAGCCCGACTCGCGCTTGTTTCTTTCTCAAATTAATGTGAAAATGAAAATCTAACTCCAGGGCGGCCACATCTCGTCGACTATAAATACAATTAATAATAACATTAGATACAATTTTATACAATTTCCATACAGCGTTTCATATGTAGATCAACGTATAGAGGCGTTCCTAAAGGAGTTCGCTCTAGACACGAGTCAGGGCGGAGAGAAGACGCTCGCTCCAGTGAGGCGCGCCCTCGAGCAACAGAAATATACTTCTGATAACGAACTAAATGATGAGGTTATTGTCATGTCAATGTGAATTTTGTTGTTATTATATATATTTTTTATCGTCACCTATATCCCAGGCAAAGGCATAGGGTAGGCAAAGGAAACCTAGTGTTGCGAGGACTCCGTTCTCCATTCTGTCGAATTCTGGAGGCGTTGCGTGTTTAGTGGTGGCAATCAATTCCGCGCTTTGCCTCGAAAACATTAAATATTTCGTTTCCCATTTGAGGCATCGGACTTACAACTTTTTGCGTTTACAGTCACAATTTGTGCCCTTGCGCTTCAAATAGCCTTAAGACCAATTTATAATTAATATAATTATTTTGCTTAGTTTCTTTTTTTTACAAAAATTATCTGGTCTTTGAGAATTGTTTTTATTATATTATGTCATTATTTATCAGCTTATAACAAAATATATAAACGTTTGAGATCTTTATTTCACTCTAACTATTACTTTATTTGATTATCTGATTTGATGATCTGATAACTGATATCTGTATAAATTGTTGAATAAAAAGTTCTCGCCTTTATTGAATAAAGAATATATTGGTTTTCAAATTTTTTTGTTTTGACATATAAGTTTTGTTATAACAGGTAAAAAAATTAAACTATAATTTTTTTGAGGATATATAAATTATAAATTTATTTATCCTTCCAATTATTTATGATATTTATTTAAAAAAATATATAATTTGTCATCTCTTTTTTAGTTTGAAAGATATTGGAGTGAAATCGTAAATCAAGAGTACCAGTTCGATAGGCTCTTTACTGAGGTAATTACATTATATTATTTTGATCAGTAAAAAATATATTACCAGGCCAGTCGTGGCGCAGCGACACGAAGTGTAACTGTAAAACTGACTGGTTGTTGGTTCGATTCCCACTCGAGGAGATGAAATATTTACTTAAATTTATATTTCTATTTCTTCGCTCTGGTGTCGAGGCAAAGCACGGCGTTGAGTTCTGCCACTCAACACGCAATGCCTCCAGAATTCGGTAGAGGTTAGGTTCCCTCTGCCTACCCTGTGTGCGGCATACAGCATGAAGCTGAAATATATATATATATATATATATATATATATATATATATATATATATATATATATATATATATATATATATATATATATATATATATATATATATCAGTATTATAAGTTTCACGTGTCTGTGTGTTTACCTGTATTTCTGATCGAATGATTTTGATATAGTCTTATTTGTTTCATAATCATGAATCAATAAACTATGAAGAGTCGTGTAATGTTTAGTGTCTGGGTTTCCTTATTTTTTTAAAATTAATGTTATATTTTGTATTTATTAAAAATATTTATTTATTTTTGTCGAAGATTTTATTTATTGTGCTTATATTATTATAGGCTGAGGCGGTACATCAAGTAAAAATTGCAGACGTTAATAATTGGATCGAAAATCACTTCTCCTCTGGTAACAAGCAGTTGTTTAGGAAACTTTCTGTTCAGGTAATAAATAAACTCTTTTTTTTTTCATTACTAATTAATTGTGCTAATATTAAATGTGTAACGATGAGACAATGCAACGAGATTAAATTTGGTATATACAGAGTGTTTTTGTCAGCACCACTTTAAATGAAACCACAGTTTTAACTACTTTATAAAAGTCTAACACAATTAATTTTTTGTTTTCCAAAAAATTAAAAAGTGTTTTTTTCAAACAAAATAAGTAAAGTAATTGAGGCCGGTCGTGGCGCAGCTGCACGAGGTGTGACTGTAAAACCGACTGGTTGTGGGTTCGATCCCCACTCGAGGAGATGAAACATTTCCTACTCACAAATTTCCAAATTGCAATCCTTCTCTTCTTGACCTCATAATTGTGTCTTCTCCGGACCTCGTTGCAAAATATGGTCAATGTTCTGCTCTTGAGTTTTCTTATCACGATCTTTTATATATATCGTATAAATTAAAGCCACCTAAAGCAAAATCAAGAATTCTTCTGCGGCGCAATTTTGGTGGTATAGATCTAGAACATTTGCAACAAGATGCTTATAGCATTGACTGGTCGATAGTTACTTGTGCGCAAACAGTAGACGAGCAAGTGTCGCTATTTACATCATTGTTAATTCAACTATTTGACACTCACGCACCTGTTCGACCCGTCCGTATTAAACATCTTCCAGCTCCGTGGCTTACGCCGGATATAAAAAAACTGCAATTAAAAAAACATTTGGCTAAGTCTAAATTTGTAGCAAACCCAAGTGACATAAATAGAGATAAATATATAAAAAGCCGTAATCATTGCAATAGAGTTTGTAGAGATAGCCAACGACGCCACATTCATAAGTCAATTATTGAAGAGGAAGACTCGGAAAAAGTCTGGAATTTTCTTAGATCACTCGGAGTGGGGAAGGCAAAACAAAATATTATTCCACAAAATATAGATTTAAATCTACTAAATAAGCATTTCTCTGTTTCGGCTACTATAAATAGTACAAATAAAGCAAACACATTAAATCAACTTCTATCTTCCCCTGCTCCTGATTCTCTGTTCAGTTTTAAATTTTGTCAATTTTCCATAAGTGACGTTAAGAGAAATATTATGGCCATCAAATCAAATTCTGTTGGATCAGATTGCATCTGTCGTAAAATGATTATTCCTATCATTGACGTTGTAGCTCCTGTCTTAACGTTCATTTTAAATTCCTCTATCAACTCTTCTAAGTTCCCTTCTCCTTGGAAAGATGGTAACATAGTTCCTTTACCGAAAAAACTTAATCCGTGTTCCTTCTCCGAATACCGTCCAATTACTATACTTCCTTTCTTATCTAAAGTTTTAGAACGCCTTGTCCATCTCCAATTGAGTATGTACCTAGTTAATCAAAATTTATTGAATCCGTTCCAATCTGGTTTCCGTCACGGTCATAGTACGACAACTGCCCTGGTCAAAATAACAGATGACATTAGAAAAGGTATGGATGATCGGATGGTCACTGTAATGGTGCTGTTGGATTTCAGCAACGCCTTCAATACAGTGGATTACGATATCCTCCTTGCCATTCTTATTTCTCTTAACGTATCTCCTGAGGTGGTTGACTGGTTTCGAAGTTACTTGTGTGACCGCCGGCAGCGCATTCGTTTAGAAGACACGTCTTCTGATTGGTCTACTGTAAACGCTGGCGTTCCACAAGGTGGCGTGTTGTCTCCACTCCTATTTTCAGTTTTCATTAATAAAATTTGCCATCAAATATCTTCTCTCTACCATCTATATGCAGATGATCTTTAAATTTATGTCACGACATCTCTATCAAACTTATCCAATTCAATTGGATTAATAAATCAAGACCTCGCTCGATTATCAGCGTGGAGTAAATGTTATGGACTTACAATCAATCCTACCAAAAGCCAATCTATCATTATAGGTAGCCCTAGATTGTTATCAAAATTAAACATGTCTAGTTTACAATCTGTTATACTTGATGGAACTCCAATTTTTTATGCAGAAAAAGTTAAAAATTTAGGTATTACATTAGATGAGAATTTGTCATGGAATCCGCAAGTAAACGAAATTAGTCGAAAGATTTTTGGCGCTGTCGCTTGTCTTTGTAGACTGCGAAATGTTCTTCCTATATCTACTAAAATTGTGCTGGCAAACTCTCTATTACTACCCATTCTTGATTATGCTGATGCTTGCTATCTCGATATTAGAGATGAGCATTTAAATAGGCTTGAGCGACTTCAAAATCTTTGTATACGCTTTATATTTGGACTCCGCAAATATGACCACATATCCGACTTTCGCAAAAAGCTCAAGTGGCTTCCTATTAGACTTCGCAGGAATACCCATATATTACATCTTCTATACTGTGTGCTGTTTAATCCTTCAACTCCTCCTTACCTAAAAGAACGATTTGAGTTTTTAGGTAACTCACACGCTCGTTCCCTCCGATCTCAAGAAAATCTTATCCTCAAAATTCCCTCGCATTCCTCTTCTTATTTCACCAACTCCTTTACTGTCATGGCTCCTAGATTATGGAATTCCCTTCCTATCAATATTACACGCTCTAAGGGCCTCAAATGTTTTAAATCTCTGCTAAAAGCACACTACTTGGCTCTCTAATCTTCTTTTATACTTACAATAATAATTCGATGTATTAGGACATATTTAAGCTGTTATATCCTTCCTTAGCCAACTAACGTGAACGTATTTATATTTATCTGTAAATATTCGAAACTATATTTTATGATTATGAATTATTGTATACAATATAATATTAGTATATGTGTACTATTGCGTATATATGTATGTATGTATGTATGTATGTATGTATGTATGTATGTATGTATGTATGTATGTATGTATGTATGTATGTATGTATGTTTGTATGTATGTATGCATGTAAGTATGCATTTATGTATGTATGAATATACAAAGCAAGTACACCGCCTACCGATTTACATACTCCTACACCTAAAGGTTGCCTGGCAGAGATCGCTTATAGCGACAAGGCCGCCTGCTGTGCATTTTCTTATGTAAATTATTTCTCTTTTACTTCTCTTTATTTTGTGGTGTACAATAAAGTATTTTTATTATTATTATTATTATAAACATTTACTTAATTTTATATTTCCATTTCTTCGCTCTGGTGTCGAGGTTAAGCGCAGTGTTGAGTTCTGCCACTCAACACGCAATGCCTCCAGAATTCAGCAGAAGGTGGGGAACGGAGTGTCTTAACACAAGGTTCCCTCTGCCTACCCTGCTGTGTGCGGGATACATATCGTTGATAACATTATCGTTGCGAAAAAACGCCATTTGTCAAGAACGACGCACGCAGCATAAACCATAATTGGCCATAAGTTCAAAGTTGTTTAACCTTAAGTAGTATTTTTACAAGAAAAAACAATTGTTTTTTTTTTCATCATATCATAACCTAGAAAATCTCATAGTGAACTTTATTAAACAACATTTCTCTCTAGAATTAGATTGCAGAGATATTCAAGAAGTTAGTAGAATAGGTAAGAAAGAGGAAAAACCTCGAACAATAATTGTCACACTTGGAATAAAAATAATTTTTGTTTAAAAATAGAAATGCACTAAAACATACCGACTACTACATTACGGAAGATATTCCACCAAATATTCTAGAAAAGGGGAAAGAGCTTCAAGAACAAATAAGAATTGAAAGGGAAAAGAAAAACCTTGTAAAAATAAAATGTGAGCTTGTCATAAGTGAAAGAAACAAAACTGCTGGCAATAACAAAAGAATGCTTTCAACTTCGCCTGAAGACAAAACCACAAAAGGAGCCGAAACAAAAACAAATACATAGGCTAATAAGAAAAATAAATCACAAACACAAATAAGAAGAACTTCAAGCCTATCGGACGGTATTATAAAATCGGGCATGCCGAATTATCTGATTAACAAGAACACAAACAATTCATCAGA
Organism: Heliconius himera; assembly: GCA_021202915.1. Lineage (NCBI taxonomy): Eukaryota > Metazoa > Arthropoda > Insecta > Lepidoptera > Nymphalidae > Heliconius > Heliconius himera. Next base: position 26,085 of record JAJHJA010000480.1, read on the forward strand.
ACTGCAGCAAAATAATAACGGTAATATTTAGCAATTACCGCCTCCCTCTCGAAATATCAACATAGAGCAACCACTATCATAACACAAAACTCATCTTCCAAGCTGGCTGGTCCCCGTGGAAGGTCATGACCAAAACCCTCCAAACAACCCTCCAAAGAATGAAACAACCTTGCATAATTTATACATTCTGACCTACAACGTAAAAACACTTTCATCGTATGAACGTTTGATAGAGCTAAAGGAAGCTCTCAAAGAAATTAAATATTACTTAACATACTAGGATTAGCTGAAACAAGACGCAATGGAAACAAAATCGAAGAACATGAACACTTCGTTTTCTGCTATACGAGCGACACACCTGAAAGGCATGGCGTAGGTTTTATTGTAAAACACCATCTTAAGCATAATATAGAAAGCTACGTCGGTTTCTCTGAAAGAGTAGCCATGTTGAACCTGAAACTTGGAAGTGCCAGCTTATCCATTATTCAAGTCTACGCCCCCACTGCACAGGCGAGCGACAATGAAATCGATAACTTTTATGCGACAGTAAACAAGGCAATAGAATTAGCATACAAAGATATCATAATAATGGGTAACCTAAATGCAAAAATTGGAATACCAGAAAATGAGGAATGTGAAAATAACCGCAGCGACATTATCAGTATAGCAACAGAGTTCTACAGCACAAAAGAGCCAGAAGACACCAGCCACGAGAACCTAAATAACAGCATTAATACTAACACACTAACAAGACTCCAATTTAAAGAAAGTGATGTTATTGAGGCATTGAACAGACTGAAATTAGACATAAGCCCAGGCTCAGACAGCATAACAAACGAAATTCTAAAGATAGCTACCCCAATACTAGTTTCACCTTTAACATGTTTATTTAATTCCATTCTCAAATCTGGAAAATAACACCCACTGAATGGTCTGAATCGAATATAATATTTTTATATAATAAAGGAGACCCAAATGATATTGAGAACTACAGACCTATAAGTCTGCTGCCGATATAAGCTATTTTCTACAATCCTGACCAAAAAAAAATAGCTTTACTTTAAAAACAAAACAACCTGTCGAACAGGCAGGATTTAGAAGAGGCTTCTCTACCATCGACCACATACACACCCTAAAACTTCTCATCGAAAAATACCAAGAGAGAAATAGACCCTTGTACTTTGCATATATCGATTACAGAAAAACATTCGATTCGGTGTCACGCGGTTATCTGGGAAACTCTAACAATACAGAACGTGGAAATTGAATATATAAGAATAATTAAAAGTATATATAATATTATACAAGAGGAGTAAAAGTAGAGTTAAACTAGAAACAGCCGGCTCCTGGTTCCCTGTGAAGAGAGGTGTAAGGCAAGGGGACCCACTGTCACCTATACTATTTATAGCCACACTAGAGTCGATTATAAGAAAGTTTGACTGGAATGAATGCGGTATAAAAGTAAAAACTAAGCCATCTACGTTTTGACGAAGACTTGGTGCTTATATCAGAGAAAGAAAAAGAATTACAGCATATGATAGAATCACTAAATAAAGCTAGCAGGCTCGTAGGGCTAACCATCAGCACCAAAGTACAATTCTTATACGTTGGCAATGAACCTCTCCAATATACAGATAAATACATTTACTTAGGTAACCAAATAAGTTTAGACAAACTAAACAACTATCAGGAGATTGAGAAAATTTTCGAAAGCAATATACCAATCAAATTAAAGACCAAGGTCATGAATTATTGCCTTATACCATGTCTCACCTATGCTTGTCAGACATAAAAATGCCAATAAAAATATCACGAATAAAATTATAACGTGCCAACGCTGAATGAAACTATATAAAATGAATAGATAAAATAATACATACAGAAATACGCAACATCACAAAAGCAACAGACGGTTTAACACAAGCTCTTACACTTAAATGGAAATGGACCGGGCATATATCACGCCTGCAAGATCAAAGGTGGACAAAAAGCGTGACCGAATGGAGGGGGCCAGTGGGCAAAAGAAAGAAAGGGAGGCCTTGCAAAAGATGAGAGGACGATATAAAATGCACAGCAGGACCAAACTGGATGCAAACAGCGCAATCCAGAGATAACTGGCTCAATTTGGAGGAGGCATTTACCCTCATGGGGGTTCTAACAGAATAATTACAATATAGCACAATAACACATAATCTGTAACTACTAGTTTAACGTGTCAAAAAAAATTATATACAAAGTACATCTATAACTGTAACTATATTTTTGTAAACTTCCTGGAAGAAATAAAAGGCTTTTTGTTTTTTACTTATTTTATGTAGTATTTTTGTAGTAGTATGTGTTTACGTTATTTGATATCTACGTGTAACTACGTCACACGAAATACAGATATGGATAAACATCGTGAAATGAAAAAAAAATCGTACATCTAAACTGTTAAGGTTTTTGATAATTTCATTAGGTATGGGTTTAAAATATTTTACCCTATATGCTGTTCCCGTAAAAGGAGTGCTGACGCTTCCATTCTGTATTTTCCTCAAAACAATAACTTAAATTGTTTGCACAACTGCACACTTTTTACTGCACACTAATTAATTTAATATACTTACATTGCATATTTATAAATATTTTAAATAATATTTATTATTATTGTGCAATACAAATTAACATAAATTCTCCAATCTCTGTGTTCCGATAAATTTTAGAGAAATTGTGTGATGAGTGGCGCAACTCAACGCGTGGTTTGTTTCTTTATCAGAGTAAGAAGTACCCACAACCCATTCGTTTACAAACAAACACTGTGCCTCGATGGTCTCTAATAATATTTAAATTATTCTATTATTTTTTTAATTCAGATTGTCGGAAACAAACCCAGAAATGGAAATGAAACAGCAGAAGAAACAGATCTAAAGAGCCTGAAACTCCATTACTTAAACGCAACCGATTCTGAAGACCCTAATGAAGACAAAACGAACTTTATCATGGATATCGATAAATTCAAAAAGAATTTACCTATTATTAATGTTACTAAAGTTAAATTACCTGAATGCTAATCATGGACGTAGAAATGGTAGGGAGAGGGGCCGGATGGTCAGTGTCCACCCCAGAATTGTATGGTCCCACCCCAAAAATTTTACTTACAAAAATTTGCCCCTGAAAAATTAAAAAAAACATCGGCACTAACATATCTGTACATAGCTAAAGTCGAGGCTCCACTCCCAGAAAAATCTAAATTGAGATACGCTAACGGTACTAATTGAATATATAATGCACTTAAATATTAAAATATTAGCTTAAAAATATTGATATATTAGCTAAAAAAAGGTAAAAATATATGTCCCCTTTATATATATTACCAGTTATTTAGTTATTATTGTATATATTTACAGCTATTTTACCAGTGATGTAACGAATTTTATCTTGTGAATGTGAGTATAAAAAAAGCAAGATTAAAATAAAAAAAAACTATATTTGCTTTTACGAATTTTCAATTTAAATTCGTTACATCACTATTTTTATACATCTTTTATTGAAAGTGTTATTATAACATGTCAAATTTATTTTGTTATTTTGTTAAAGTATTTAATTCATTGTTTTATTAAAAATATAACATATTTCTAATATTGCTCATTTTTGTGCTTATATTGTTATTTTTGATGAATATACGAATTATTTTTGAGGCTCGTGACTTATGATGTAGATATACATATAAATTATATATATATATATATATATATATATATATATATATATATATATATATATATATATATATATATATATATATTGTTTTGTGATTTATTCGTCCATCACCCGTTTTTAACAATGAATAATGAGACTGGTATTTTATTTGCACCCACAAAAATTACAAAATAATAAAGTATAAGGATCTGGCCTAATAGGCTTAGATAAGTATCCCACTTCAGAAATTAGGTTTCAGAAGGGAAATGTAAAAAGGAAAACAACACAACACTAATATAACAATAGACAACTTAATGTATTGAAAATCAAAATAAATATTAACTGAAGTTTAAATGATTAGAAACTAATATAAAACACCAATAACATTTGAAAACATATATAGGTATTTACTTAGTGTTAATTATAGCAGCACTTTTAACCAATTCACAATATTTAGTAATTAAAACATTTCAATTACTTTATATCTTGTTAACAATGAACTAGTAACAACTTAATAACAAATCACATCGAATACAACTGCCATATACTAACGTTTGCGAGGGAAAACGTGCCTTCTGGCTTAAATCAGTAACTCTTATAGCAAATGACAGGAGCAAGCAAAATGTTGACACTGACAACTGACACATTTCAGTACTATATTTGACAGTTGACATATTGTAATAATCCCTTGTCTCGTTATCCTTCTAATCCTTTATTCCTTACGCCTTATAACGCCCTAGTATATTCTCCCTGTATTGTCACAAATCTTGGCCTAATCAAAGGAGATCCTGGCACCAACACAAAATTTAAGGAATTAGTCCATCTCCATTGGTCGAATCACCTCCTCATCTTTACTGATGCATCGAAGCTCTTGAAGGAGAGCTGTGTTGGTGCAGCTTGCTGGATACCAAAATTCAAAATTATTTTACAATTTAAATGTCCTCCCGAATCCTCTGTGTTCACAGGCGAGGCTGTTGCTTTGTTAGAAGCAATCCTGTTTACACATTCCCATGATATTAAACAGACGGTTATTTTTACTGACTCACTAAGCTGCCTAATGGCCTTAAAGGGAAACCCGTTTCATAGTAGATTAGGATCTTCAATTGTTTTAAGGATTCGTGAAGAATTGTACTCGTGTCATTTAAAGGACTTGGATGTTACTCTAGTGTGGATTCCAGGTCATTCTGGGATCAGTGGGAATGAATCTGCAGACTCCTGCGCTAAATCTGCTATCCAGTGTGGCACATTAGATCATTTCTCCAATTCCGCCCAAGATCTCATGTCCCTTGCGGATATTCATCTGCGTAAGTCCTGGATTAATTTCTGGAACGAGTCAAAATCTCATAAAGGTAAGTTTTACGCATTTATTCAACCTGATATTCCTAGGCGACCTTGGTTTTATTCTCAAAAGCTTATTGAACGGAAGATTATAACTACAATCTGTCGCTTGCGCCTTGGGCATGCTTCTACTCCTGTGCATCTAGCCAAGATCAGGGTCAGGGACCACTCACTGTGTGAATGTGGTCTGGACGACGGCACTCCTTCTCACATCCTTTTCTCTTGTCCTAAGTTAACTCGTCCTTTATATGATGTCCTTCCCCATAAAGTCCCTCGTCCTATAAATGTTCAGTGTTTGTTAATGTTTGTGTTTAGTCCTTTATGTAAATTTTTATGTAAATATATTAAACATAACAAAATTAAACTCTAAATTAACACCCATGTAAAATATTATTTATTACTAACCTAATATGCTGTGTATATACTAAAAATATGTATTTGTTTTGTTTTAGGTGAAGGCTGTACTTTAACTGGATCTCTTTTTTTTACATGTATTCTATAGTTGTGTATAGTTATCTTTTTTTTTTACCGGTCAATTTCCTTCGTGTGTTTTCCATACAACGTGACATTGGCAAAATGAATTGTGCTCAACTGGCACGCTCGAAACGCCATTAATTAAGAAATCAATCAATCATATTGTAATACGGTAGTACCCTAAGTATATATATTTTTATCGTCACCGGTATCCCGCACACGGTAGGGTAAGCAGAGGAAACCTAGTGTTGCGAGGACTCCGTTCTCCATCCCATTCTGCCGAATTCTGGAGGCGTTGCGTGTTGAGTGGTGAAAATCAACGCCGCGCTTTGCCTCGAAAATATTAAATATTTCGTTTCCCATTCAAGGGCAAGGGACCTACAACATGTCGCGTTTACATTCACAATTTGTACCCTTGCGCTTTAAATGGCCTCAAGACCAATTTATAATCGATATAATTATTTTGCTCAGTTTGTTTTTGTTAATAAATTATATGATCATTGAAAATTTAGTCTGTTTTATATGATGTCATCACTTATCAGTTTATAACAAAATATATAAACATTTGAGATCTTTACTTTACACTAACTATTACTTTATTTGATGATCTGATAACTGATATCTATATAAATTGTCGAATAAAAAGTTCTCGCCCTTATTGAATAAAGAATATATTGATTTTTACTTGTTTTGTTTTAAACTAATTTAACCGGATTAATCCGGAAACCTGACGTTTCGAACACTTTGCAGTAGCCCGTGGTCACGGGTAGACTGAGGTTGCATTCGTCTGTCAGTTGACATAATTAGTTTTTCAAACTACCGCCAACGATTTCTTAATTGCCTCGCGTACTGCCCTTAATTCTTACAGAATGAGCTGGTAGAATCTTGCCCTCTGGTATGGTGGGTTTGAGACTTCAATGATTTTATGAGTGGGTCCCAGGTGTTAAAAAACTTCCAGCCATCCTCTCTATTGAAATTAGGATGTTTTTGTATTTCAATAGCTTCGCGGATCATTCTAGGAATGTATCTGTTTTCCTTAGCGAGAATTTGGGGTTTATCACACGTAATGTAGTGGCTGAGTTTATCCACAGTATGCTCACACACAGCTGACTTCGACACATGCCCATTCTCAATAATATCAATGCATAACTGCGAAATACAGGAATGCATAAACATCGTAAAAATACAAAAAAATCCTAAGTCTAAACTGTTAAGATATCTTGATAAGTTTCATTAGATCTTCCATCCTGTATTTTCCTCAAAACAATAACTTAAATTAATTGCACAACTGCACGCTTAACTAATTAATTGAATATACTTAAATTGCATGTTTACAAATGTTTTATATAATATTCATTATTGTTGTTTGTGCATTACAAATGTATATAAATTTTTCAACCCATATGTTCCGATAAATTTTAGAAAAATTGTGTGATGAGTGGCGCAACTCAACGCCGTGGTTTACTTCGTTATCAGGGTAAGAAGAACGAGTACTTAAATATAAAAATATTCAGGTTCTATTAGGAATCGTACCCACAACCCATTCGCTTACAAACAGACACTGTTCCTCTATGGTCTCTTGTTGTCGGACACAAGCTCAAAAATGGAAATGAAACAGCACAAGCAATAAAATCAAAGAGCTTGAAACTCCATTATTTAAACGCAACCGATTCCGGAGACCCAAAAGAAGACAAAACGAACTTTATCCTGGATATCGATGAACTCAAAAAGAATTTACCTATTATTAAATTTCCTAAAGCTGAATTGCCTGATTGCTAATCATGGGCGTAGAAATGGTAGGGAGGAAGGCCGGATGGTCAGTGCTCACCCCAGAATAATCTAAAATCTGTTGATACGCTAACGGTGCTAATGGAATATAATGTATTTAAATATTAAAATATTAGCTTGAAAAAGGTAAAAATATAGTTACGCTTCGATGCTGTTTATACTGGTGATGTAACGAATTTAGCGAATGTCAATATAAAAAAATGAACAGTTTGGATATTTTAGTTCAATAATAATATAAAAATCCATTCCTTTCATAAGAAATATGATTTAAATATCGAAAAATATATTTTACTGACAATTGTAATCATATTATTGGATTTTCGTTTACCTCATTATTTTTAGTAAATAACAATCAATCTTATTTGAGCTTAAAAAAACTGTGGCGTAAACAAGATTAAAATAAAAAAAATAGTATATTTGCCTTGGCGAATTTTCAATTTAATATTGAAAAAATTGAATTAAAATACTGAAATATTTAAAAGCCAAAAATAGAAGTGTCTGTTTGTGATTTCAAAATAAACAATAAATAACTGTAAAAGAAATGTATAAAAATTTACAAAACTGTCAACGTCGTCTGGCCGGTCGGGTCGTCAAATTAAATGTTTACCTCTGAAGGATGAGCCACAGTAACCACTTTAATATATTTAATTTAAATGTATTTTTTTTAAGGAAAGGACAAGGCAAACGAGCGTTCGGGTCACCTGATGGTAAGTGATTACCGCCGCCCACGACCCCGTGCAACACCAGAGGAGTTACAGGTGCGACCTATTAGGCCAGATCTCGATCGACTTGTTAATTGGTGCAGCTTAAATAAACTGAGTTTGAATGTCGATAAATGCTTACAAGTTCGGTTTTGCAGAAAGAAATCACTGTCCCCGAGTTCTTATAATGTGAAAGGCATTATCCTTAAAGAGGCAGATACGGTTCGTGATTTGGGCGTAACTCTGGACTGCACTTTAAGACTAAATACGCACATTGACACCATAGTGAGAAAAGCATTTAAAAATTTAGGCTTTGTTTTAAGAAATTGTAAAGATTTTAAAAATCCCGAAACTAAAATTGTACTTTATAATGCATTAGTACGTAGTGGTCTCGAGTACTGTAGTGTCGTTTGGAATCCGCATTATGACGTTTATACAAAGAGACTTGAAAGCGTTCAAAAGAGATTTCTTTGGCATCTCTCATACCAGTGTAATCTAAGTAAAACGTTAGCTCAATACACTGATAGATTAACCTTTTTTAATATGGATTCGTTATCCAATAGAAGATTCCTTCTAGACTGCTTATTCCTGCATAATGTAGTTAATGAAAGAATAGACTGTCCACAACTCTTAACTTTGTTGCGTGTGTCAGCTCCAAGTAGACTACCTAGGCCAGGTAAATTTAATATTTTCGCTTCATCTATGTCTTCAACAAATTTAGGAAAGTTTTCTCCACTGAATCGCATTGTTACAAATTTCAATTCAATATCTAGGAAGGTAGACCTTGACATTTTTTTTAATAAAAAACACACATTTCGTCATTTAATTTTGAAGTCCCTGAGATCTAAGTGACCGCTCATGTCTATTTATTATATATTTTTCTTTTTTTTTTTAAATAACAATATCATATTTTTGTTAATGTTCTTATTGTTTAAATTAAGTATTTTATCGATTATTTTTATATATAATTTTAGTGTATGCTTACTTTAAAGTTTAAAAATACTATTGTATATTGTATTGTATATGCTTGTCGTCATCGCCTATAATTGCGGTGACACTTTGTTTTTAATTGTATGATTTTCTTTTTCTGTTTAAATTGTTAGTGTACGCTGTGTTGGTGATTAAAATAAAAATAAAAAATAAAATAAAAATAAAATTGATGATTGGCCGTAAGCAACAAAAAAAATTAAATAAAATATATGCAAGTACATCTTGCTACATAAATATTCAATTTCATACGTTCTAATAAAAGTCTCAAAGTCAAAAAATAATGAATAGTTTCTTATAAATAAAACCAAAAATAGAAGTGTCTATTTGTGATTTCAAAATAAACAACAAATAACAACATAAAAATTAACAGTAGATCGAAATGTGTAAAAATTTATAAAACTGTCAACGTCGTCTGGCCGGTCGGGCCGGTCATATCATTCTAATAAATACTTAAAGAGATGAGCCTCGTTAAGTATTTATTAGAATGATGTACAGTAAAATATAATTTTAATCTAGATGAAATGCTAAAGGTGAATGGTGACTGGTGGTGGTGACGTGGTGTGATCCCGGAATAGAATAGGATTATCCTGGTACTGGTGGTGTCGTAAGAGGCGACTAAAGTACGTGTGGTAGACTCACGTCACCAGCAACGGCAACACGCATGGGCAGACTCGACCGAAGCATTACCACCCCCGGCATTTAAAACCGGCGTTAGTAGTGGCTTTATGCCACTGCGTTTTGCATCATGTAATGCCGGGCTCCGGCGCCCAACTCACCTTAAAGGCTGGCTTCGCACCTGTAGTTCCTAGGTTCCTTGTAGGTCCTTAACAAAAAGTCACCCATGATGAGCTTCCTGAACGCTTACTTGGCGTGCGCTGACTCAACCTTACCTTGAGATAAATAAAAACAATATCTTACAAAAATATTGTCTTTTAAAAAATTTATTCAAAAGTCCGCTTCAGTAAATGTTTATCTCTGAAGGATGAGCCACAGTAACCACTTTAATATATTTAATTTAAATGTATTTTTTTATGGAAAGGACAAGGCAAACGAGCGTTCGGGTCACCTGATGGTAAGTGATTACCGCCGCCCACGACCCCGTGCAACACCAGAGGAGCTACAGGTGCGAAAGCGACGCAGATAGACGCGTTCTTTGAAGGTACCCATGCCATATCGACATGGAAACACTGCCGTGTGTAGGTCATTAAACAGTTCCGTGGCGCGTGGAAGGAAGTTTCTACGAAACCGCACAGTAGTGGATTGCCGTATCCAGGTGGTGTGTATGATATTTTAGCTTGTGACGTATTGTGCGGTCAAAAAATTCGGCGGCAGGTCATACATTTCTTCAGAAAACTCCCCATGATAAATGCGATAGAGAACACACAGCGAGCAGACGTCTCTACGCAAAGTCAAAGTGTCAAGCCTTTCACAGATCATTGGGTCCTCAATGATTCGAATGGCTCTGCGTTGTATGCGATCAAATGGTTCCAGCTGATACTGGGGTGCACTCGAACAGAGATGAGAACAGCCTTATATGGTACTACATATGAGGCCGAACCTGAGCTCTATATAGGGCCAAACGGTGTTTTGGCGTGAAGTACCATCTCGCTCTGTTAATAACCCCCAGTTTCTTCGAGGCCAATCGCGATACTGGCAGTCACTCGAAACATTAAGGCCCAATATATTGATACTGGGCGCGGCTGTAAGGGAAGTGTTTTGAAAGACTGGCGTTACGATAAATGGGATTTTTTTAGTGGTTAACAAGCAAATATGTGTTTTAAGGGGGTAAAACTGAACAAAGTTATTTTCACTCCATGTCATTGTCGGGGGATGCCTCAATAGAAGACATAAGTTTATTTCGGCACTGTTCAGCGTTTTCCCGAGAAAGACTTGCTCGGTTGGAGTAAACAGCGTCCACTGTGCTATCATCTGCATAGCAAAGAATGCTAGAATTCTCTAACATGTCATTGATATGCAGAAGAAACAGTGTAAAGGACAGCACGCTACATTGGGGAATGCCAGCGTTCACGGGTATATGCTTGGTGCAAAACCGTCGACAGCCACCTTGATGCTTGACGTCCAGTGAGTAAGCTGGCTATCCACTTGCATAAATTTGGATGTTTGGGATTACTAAATAGCATGGAGTTTTAGCAAGGAGCGCCCCATGCCAAACTCGATCAAAGTCCTGCGCCACGTCCAAATTAACTGCCAGGCCCTCTCCCTTGCTTTCAATAGCCGCAGCCCAGCGGTGGGTTAGGTAAACCAGAAGATCACAAGTTGAGCAACCATGGCGGAAGCCATATTGTCGGTCATTAATCAATCGGTGATCCTCTAGATAAGCCAAGAGCTGGCTATTGATGATACTCTCCATGACTTTTGAGAGTAGGGAGGTGATAGCAATAGGCCTGTAGTTAGATGGATCGGAACCATCGCCTTTCTTCGGGATCGGGTGGATATGAGCACCCTTCCATGAGTCTGGGACTACTCCGACTGAGTAAGAGTGCCGAAACAAACACGTTAGCACTGGTGTCAGCTAAGGAACACAAGAACGGAACACTAAGGGAGAGATGCCATCTGGCCCGCTCGCCTTGTGGATGTCCAAAGAAAACAGAGGTCGCCTAATATTTTATTGGTTGAACTTAACCTCAGGCATTGAGCTCTGGCACCGCGGGATGGTCGACGGCGTTGTTCCTTGGTCATCAATCTATTTCTGCATTGTCACTGTGGGACCTGAAAAGGTATGCGTAAACTCGGGCACGATCGTCTGAGTCAACACGGAGCCAGATAATAGATAGGTCCCGATCTTCTAAATTGACAAGACGACGGAATCTTAGGTTCTCCCATACGAACACAGCGACCCCGGCATGAGGCATAAAGTTATGTTCTATTTTGTAGCTGGGGTATTAGAGATAAGCTGTGTCGCTCGATCGGGCAATTTGAGTCTTCATCAGGAGTAACAAGGCCGGTCGTGCCGTTTCGAGATGGTAGTGGACGACATTTAGATTGGAATGTAGGCTCCTGATATTGCAAAAGTCCACGTTTAACTTTAACTAAGTTTGGGATAGTAAATGGTCAATTTACTCTAACATTTCACAGGTTCAAGAAAATATAGAAAATAGCGAAAAAAAGGATATTACTCCCCGTAAGCGTAAGAAATAAAAGTTGCCAAATTAACATTTGGTGTTGTTTCTATTATGAACCTTCTCGTAACAGTTCAGTAATATGATATATGCCTTGGTTGTGGACTTTAGTGATAAAAGAAATGAAAGATATAAATGTGTGACAAGTTCAATGGTCAGTCCTGAAATTTATTTTTAACAATATAAAATATTTTATAACACCTTAAATGCCCTATCTTCTTACAACTTAGGAGACTATTTTTATGTGTAAGATCTGACTTGGCTAGTTTCTAGTCTGACTTGGCAAGTTTCCTTCAAAAATTTGTTATAAACGGTCTATAAGCGAAGAATGTAAATAATTATTATTATTTAAATACAGCATATTAATAATTGTAATATATTTATTATAACTAAAAAATGATATTTTTTAATTAGATATTATTAATGTAATGTAATGTATTTGTGTTAACAGGTGCTTGAAGCTATATTTTCATATATACAAATATTGAAACAGATTGAGCCAACAGAATGAATTTATAAAGAAATAAAGATAATTTGCAAATTAAAATATAAATGATAATGAATTATTCATGTAATATAATAATTTTGTGTGCCATGTGATCCCGGTCTAGAATAGGGTCATCCTGGTACTGGTGGTGTCGTAAGAGGCGACTAAAGTACGTGTAGAGTCACGTTGCCAGCAATGACAACACGCATGGGCAGACTCGACCGGAAAATTACCACCCCCGGCATTTAAAACCGGCGTTAAGTAGTGGCTTCATGCTACTGCGTTTCGCATCAGGTAACACCGGGCTCCGGCGCCCAACTCCCACCCCTCCTTGAAATATGATAGCGGCACTCAAAGAGAAACTACTCCAGGAGGGTACCAGCACCTCCGGTGCTGGAAATTCGAATTCTGGGGAGGACACAAATCCGTGCTTCAGACTGGGCAAACGAGGCGTACGCTCCACGGCAACCCCTACCAAGCTCAATGTGGACTTTTGCAATATCAGGGGCCTACATTCCAATCTAAATGTCGTCCACCACCATCTCGAGACGGCACGGCGGGCCTTGTTATTCCTGATGGAGATTCAACGTCATGCCCGAGTCTACGCATATCTTTACAGGTCCAGTGGTAATGCAGAAACGGATGGATGACCAAGGAACAACGCCGTCGACCATCCCGCGGTGCCAGAGCTCAATGCCTGAGGTTAAGTTCAACCAATAAAATATTAGGCGACCTCTGTTTTCTTTGGACATCCACAAGGCGAGCGGGCCAGATGGCATCTCTCCCTTAGTGTTCCGTTCTTGTGCTCCTTAGCTGACACCAGTGCTAACGTGTTTGTTTCGGCACTCTTACTCAGTCGGAGTAGTCCCAGACTCATGAAAGGGTGCTCATATCCACCCGATCCCGAAGAAAAACGATGGTTCCGATCCACCTAACTACAGGCCTATTGCTATCACCTCCCTACTCTCAAAAATCATGGAGAGTATCATCAATAGCCAGCTCTTGGCTTATCTAGAGGATCACCGATTGATTAATGACCGACAATATGGCTTCCGCCATGGTTGCTCAACTTGTGATCTTCTGGTTTACCTAACCCACCGCTGGGCTGCGGCTATTGAAAGCAAGGGAGAGGGCCTGGCAGTTAATTTGGACGTGGCGCAGGACTTTGATCGAGTTTGGCATGGGGCGCTCCTTGCTAAAATTCCATGCTATTTAGTAATCCCAAACATCCAAATTTATGCAAGTGGATAGCCAGCTTACTCACTGGACGTCAAGCATCAAGGTGGCTGTCGACGGTTTTGCACCAAGCATATGCCCGTGAACGCTGGCATTCCCCAATGCAGCGTGCTGTCCCCTACACTGTTTCTTCTGCATATCAATGACATGTTAGAGAATTCTAGCATTCATTGCTATGCAGATGATAGCACAGTGGACACTGTTTACTCCGACCGAGCAAGTCTTTCTCGGGAAAACGCTGAACAGTGCCGAAATAAACTTATGTCTTCTATTGAGGCATCCCCCGAGAATGTCTCCTCATGGAGTGAAAAGAACTTTGTTCAGTTTTACCCCCTTAAAACACATATTTGCTTGTTAACCACTAAAAAAATCCCATTTATCGTATCGCCAGTCTTTCAAAACACTTCCCTTACAGCCGCGCCCAGTATCAATATATTGGGCCTTAATGTTTCGAGTGACTGCCAGTATCGTGATTGGCCTCGAAGAAACTGGGGGTTATTAACAGAGCGAGATGGTACTTCACGCCAAAACACCGTTTGGCCCTATATAGGTTCAGCCTCATATGTATCACAATATGAGGCTGTTCTGATCTCTGGGCTGGTGCACCCCAGAATCAGCTGGAACCATTTGATCGCATACAACGCAGAGCCATTCGAATCATTGAGGACCCAATGATCTGTGAAAGGCTTTACACTTTGACTTTTCGAAGAGACGTCTGCTCGCTGCGTGTTCTCTATCGCATTTATCATGGGGAGTTTTCTGAAGAAATGTATGACCTTCCGCCGAATTTTTTAACCGCACAATACGTCACAAGCTAAAATATCATACACACCACCTGGATACGGCAATCCACTACTGTGCGGTTTCGTAGAAACTTCCTTCCACGCGCCACGGTACTGTTTAATGACCTACCCGCGGCAGTGTTTCCATGTCGATATGGCATGGGTACCTTCAAAGAACGCGTCTATCTGCGTCGCTTTCGCACCTGTAACTCCTCTGGTGTTGCACGGGGTCGTGGGCGGCGGTAATCACTTACCATCAGGTGACCCGAACGCTCGTTTGCCTTGTCCTTTCCTTAAAAAAAATACATTTAAATTAAATATATTAAAGTGGTTACTGTGGCTCATCCTTCAGAGATAAACATTTACTGAAGCGGACTTTTGAATAAATTTTTTAAAAGACAATATTTTTGTAAGATATTGTTTTTATTTATCTCAAGGTAAGGTTGAGTCAGCGCACGCCAAGTAAGCGTTCAGGAAGCTCATCATGGGTGACTTTTTGTTAAGGACCTACAAGGAACCTAGGAACTACAGGTGCGAAGCCAGCCTTTAAGGTGAGTTGGGCGCCGGAGCCCGGCATTACATGATGCAAAACGCAGTGGCATAAAGCCACTACTAACGCCGGTTTTAAATGCCGGGGGTGGTAATGCTTCGGTCGAGTCTGCCCATGCGTGTTGCCGTTGCTGGTGACGTGAGTCTACCACACGTACTTTAGTCGCCTCTTACGACACCACCAGTACCAGGATAATCCTATTCTATTCCGGGATCACACCACGTCACCACCACCAGTCACCATTCACCTTTAGCATTTCATCTAGATTAAAATTATATTTTACTGTACATCATTCTAATAAATACTTAACGAGGCTCATCTCTTTAAGTATTTATTAGAATGATATGACCGGCCCGACCGGCCAGACGACGTTGACAGTTTTATAAATTTTTACACATTTCGATCTACTGTTAATTTTTATGTTGTTATTTGTTGTTTATTTTGAAATCACAAATAGACACTTCTATTTTTGGTTTTATTTATAAGAAACTATTCATTATTTTTTGACTTTGAGACTTTTATTAGAACGTATGAAATTGAATATTTATGTAGCAAGATGTACTTGCATATATTTTATTTAATTTTTTTTGTTGCTTACGGCCAATCATCAATTTTATTTTTATTTTATTTTTTATTTTTATTTTAATCACCAACACAGCGTACACTAACAATTTAAACAGAAAAAGAAAATCATACAATTAAAAACAAAGTGTCACCGCAATTATAGGCGATGACGACAAGCATATACAATACAATATACAATAGTATTTTTAAACTTTAAAGTAAGCATACACTAAAATTATATATAAAAATAATCGATAAAATACTTAATTTAAACAATAAGAACATTAACAAAAATATGATATTGTTATTTAAAAAAAAAAAGAAAAATATATAATAAATAGACATGAGCGGTCACTTAGATCTCAGGGACTTCAAAATTAAATGACGAAATGTGTGTTTTTTATTAAAAAAAATGTCAAGGTCTACCTTCCTAGATATTGAATTGAAATTTGTAACAATGCGATTCAGTGGAGAAAACTTTCCTAAATTTGTTGAAGACATAGATGAAGCGAAAATATTAAATTTACCTGGCCTAGGTAGTCTACTTGGAGCTGACACACGCAACAAAGTTAAGAGTTGTGGACAGTCTATTCTTTCATTAACTACATTATGCAGGAATAAGCAGTCTAGAAGGAATCTTCTATTGGATAACGAATCCATATTAAAAAAGGTTAATCTATCAGTGTATTGAGCTAACGTTTTACTTAGATTACACTGGTATGAGAGATGCCAAAGAAATCTCTTTTGAACGCTTTCAAGTCTCTTTGTATAAACGTCATAATGCGGATTCCAAACGACACTACAGTACTCGAGACCACTACGTACTAATGCATTATAAAGTACAATTTTAGTTTCGGGATTTTTAAAATCTTTACAATTTCTTAAAACAAAGCCTAAATTTTTAAATGCTTTTCTCACTATGGTGTCAATGTGCGTATTTAGTCTTAAAGTGCAGTCCAGAGTTACGCCCAAATCACGAACCGTATCTGCCTCTTTAAGGATAATGCCTTTCACATTATAAGAACTCGGGGACAGTGATTTCTTTCTGCAAAACCGAACTTGTAAGCATTTATCGACATTCAAACTCAGTTTATTTAAGCTGCACCAATTAACAAGTCGATCGAGATCTTCCTGAAGGGAAGTGACATCGGCAGAGCTACTAATTTCTTTGAATATTTTCATATCGTCGGCGAATAAGCAATACTTCGAGTGTAAAAAGCAGCGTTGAATGTCATTTATGAAAATATTAAAGAATAATGGGCCAAGATGAGAACCTTGAGGGACCCCAGATGATGTGCTAAACCAATTAGACTCGTATCCTTTTATTGCTACCTTTGATTGACGATTGTCAAGATAAGACTGGCACCAGTTCAGTAAAATTCCAGTTATACCGCAATTTGATAGTTTTTGAATTAAAATATTATGATTTACACTATCGAAAGCTTTGCTGAAATCCGTATATATAACATCAATACATGATTTTTTGTCGATGCTATTAGTTAGATTATTGGTGAAAGCAACTAAGTTAGTAGCCGTAGATCTCGAACTAGTAAAACCATGTTGATGCAATGTAATAATATTTTTGACATGCCAAGCAATGTAAGGGTATAATAGTTTTTCAAAGAGTTTGCCAAATACAGGGAGAATTGATATAGGCCTATAATTTTTTATTGAATCTTTATGTCCGTTTTTGTGCAAAGGAATTGTCAAAGATTTCTTCCATTGTGATGGAAAAGCACCTGTGGAAAGAGATTTGTTATAGATTATGTGTAAGGGAGTAACAAGAGCTTGTGCACATTTATGCGCAAATATTGCAGGTATTCCATCACAACCTGCACCCTTAAAACAGTCAAGGTGTTTCAAAGCTATTAAAATCTCATTTTCATTCAGGAAAATCGATGACAAATAATTAGAAGTTATGCATTCATTACTAATAAGACTTTGGTGTGAATGTGTGTCAGCACTATATACCGAACCAAAATGATCAGCGAAAAGGTTACAAATATCATTGCCATTAGTTGAAGTTTTGTCATCAAGGAACATTTTGGCGGGGTAGGAAGATTTAGTTACTTTCTTATGTTTCAGGAAAGACCAGAAAAGTTTAGGATTTGAGGACATATTTGCTTGCTTAATTTGCCGGAAGTCACGTGGTCCCAGGTGGTAGCAGACAATCTTAGTAGATGAATCTAATCCCAATTTGAAAAGCTCAGCGGCGAGTCTTGGATTAGTCGACTCGGAGGGCTCTCGCCACCGTCCCAGACATACTGGGCGATGTCAAGAACCTTTCGACAACTCTATAGTGGCCTACGACACTGATAAGGCGGAATGCCTCGCGGATAGCTTAGAGTTAAAATGCTCACCGAGCACTCTGCCATGTGATCCGTATCACTTATCGAAAATGGACTCCGAGGTCATAGAGTGGGTAGAAGTGGTAGTGGTAGTGGGTAGTAGTAACGTCGATTAAAATAGTATGCTGTCTATTAAAATAGTACCGAGCTTTTGCTCTAATGTACAATCTCACACAGATTCTTGGCATCGTCACATCCCAAATAATATGCCTTAATTTTTTAAGGATAACCCACACTAACAATTTTTATATTTAAAAATAAAGAAAGCGTAATTGCTATACTATTTTGAACAGTACAATACTATTCCTTATCTCATTAAATATGTTAGATACATTGTACGCTTTATGCAGATTAACATTGGCTTTTACAGCATATTACAGAAATTGATATTTAAAAGATATCAAAGTTTAAAATACGGGAGTAGAACGGAATATACGCTATGTTAATGTTAAAAGTTACGCACAAAAAATAATTTATTATGACGAACATATTGTAATCTTTTAAAAAATATAAGTAAAACTACGCATATATCTTCGTATAGTATTATCATTTTTTTTACTAAAATATTATTTACATTAATTAGTTAGGTTAGGCTGTTTTTACTAATATTAAGAATTTTCTTTACTTTCATTTACTTATTTTGTTTGTTCATTTAAATTACGCAGATATATTTACTAATAACAAGATTTTTCCCTTAATATTTTTTTTCGGCTACTTTTGATTATTTAGACTTATATTTTCTTAGTAATTCTATTGAAAACTGCAAATTTTTATCTTTCAATAACCGTTCCCACTAAAAGAGACAAAAATAAAGGAACTGTATCCTATTTGCCTTTGTGTTTATTTATATGTTTTTTCGTAAGATATTTTTCAGCAAAAAATTCGAAACCATTGCATAGTGCTCATGGCCTATTCTCACTAATGCATCTTAAATAAAGTATCGCTTAATAGTCGAAGAGTACGCTACAATAGACGCTAATATGCGGTAGCCGTCTTGAAGTTAGGCTTTCTGAAAATTTGCACATTGTTTACTTGGGAAGAAAATAATCGAAAGTAAAAAAAACGTAAGCTCAAATCTGCGCAATCATCTACACTAACTTCATGGCGACCACGACTCGCCGATCGTACTGTACCTTAGTCTAAAATTATTTTTAGACAATGGCAGACACAAGTTTCCGTTTCGAAGAGGAAGCACAGATTGCAGACGGTGTGGAGTCTCTGGCGAGAAACATGCACTTCTTCCCGCCGAAACATTATATTACAGGGAATAAATTACATTATGAATTCTTACTTAACTTATTTATATCGGAGAACCAATTGACGCATATATTTATTTATTTATTTATCTTATTTTTAAATATTTATTTTACCTACTAGCGGCCCGCCCACGGCTTCGCCCGCTTAAAATACATGATTATTGATTTAATAAGCAGAATTGATTGACCACTCTAATGACTTCTAATATATTTTTTTTTATTACTTTAATCAGTAATATTCTAATATGATTTTTTTACGACATTATCGTAACTTCTATAAGAATTTTTGATTGTTTCGAACTAAAAAATATGAGCAATGTTGATATTTGATATTCATAAAATATACATAAATATGTATATATTTTTGTAACATTACGTTCTTTTTACCTATGTTATGTTTTTTAAAGCTCTTTTAAGGTGCTGATGTTAGTTAATAATTTAATGTACCTACTCCTTCAGAAAAATCCTTAAATGTAAAATCATTGATTTGGGTAAGGATTCATAATATTCTTTGTAAAATAACTGTAATGTTTGCATATTAACCCCTGTACAGTTTTTAAATTAGTTATACATATTATATGAATGAACCAACCAAAAAAATTTTGTATTTACTTGATATTTCTTTCAAGATGGTTCTTGCATCGATACATGATGTATTTTAAGCGGGCGAAGCCGTGGGCGAGCCGCTAGTATTATATATAGAGATTATTTTAAGAACGTCACTAAGTTAACAAAGTAATATGCACTTAATCTTTAAAAATTTACATATACATTTTTTTTACTTATAAGCAGCATTTGGATTTTTTTATTTATAGAGAGAATACATTACTAATAATTAATAGTAAATATATGTTTTGTTGCAAGAAAACTTGTGAATAACTGAATTAATTCCTTCCTAAATCTTACATAAATTAGGTCTCTATGCTGTTCCACTAAAATTATTATTGAAGTGTTTCACAAATTTAAGTAATTTTATGAATATGATGGATAATAATATTTTTTTTATTTTACTCAGGGTATAACATCACTTCTAGACGCTATGACGGCGGACATAGCCAACGTGATCATAATGTCCGACAAGCACTCTGCTTATAACATATTTAATTTTTACCTCTGCCATGCCATCTGCCATGATGCAGTGGAATAGCATCACATTATAAGCACGACGGCCGTGGGTTCGATTTCCACTGGGCGAACTGTACATAAGCACTCAGCAAAGTTACAAACACCGTCGCCAAAGTAGAAAGTTTAGATATTTCTACATATCAATATTTTTTCGAATGTGAATCTAACACATAACCTGCGTGTTTACTATTTATTATATTATGTATATTGTGTATTTGTTTTTATTATTACATAAAATTCAAAACTGTGGTTACATAGATGGCTGAATGTGGAACCCTATTGAGAATTTAATTTGCCCGATAAAAATATATACACTACAAATAATTTCCACAAGAAAGTGTCCAAAAGCGAGAAGATGACTAAAGTGTTGTCCAAAGGTGATTTAATAGCGACGGTTAAAAAAATTAGGTTATATATAAAACAAATCTATAGTAATATAATAAAGCAGAAGAGTTGATTTGTTTGTTTGTTTAAGCGCTAAGATCTCTGGGACTACTAGTCGGATTTGCTTATTTTTTTATTTTGTATGAAAGCTACATTCCTCAGAAGTGCTATAGGCACCATAACATTAAGATTTAATGGTCATCGTATTACTTTAACTGCGTGCGCTGCTGAAATAGTTACATACGTTACAGTAAAACATAAAATTCTGGAGTGGCGGAACTTAATGCTGCGACATGAGCGAAGAAATGAAAAAAATAAATATTTCATTTGAGGAAATGGAAAAGGGGATTCGAGGGAACGGAAAAGAAACTCGCAATTCGTCGCTTCTGACCTCTGCCAGTTGTACTTCATTAATAATATTGCAATAGTTAAGCTCAGTTTTTTTTTTTCATCCAATTTTCCATTTTTTTGTAAGTAAGCTAAATCCGAGTACAATAAATAAAGTAACGATTTTTCATCAATGAATACGTCAATATTGTATTGACAATAATATTGTAAGGCTGCGGCTAGCCTTTTACTGTCATATAACACAATAAAAGCCGCCAAAATTTGTGTCCAACTTCATTCAATAACATCTGGTTATTGCAATATAAACATACCTTTATCACAATGTCTAAAAGAAAAAGTTTAAGTAGAACTCTTAAATTTAAACCTGAATTAGCAAGTAAAGTAGTAGTCAATCAGACGAAGCCAATTCTAAGTGAATGCAGTCAAACGGGGAACATTGAGATTCTCTCCGAGCCTATTAAATCTGCTTCTGATAAAAAGCTTTATAAGTAAGTATGAAGATTTTAAAATACCTACATAATTTTTAATAAATTTAAATCTAATTATTTTCATATATAACATTGTTTTAATCGTCACGTATAAGTAGCTGACAATTTTTTTTATTATAAAAAAATAATAAATTAGCTTCACGCTGTATCCCGCACACAGCAGGGTAGGCAGAGGGAACCTAGTGTTAAGACACTCCGTTCCTCATTTTCTGCCGAATTCTGGAGGCATTGCGTGTTGAGTGGCAGAACTCAACGCCGCGCTTAACCTCGACACCAGAGCGAAGAAATGGAAATGTAAATTTAAGTAAATATTTCATCTCCTCGAGTGGGGATCGAACCCACAACCAGTCGGTTTTGCAGTCACACCTCGTGCCGCTGCGCCACGACCGGCCTCAATAGATTTTTTTATTTTTACAAATGAAAGGAATAAAATAAGCAGTTTAGTACCTAACCAAAACAGCAGTATAGAACCTTTTAACTGCACACATATTATATATACTAATATAATAAAGCGGAAGAGTTTATTATATATAAGAAGAAGAAATGTTCGATTCTATTAGTTCTACAAAAAACTCCGCGATACCGTATATGTTTGTTTTATAAATAAAATACCATAATTGTGCCAAAAAATAATTGAAAATTGCAAGTGATATTTCAACGTTTTTTTATTTTATAAAGATATTGAAATTTATGAACGAAAGCTACTCCATCATCAAGGAAATTTTATGAAGATATTCAGTCTTTATAGCAAAGTAATTTGAACGTATACTTTTTGAGCAAAAGTAAACTTTTTTACGACCGCAAGCATACGACTAGTGCGGGGGGCGCCCTTGCCGCAGATTTCGTCCCCGCAAGCAAATTTGTAATGCTTGCACTTTCTCAAAGTAATTGAATGTATAAATTATATTGATTATAAAATTATAAATTATATAATTTGTATTGATTATCTTATGGCAAATGCAGCATAATAAAAGAATTATAAGTAGTATGGGGCCGTTCAAGTATTACGTAAGCACTGTAGGGGGCGGGGGGGTCTTGGGTTTGCTTATTTTTGATGTTTTCAATGAAATATTATTAAGAGGATTGCTTATTTTTTGATGACATATTGGGGGTCAATTATTGCAAAAAAACTGCTTAGGTAATACTTGAACGGCCCCTATGCGGGCGAAGTCCCGAGTGGGCCGCAAGTTTTAAATACATTTGACCATCATGGCATGAATTGAACTGCAAGTTTGCTTATTATCTTTTAGAACAATAAGGTTAGAGAATGGTCTAACTGCACTACTCATATCAGATCCAAGTAAGCCATCTACTAGCAATGGGAGCTCTGAATCTAATGAGGAAAAGCTGGTAAGTTACATTATTGTGATTTTAAATCTTTGATTAAATAGAGTCAAAGTCAGAGTTGTGTTTGCAATATGTAATAAATTCAAATTCTTTTCATTAAAACTATATCATATAGTTTTGATATTTTTTAAAATATGTTTGTTAATAGATAAATTATTTACTATGTTAGATCCATACAATATATAAGATTGCTTAATATTTTTTTTTATATAGAATAGCTTGTCAAATTGTTTTGATATAGTATGTATAGTATAAATTATGCAGTAATGAGGCCAGTCGTGGCGCAGCGGCACGAGGTGTGACTGTAAAACCGACTGGTTGAGGGTTACATCCCCACTCGAGGACATGAAATATTTATTTAAATTTATATTTTCATTTCTTCGCTCTGGTGTCGAGGCAAAACGTGGCGTTTAGTTCCGCCACTCAACACGCAATTCCTCTAGATTTCGGCGGAAAGTGGAGAATGGAGTGTCTTAACACTAGGTTCCCACTGCCTACCCTGATGTGCGCGGGATACAGCGTGAAGCTGATTTTAATTTAGATTTTTTACCTTTACAAAAATCTATCACAATTTTGAGATTATAATACAGTTTAAATAAAAAAATAGGTGCAACGTATTATTTCTATAATTTTTTTTTAATAAATCCTAAGGCAGTTGTAGCACAGTACAACAGTGTCTAACAACAGTTGTGTCCCCATTTGGCGGGAATGATTTACTTTCATTTCTGCACTGTGATAAGAAGTCATCACTATATTTATAGATTTAAATATAAAAAAAACATATCATAACAAACATAGTCTCACAATTTTACTTTTTTATTATTTAAATAAATTTAATAATATGCATAAGAATTGTGATTGCTTGTGGGAAACGTTACCTTTAAATAACAACCAGAGTGTAAATAAAAAATATTTTTAATGGCATTGGTGGGATTTTGACCCACAATCACACTGGCACCACTTCTGCATTTTAAGAAATATTAAATGATTGCATATTGTTGAAATTATTATTAATATATAAATCTACATAATTTTGAAATTCAATGAAATCAATATCAATATAATTTTATGTTGTCTTAATTCACAATACAACATTGGGACCCCTTTGCATAGAAAAGAGTAATAATAATAAAAATAACTTTTTATTGTACATCCAGGAAAAGACAGAAATACGATAAAAATGTATAAATATACAAAAGGCTGGCTTATTGCCTAACAGCAATCTCTGCCAAGTAAACTTAGGCGGAATTAACAAATTAAGATAGGGGAGAGTATTGTTAAGATATAAAAAAATTGCACATAAGTTTTTTTGAAGACACTTGTACATATATGGGCATTCCACACGAAAAATTATAAATTAAATAAATACAGTAAATAAAATATTTTATTATTATTTTCAATCAAAAATATTGAATCAAATTAGTTAAAACATAGTAGAATTAAGGTTTTCCGTAAAATGGTGGTGTCGCATCGGGTGCAAATTGCGGCATGGGAAGCCGTGCTTCAGGACTGTAACCGATCTAACTCCTAAACGGCTTGGCCTCCCTTTGTAAGGCTTAGAAATAAGCCACACTATTAGTTGTGTTCAGACAAATACTTATAAAAAAATCTTGATACTATATTTCTGAAATTTTATTTCATAAAATAAAAACCGTTTTTTTTCTATGAAAAATAAAATAATTTTATTTATGTATAATACCATTAAAAAAGTCATTTAATGAGGAATCTATTCGGATACTTTATTTATTTATTTGCCATTTATTAATACTGGGAGGCCAGTCGTGGCGCAGCGGCACGAAGTGTGACTGTAAAACTAACTGGTTGTGGGTTCGATCCCCACTCGAGGAGATGAAATATTTACTTAAATTTATATTTCCATTTCTTCGCTCTGGTATCGAGAACAAGCGCGGCGTTGAGTTCTGCCACTCAACACGCAATGCCTCCAGAATTCGGCAGAAAGTGGGGAACGGAGTGTCTTAACTTTTGAGGTACAGATCCCTAAAAAAGGAACAGCCAGAACCGGAACGAAAATTGGAACATGTTCCGAACCCAAATGAAACAGCTGGAAAATGTTCCTCATTTTTGCCAAAACACATCACTAAAAAGTAAAAAATAATTTTCCATAAGCTAAAACGTGCTTTGATTGTGTTAAACAAAAATAATCGGGGTTTTAAAATTTTGAAGTCGGTGTCAAGCTAATGCTACAACAGCTTTATTACAATATCAAATTACTAAACCTGTTTCTTTTACTTGACACCGACTACATTTGTTTCTCTCTGTCTACAATACTACACACAAAATTAAGACTGAAACAAAAATCGTTTCGATGAAAAGAAAATTCATACTTAGAAAAAATATCTTTTGTTTTAGGCAGCGTGTGCGCTTTCTGTTGGAGTCGGCAGTTACAGCAACCCAGCCGACATACAGGGATTGGCGCACTTTGTAGAACACATGGTGTTCTTGGGCAGCGAGAAATACCCAAAGGAGAATGAATTTGATTCGTTTGTTCAGGTAAATAGAAAATATTACCGACTTATGCATTAATTGGCGCCGTTGTGGCATAAGCGTGTGACGGAAACGCGATGTTTGTGGGTTCGATTCCCACTCGAAGGAATGAAATATTATTGAATAATATTTTAATTTTTTTTCTTATAACAAGATTAAAGCGAGGCGTTGAATATCGCCACAGAACACGTTGGAACACTCGGAAAAGTTGGTGAAAATTGGTGAAGTGAGGAGTCTCGCTGTAGGTTCCCTCTGCCTACTCTGCTTGAAAAAAATATATTAATATTACAATCTTGCGGCGTTGAGTTCTGCCACTCAACACGCAATGCCTCCAAAACTCGGCAGAAAATGGGGAACTGAGTGTCTCAACACTAGGTTCCCTCTGCCTACCCTGCTGTGTGCGGGATACAGCGTGAAGCTGATTTGATTTTGATCTTTACAAACACAACAAAAAAGTCTTTTTAATATCTATTAAAAATGAAACAAATCAAATATAGTTTTATATTAAATGTATTAGGTACAAACAGTAATCTTCTATGTTTCAGTTGTAATGTTTCATATTGAACATTAAACATTGATTTTAATTATACTAAAAAATATGTATTTGCTATGTAAAGTTATTAAATCTGTTTTGTAATATAAATAACTACTTAGTTACTTTCTTTTTACACTCGTTTTAAATAGACAGAAGGCGGTTCCGACAATGCTTTCACTGACAGCGAGAAAACAACCTTTTACTTCGAGATACAGGAGACACATCTACCAGAAGCTATGGATATATTTAGTCAGCTCTTCATCAGCCCACTCATGAAGAAGGAGGCTATGCAACGCGAAAGAGAAGCTATACAGTCTGGTAATAATAATGATTTATATAGAAAAAGATAATATATGATATTATATTATGTTATGTTGCTCCTTATAGTATAACTTATCTAACAAATACATACACACAACAAAAAAAAGGGAGTTTTCATTTCCTTGCAAAGACACAAACAAGACAAAGTGCGGCGTAGAGTACCGGCAATCAATACGCAATATCTCTAAAATTCGGCGTAAAGTGATTTATAGAATGTTTTAACAAAAGGACCATAGGTTATATAATATTAATAGGTTATGGCGGGATACAGCGTGAAGTTGAAAAGAAAAATTAATACACAACATTTCTATTATAGAATTCTCATTGGCCGCTCCGGTGGATGTAAATCGTAGGCACCAACTCATTGCATCCCTTTTCTTCGACGGGCACCCAGCTAGAACTTTTCCTTGGGGCAATCTACGTAGCTTACGCGACGATATACATGATGATGATAAATTGCATAAAGCTGCCAATGAGTTTAGGAAACGCCATTATAGCGCTCATAGAATGACTGTGGCTGTACAGGTTGGTTGAGTGGGCTTGAAATGAATAGTAATGTTAGTTTGATTAGGAATTTTTGTGTATGTACGTATTGGTTCCTAGAAATACATTCGTAAAAAATTAAAGACTTTTGTGAAAGTTTACTATTAAGAATAAATACATAGATATTTACAAAATTAAATATTAAACAATCGCCGAAAATGTAATTGAAAATCGAATATAAAAATACAATTGATGTAACAATAAATTATCTCAATATATAATAAGACAGTAAAAATATTTTGTCTGTACATTTAGTAATTTTGACTGAAATGGATAGAGAGGGACACTTAAAAAGAATAATAGAAAGCAAAAAGATTTTTTTTTCATTTCTTGTCTGTCTGTCTGTCTGTCGACATATTTTTGTCCACATTTTTCTCTGAAAGTACTGAACCGATTTTCTTGAAAATTTCACCAATTGCTTTGTTTTAACTCAACTTAACTACTAAAGTTTAGTTCATCAAAATCATCTATTAATCGTTCATTAAAAAAAGTTATCTTCATTTGAAAGAAGTCGTAATTAATTCAACACAGAGATAAAGAACGATCTTGAAAGAAATATCAAGAAAATACAAAGATTTTTTGATTGGTTCGTTCATATAATATATGTAACTAATTTAAAAACTGTACAGGTAATATGCAATTATAACAGTTATTTTACAAAGAATATTATGAATCCTTTAAATCAATAATTTAACATTAAAGGCTGTTTCTGAATGAGTAAATTAAATCATTCACTGACATCAGCACATTTAACAGAGTATATTATATAGGTAAAAAGATATATACGTGTAATAAATAATTAGTTTTATGTATATTTCATAAATATCAAATATCAACAATGGTCGTATTTTTTATTTAAAACAATCAAAAGATCTTTGACGATAATGTCCTAAAAAAATCATATTAGAAGTCATTATAGTTGTCAATCAATTCTGCTTATTACATCAATAATCATGTATTTTAAGCGGGCGAAGCCGAGGGCGAGCCGCTAGTATTTTAATATACCACAACATGATCGAAGGATCAACGATTGTCTATGGGTAAAAGACCCATTTCACCCCTATGCATGTTCGTCGATTTTCAGTGTTTCGAAAGATATTTGAAAATTTGTGATTTTTTAGAAAAATCACAAATTCGGATTCATGAAGACAATTGACAAATACAGCCCGACTGTCGAGTCGGCGCTCGTGATTCTTTTTCTCAATATAGCTCAATAGTAAATCTTTTGTATAATGTAATATTTCAAAACTTCGCCTTATAAATCTTGCAAATAACATGGAAACAAAAATAGTTTTTAAATAACTTCAATTTTATTCCTAGGGCTACAATTAAGACAATATTTGTACTCAATAAACAATCAGATAGATTGATTGAAAAAAAAAATTAAAACACTAATTGTGTAAATATGTGAAAAAAATTCATTTAAATATAATCAATTCTCGTAATAAATTTTATCACTGACCTGCGCCTATGAAACTATCAAAGATTATTCTATACTAATAGTTTTTAACATTACTTCTGGAAAAAAATCACCAGTATTTTTTTTCGGGCCATAGTCCTTGTAAGTTTTTGATAAAATATAGCTTATTTAAAAATGGTTTTTGTTTCTATGTTATTTCCAAGATTTATAAGCCGATACTTTTGAAATATTACATTATACGAAAGGCCTACTACTGAGATATATGTGGATAAAAAAAATCACGATCGCAGACTCAATAGTAGGGCTGTATTTGTGAATTTTCTTCAAGAATCCGATTTTTTCCAAAAAATCACAAATTCTCAAATTGCCCAACCACTGCAAAATCAGAGAACATATATGGGGGTGAAATGCATAGGTACTAAAATCATCTACCCATAGACAACCGTTGATCTGTCGTTCGCGTTACATCCTGTATATTCTCAACGCAATATCTTAGAATATTTAAAATACTTCAAGTGTAGAAATTTTTGATTATTGTCTTTATAATGATTTCTTTGTTTTATGTATTTCACCTTTTTTGTAGGTTAATAAAAAATACTAATTATAAGTCTGTTATTTCTAAGTTTTACATAATTTACAGGCCCGTATGGATCTTGCAGATCTAGAGAAACATGTATCATGTACGTTTGGACAAATACCCACGAATAAGTTGCCAGCTGATGATTTCAGTAAATTCTCTTTCAAACCAAAAATAGTTACACCGCAATTCAAAGACATTTATTATATGAAACCAGTTAGCGATACTACTGAGGTAAATTAAAAATTGTGTTTTACCCTACACCACTGTATTTTAGTATGTACTTTTTTTATATGTGTAATAACTACTACAAATTATCAATATATACCTTATAAATTATCTATATAGACTCTTAAAAATATTTCATTGAACACGTTTCATTAGAGTTTATTAGAGTTCACCCCCTAAATTGAAAATAATTTCATAAACATATAATAATAACACTTCTAGCAGGCGAAGCCCCCTCAGGTCGGCTAGTCTAATATAAAGAATAACTGAATACAAAAAGCATAGCCTAGACCACTGGTTCCCAACCAGTGGTCCGCGGACCACCAGTAATCCGTAGAAGCCTAAATATGGTCCGCGAACGATTTAAATTTTAAGACTGGGGATGGTGATACGAAGTTTTTGTTTTATTATCACAGGTAATTTTAATATACCATGCATAGTGGCCCCTGCTACCAAGAATGATATAAAAGTGGTCTTTCATCAAGAAAAGATTGGAACCCCTGGCTTAGACCATGCCTTATTAAATGTGATAGTTGTGTAATAAGTACGCTCGGCATAATATATATATTTACAGTATTTTTATTTTCCTGATCTCTAGTTTATTATAGGTTCTGTCATTAGTAGAACGTGTACCACAATACTTCAAGTACATTACATGTAGAGCGCTAGGTGTAGATTAGTGTAAATAGAGGCACTAAGTGTGCTGCAAAATCTACTGGTTGTGGGTTCGATCCCCACTCGAAAAAAATAAATATTTATTTAAATGTATATTTTCATTTCTTCGCTCTGGTGTCGAGCTACAGCGCGTCGTTTAGTTCCGCCACTCATTACGCAATGTTTCCATAATTCGGCGGAAAGTGGGGAACGGAGTGTCTTGACACGAGGTTGATTTTATATATGTAAAAAATGCGGTACTTTAACTCATACGGTGTAAAAAGAAACGCGCTATTTTTAGTGATCTAGCCTAGTACATTATAGGTGGAGATCCCATCGCTTAAAACTGTAGGGATCAGATTTTCTAATGAAACTTATATTTAAGAATGATATATGATAACAGAATAGATTACACTAGGGTTGCCTAAAAGAATCCTACCGCAATCACCTTTAATTAATGTTTTTCGTAACTCGTTTTGGAGAAAATTGCACTCATATGTTTTTTATGTGAATCGCACATCATTTGAAAGAAAATCGCATAAGGAATTGGAAAAACAATGGTTGCCAGCTCTCAGTCTGCCATCATGTCATGATGATTATAATCATATAACGACTTAACAAAGACTTAATATCATAGATTCATTATTTCAATGGAAAAATAAGGATGATTTCATGTTTAAATAGTTTTTTGTATGTACTTAATATGATTAAAATCATCATTTAACAGGTGAACAGCTAGAATAAATAATAATTTTAAGATTGACCTTCTATTTTATAATATTTTACTTTAAAACATAAGGCAAACCGCGTATTTCATCGTCTATTCTAAGTCAAACGGAATCGGAATAAAATATTTCAAATGATGGCAACCTTTGCTTGCGGCAGTTATTTTACAGGCAACCATGTGTTTTAGTGATGAGAAAAAAATAAGCTTTAATTTGATATATAATTCATTAAAAAAACACATAAGTGCAAATATTAACATTAACTGAACCTCTTTAAACCAGGCAACTCTGGGCTTGCGGCAGACTGAGAGCTGGCAACCATTGTTTTTCCAATTCCTTATGCGATTTTCTTTCAAATGATGTGCGATTCACATAAAAACATATGAGTGCAATTTTCTCCAAAAACGAGTTACAAAAAACATTAATTAAAGGTGATTGCGGCAGGATTTTTTTGGGCAACCCTAGTGTAATCTATTCTACTATCATGTATCATTCTTAAATATAAGTTTCATTAGAAAATCTGATCCCTTAAGTTTTAAGCGATGGGATCTTAGGCCATTAGAATTTCTGTGATATTTTCGTGTAAAATGCAAGAAATATATTAAAAAATACTTACACATATATTACGGTATAAAAATTTACAGAACTGTCGACAAAACGTGGCAAGACTGAAGTAAGGTTTTCTGAATTTTTGCTCATTGTTCATTCGGGAAGAAAATAATCAAAAGTAACATAATCCGAAAAATCTAGTCTGCGCCACGACTTGTTGACCGTATTGTAAATGATGATATTTTCTATTTGAGAATGTGTGTGTGATAGGCTTGCACTGGAATAAAAAAAATATTTTTGGAAACGGTTAATTATTTTAAGCTCATGCCTAAAGAAATTAATCAAGATACCTCAACAGTTTAGACGTAGTATTTTTTTTGCATTTTACGCTTCCGGAATCTGGTCGCCTGGAAGAGATCACTTGTAGTGATAAGGCCGCCTTTGTGCATTTTGTTTTAAGAAGTTACTCTTTTGTATCTTTTCAATCTTCTTTGTTTATTATTATTATTATTATAAACACATACTACTACAAAAATTTTACTTTGAACGCCAATACCTGAGACTCAAATTCGGCGGTTTTCACTTTGAAAGGTTTATGTGTAAATGAAGTTTTATTTTACAACAAAAATTTTATTATTTATTTTGTTTGAAAAAAACACTACAATTTTTGGGGAAAAAATAATTGTATTAGAATTTTATAGTAGTAGTACCTTTATAGTTACAAATGTGGTTCCATTCAAAAGTGGTGCAGACAAAATACGTAATATTAATTTGTTTTTCTTCTAGCTACATTTAACATGGTGCCTGAGATCATTGATTTCTGAATACGAATCGAAGCCGCACCAGTACGTGTCGTCTCTACTGGGACACGAGGGACCCGGTAGCCTCGTTTCTTATTTAAGGAAAAAGTACGTTAAAATCAGCTTTACGCAATATACCGCACACAGTTTGATAGACAGAGGGAACCTAGTGTAAAGACACTCCGTTCCCCACGTTCCGCCGAATTCTGCAGGCTTTGCATGTCAAGTGGCGGAACTCAATGCCATAAATAAGTTAATGTATTTTCATATACATCATATATACTTGTGACATTAATTGTTGAAATTTTGTAGGGATTAACATTTTGACCATTTTTGATTTTACCTTTCATCTTTTTAAATATAGCGTCTACTGTCAAAAGACTATTTTATTATATACTTCCTTTTTTAGAGTTCCGTACTTTTTAAGGAAAAAAGGAACCCTTACACTCTGTTGTCCGTCTGTCTGTCTGTCAGTCTGATTTATCTCAAGAACGCTTGGTGATATCGAGTTGAAATTTAAACCATATACTCAAATCTACGGTCCCATGATTTCTTGGGAAAAAAAAATATTTCTATATTTACTTAGAAAAAGGATATGGCTGTTTATAAACGCAAAAAAAACGCGCATTTCGACACTACAAAAGGGAATCAAAATTAATAGGGTACTTCTTGTTAAACTAGGATTATTAAATTTGGCAGCTAGCATCTAGAAGTTTTTTAATTAGGAAAACATCTTAAAACTATACATTTGTGGTTAAATCCTAAAAATATATATAATAATAATCTGAAAAAGGCAACATTTGGTGGTAAAGCCGCTAGTTCAAGTGAGGTATCAGATGAAAAGGCTCTCGCTAAGATGAGCCTGAATTGAGGCCAGTCATGGCGCAGCGGCACGAGGTGTGACTGTAAAATCGACTGGTTGTGGGTTCGATCCCCATTCGAGGAGATAATATTTACTTAAATTTATATTTCCATTACTTCGCTATGGTGCCAAGGTTAAGCGCGGCGTTGAATTCTGCCACTCAACACGTAATGCCTCCAGAATTCGGCAGAAAGTGGGGAACCGAGTATCTAACACTAGGTTCCCTCTACCTGCCTATCCCGCACACAAAGAGTGTGTGCGGGATACAGCGTGAAGCTAAAAAAAAATTATCTAAGATAATATATTTTATTAATCGCAGAGTATGGGCGCTGGGTATCTACATGGGTAATTCAGAAAGTGGCATAGAATACACTTCTATATACAGCCTGTTCTCAGTACAAGTTATTCTTACTAAAAATGGACTTGATCATGTCGACGAGGTAGGTATTCAAGAAATAATTATGAAAAAATCAAAATTATAATCAGCTCCACGCTGTATCCCGCACACAGCAGGGCAGGCAGATATATATATATATATATATATATATATATATATATATATATATATATATATATATATATATATATATATATATATATATATATATATATATATATATATATATATATATATATATATATATATATATATATATATTTAAGCAGGGGGAAATTAGTATTAAGACAGTCCTTGAGATATAGTTACTAAGCGACGAAATAATGATTATTATTTAAATATAGCATTATAGAAATTGTAATATATTTATTATAAGTAAATAATATTTTTTTATTATTATTAATTAAATGTTTTTTTTTATGTTAACAGGTGCTTGAGGCTATATTTTCGTATATACAAATGTTGAAAAAGATTGGACCATCAAAACGAATTTATGAAGAACTAAAGGTAAATTGAAAATTTAAATTATTATGAATTAATTATTCATGTAACATTATAATAATGCTGTTTACTTTTATACATCTCTGACGCATTCAGATATAAGTGAAAAGTAGTAGTAGATCACTACTTTTTACATTCATTGGGAGATTTTTTATAGCTTCAAGGGGCCGTTCAAGAATTACATAAGCACTGTAGGGGGACGGGGAGGTCTCTGATTTGCTTATTTTTGATGACATGGGGGGTGGCGGGTGGTCTAGATGGTGCAATAACCAACAGAAGTTTTGTTTAATATATTGCCATATATCCAGTAGTGTTCACAAATGGCAACGGCAATGGCAACACGCATGGGTAGACTCGACCGGATCATTACCACCCCCGGCACAAACCGGCGTTAAGTAGTGGCTTTATGGCACTGCGTTTCGCATCAGGTAATGCCGGGCTTCGGCGCCCAACCCACCTTGAAGGCCGGCAACACACCTGTAGCACATCTGGTGTTGCACGGGGTCGTAGGCGGCGGTAATCACTTATTTTTTTTATAAATTTAAGTAAATATTTCATCTCCTCGAGTGGGGATCGAACCCTCAACCAGTCAGTATTACAGTCGCACTTTGTGCTGCTGCGCCACGACTGGCCTCAATTCTAATTATATAATCAATTATAATTCTTATGTGATAGAGTTAAAGCATAATTTGAAGTGAAAAATATTAAATAATTCGTTGTTAAAAGTAATCCGTCAAAAATGAACGCTAACTCATTATCAACATATACTAGGATAATACGAGTACATTAATTAAAAATATTGGTTGTTTTTATTATCATATAACAAACATTTCTAATTGACTATATACGAAAAGCAAATGCATTTCCAGGGACTCCCACAAATAATGAATAGGTTTAGTATTCGCTTAGAAGCGAGTATGGATTAGCACTATAAGTCAAGTGATTTCACTCATGTTATCCCTGGGGATCAGTTTGCTTCTCTTCTGTAGATGCTAATACTTGCGCCGCGGCTGTTGTCGACATAGTTCTGCGGGGCATGGAACTTTATGTTCCCAGCACTGTAGTGCAAGTTACAGCCTTAATTTGACACGTCTTGCAAACTTGCTGCTTTAAGGAAACGCGAGGCATATCAAATCTGGGATGACACGCTGATCACCTAAGGATTTTAAGATCAAAGAGGAAGTATAACCGAACCTCTGGGTATGTTAAATGGGAAATTACCAGAGTAAGGTCCGAGCACATCACAAAAATCGATAAGAAGCTTTCAAGCTTCTTCTTCTATTATACCCGTCCGGAACTCATCAGTTTTGGGTCCCCTCATAGACTGCACTTGGCAAATTTAGCCAGCCTTCGCCATTCGTTCGTATGATTACTTTAGGAAAAAACTATATAGAAACTAATGAACAATATGAATTATAAGTCAACAAAATCTACTAGACTTTTATCTTTCAATAACCGAACCCGCTAAAAATAAGGGGAATAACCAAAGGGGTGGGTTATTGCCCTTATGTTTATTTACATGTTTTATTCTACGATATTTTCAGAAAAAAAATCTTTAAACATTGCATTGAAACATCAACCATCTAACTTTAGGGACCACGACTCGTCGATCGTACTGTACCGTACTATAAATTATTTTTAGACAATAGGAGAAACAAGTTTCCGTTTTGAAGAGGAAGCAGAGCCTGCGGACCATGTGGAGGCAATGGCGGAAAACATGCACTTCTTCCCGCCAGAACATTATATTACGGGGCATAGATTATATTATAAATTCGATCCTAAGGTAAATAATTTTTTAATATTTTTTTGTATTAGAGAACCAATTGAAGGGTATAATACACGTTGCCTAGCGACTGGCACTCCGTTCCGATAAGACGTTCCTCCGTTTTTTCATATAATATTATAAATACAAGCCCTCGAAAATATTTGAAATTAGATTCTGCTACCATTGTAGTCAATGAAGCGTACCAAGCCGAGCAGCATTGGGATCAATGATTGATTGCGGAGAGATATCTGTCTGTATTAATATTAAGATTTAAAAATAAATGATATATATGTATAAATAAATATTTCATTTCCTCGAGTCGACCGAACATACAACCAGTCAATTAAATATTAAAATTCACATATAATCATATATTCATTAATAAGATGGATAATAATGAGATCAGTTATGGGCACAGAGTGTGACTGTCAAACCGACTGGTTGTGGGTTCGATCCACGTAAGGAAATGAAATATCTGTTTAAATTTATATTTTCATTTCTTCGCTTTAGTATCGAGGCAAAAAGCGCGGCGTTGAGATCCGCCACTCAACACGCAATGCCTCCAGAATTCGGCGGAAAGTGGGGAACGGAGTGTCTTAACACTAGGTTCCCTGTGCCTACCCTGCTGTGTCCTGTGTGTGTGATACTGCTGTGAAGCTGATTTTGATTTGATTTTTGGATAATAATATTTGTTTTATCTTACCCAGGGTATAACATCACTTCTAGACGGTATGACGGCGGACATGGCCAACGTGATCATAATGTCCGGCAAGTACTCGAAGCCGATACAATACGACGCTAAAGAGAAATGGTTCGGCACTGAATACAAAAGAATAGGTGTTTATTATATATTTAATTTTACCTCTTTATCCATGTAAGGTGTGGGATAGTGTTTGATTATAAGTATGACGGTCGTGGGTTCGATGTTCAGTCGGCGAACTCTTCATACGTATTCAGCAATGCTACAAACACCTTCGCTAAAGTAAAGTGTAGCTAATTGATGTCAGAACAAAAATGATGTGAGTTCGTTCTCGTTCGAGTGAGTTCTGACATCATTTTTGTCAAACACAGAAACAATTCCTGCTATTTAAATCGAAATGTAAATCGAACGCACAACCTTGACGCAGTTACTATTGATATAATATAAATTTCTTTTGTGTTGTGAGTATTACAGAAGAAGAATGAAAGAAAGGTGAATGCCGTGGAGATGCGATCTCTTCGTAGAATATGCGGAGTCAGCTTATTTGATCGAATCCGCAATGAATACACATATAGATACATTAGAATAGCAGGTACTATGGCAGTTCTCCTAAAATTGTTATTTTAAACCAAAAATTGTCTTTTTTAAAAGCAGCGTGTAAAGCTGAAGCTTTTGTTCTGAGATATAATCTTGGACATTATAATGCACGCTTATTGAAGTGGCATCTATGAACTGGGGTATTTATTTTAAAAATGGAATTTGTAAAAAACGAGTTAATATGGACAATGACAATTAGTGTAGAATAATGATAAGCAACTGAAGGAAAATGATGCTGTGTGTGGACCAACAATGATTCTTCACTTGAAAATAGAAATTAAATACTTACTTATTTAGCTTCACGCTGTACTACTAGTGAGAAAGTCATAGAGAACGGAACGCCAAACCCTTCGGTTTCTATATACCTCTTTCACTCGTCCACTATCATCAAATTTTCGTATATGCCATCTGGGTCCGCGTCCTCATGCTTTTTACGTGATTTTCCTCCTTCAGTATCTTTGATGCTGTATTTTCGAAGATCAACCGAGGTCTCCCGCTACCTTTGTTTCCGCTCACTTTTTCTTCATTAATCTTTTTTGCATTTTTTATTCCTTCATCACCAATCCATTCGCACGTTCTACTACATTCTTACCGGGAAATAAGATTGACTGATTCCTAGCGAATCAGTATATTTAAGGTTAAGTTGGACCTCGGCCACGTGGACACACGAGTGCTTAGGATGCTATCCTGGGAACAGATCAATATGTAGTGGCTGCTAGAATAAGGAGTCTGTTTCATTTTAAGGTACGTGACGTCCAAACTTGGAATCGAATTATCGCATAAGAAGCTAGAAGTTTTAAGATTCTTCGATCAAAGAGAGAGATTGACATCTTTGAAACAGAAAACGGAAATGTTGAAGTATACTCTGCCATTATATTTAAGAATTATAATATGAGAAAAGCAGCGACATAAATATGTGGTAAACCAAAACGAGGTTTCAGTAAAAAGCACGATAAATGATGGGATGATAAAGTGAAACACACTGTAGAGAAAAAAAGCTCGTTAAATCTTTTTAAAAAAGAAAAAGAGTCAGCAACAACGGCACCAACTGAAAGTACTGATAAATAATGAAGTGTGAAAGTTCTGAGAAAGAAAGAAATAAAATGTTAACGAGCAACATTTCTAACGGAATTTTAGTAATTCCTAAGGTTGTAAACTAATTTGCTACACGTTTTACAGCAGTGAGCAGGTCGCAGGAGGTCCTAAACCAATAATTTTTTTTTAGATATTTGACAGTGGTGTAAGATATTTTGGGAGACTACCTCGGTACAATACTTTAATCGCTTCCCTTGTTGTAAAGTCTGTTTATAGAGATCACTCAGCCTGTGTACGAGAAGGAAAAGGCACGTCTCACGTATTGAATAAGGTTGCGCCATGTCAACTTGGCAGCATGAAGTGACACAAAGTGACATGAGCCTTTTCTTGCATTTGAAAGAAATGAAGAAAAGACGCACAGGCGTATTGCTGCCGGTAACAGAATTAACGGTGCGTTAGATGCATTGATGAGACCGTGAAATAACAGAATAGTTGCACGTTTGGGTACACTGTGCAATGCTGATACAAATGTAGGTGTTGCAGAAGAAGAATGAAAGAAACGTAAGATATGTAACATTAAATCCCTCGTAACTAGTTGTGTAAAATGTCCTAAATTGTATGGGTTGCCGAAAATACACAAAAAGGCTAAACTTACTGTATCTTCAATAGTTAGCCAAATCAGTACGCCGAGGTATAAACTGGCTCAACATGTCAAGGACTCTTACCATTTTGTTTGTGGGCTGAAAGATCTTAAGTTAGCTAACAAAGAAACCATACTCACGTTCTTCGATAGTGAATCTTACCACCATCCTACACATTTTTCTACCATTGGCAAATCTTTATTTCAATGAGCCCACCAACTTTGCTACGCTGAACACCTAGGGGACGATCTTTGATAGGTGAAGAATGACTTTCATCAGGGCAGGATGCCTACTCCCCTCCAGCGTTATCAGAAGATCCCTAGTAGAAAGACAACCGGAGCTTCTACCATATGTAAAACACCTTTTGAAACAGATAGGATCGCAACATTTTAAGAAAAGTTTAAAGCATTAAAACTATATTTAAGTCTAACAAGAAAGTAAATCCAATTCTTTAAACCAGTGAAACGTAATTTTTCTTTTTTTGCGATCGATGTTTGTGTGGCTACACCTAAATTATAAGCACGTTTTATTATTAAAAACTTTAAGTACGTACTTATTTCATTAAAAATAGCAAATAAATTAATATAGTTTAATTACGAATATTTTTGAAAAGAAATTAGCTAAAAATACACCAAACCACCACATAAAATATTATTATTTTTTTAAGGTCTTTTTCTTAAAATATATTTTTGTATACACTAAATCATTAAGCTTATCTAGACTACTTACTTATTATTTAGTTAAGTATTTAATACTAGCGGCTCGCCCACGGCTTCGCCCGCTTAAAATACATGATTATTGATTTAATAAGCAGAATTGATTGACAACTATAATGACTTCTAATATGATTTTTTACGACATTATCGTCAAAGAATTTTTGATTGTTTTAAATAAAAAAATACGACCATTGTTGATATTTGATATTTATAAAATATACATAAAGCTAATTATTAATTACACGTATATATTTTTGTGACTTTATGTTCTTTTTACCTATATAATGTACTCTGTTAAATGTGCTGATGTCAGTGAATAATTTAATTTACTCATTCAGAAACAGCCTTAAATGTTAAATTATTGATTTGAATGATTCATAATATTCTTTGTAAAATAACTGTAATAATTGCATATTAACTCCTGTACAGTTTTTAAATTAGTTACATATATTATATGAACGAACCAACCAAAAAATCTTTGTATTTACTTGATATTTCTTTCAAGATCGTTCTTTTTCTCTGTGTTGAATTAATCACGACTTCTTTCAAATGATGATAACTTTTTTTTTAATGAACCGATTTTGATGAACTAAACTTTAGTAGTTAAGTTGAGTTAAAACAATTGGTGAAATTTTCAAGTAAATCGGTTCAGTACTTTCAGACAAAAATGTGGACAAAAATAGACAGACAGACAAGAAATTCAAAAAAAATCTTTTTGCTTTCTATTATTATTTTTAAGTGTCCCTCTATCCATTTCAGTTAAAATTACTAAATGTACAGATAAAATATTTTTACTGTCTTATTATATATAGAGATGATATTTATCTTCTTAAAATAATGTACTATTAATAAGTAAACACAAGAAAATTGAAATTCGTGCGTTTCGGAGAACTGCTAACTAGCAAAGGTGTCACAGTGAGAATGAAGAAGAACGTGCCCAGCTGGTTTAGGCACGTCGAACGAATGAGTGATGAAAGAATGGCTAAAAAGATTTATGATGGAAAAGTGAGTGGTAAAGGAGGTAGGGGAAGACTTCTCTAACCTTCGAAAACACATATCAAGGACACTGGAGGAAGGTCACGTAAAAAGCATGAGGAGGGCAAAGGTGAAGAGGTTGATGACATTGGACGAGGCGAAAGAGCTATGTAGAGACCGTCACGTTTCTCGCTCCGTTCTCTCTGATAGGCCGCTAGGGATACAGCGTGAAACTAAGTTAACTTCAGTTATATATTTGTTTTTATTCTTACAGAAAAACCAAAACCATGGTTAAATAGATGGTTGAACGTGAAGCCCTACAAAGAATTTCATTTGCCCGATAAAAATATATATATTACAAATAATTTTGACCTCGTACCGCCCGCGCCCGCGTACGTAGAGGAAGCGAAGAGACTCGGCATTGATTTATATAATAGTACCGATAAAGATATTCACAAGAAAGTGTCTAAAAGCGAGAAAAAGACTAAAGTATTGTCCAAAGGTGATTTGATAGCGACGGTTAAAAATTTTAGGTATGTATTTACGGTATAAAACAAATAGAAATACATAATGTTATTAGTTTTTTCTTAACTTCAAACTGTATTTCGCATATAGCAGGTGGAATTTTGTCCCCTTTTTAAGGCAATTTTTTTTATGATTGAACCATTAATCTATAGTTTTCAGTTTGTTTCTTGAACGAATACTACCTGTAGATGCTAGCTGAAAAATTTAATAATTCTAGGTTAACCGGTAGAACCCTATTAATTCTGATTCCCTTTATAGCGTCGAAATACGCGTTTAGCTATATAAACGGCCATATCTTTTTTCTAAGTAAATAACGAAATACATTTTTTATCTGGAAATCATGGGGCTGTAGATCTGAGTATATGGTTTGAATTTCAACTCGATATCTCTAAGCGTTTCTGAGATAAAGGGTCTTGATACACAGACAGACGCACGGACAACAAAATGAAAAATCCTTTTTTCCCTAGAAGGTACGGCTAAAAATGTAAAATATAAAATGTGCGGAGTCATATGCAGCTACGGGCCACGACCCGTAGATCGTACTGTATTCGAAAAGATTATCTAAAACATTTAAAAGATTCTAAATTTAATATTTTTCTTTGCAGATTGGATCAACCAAATTTACTACGTAAGAATCATAACATGGAGGTGTGGTACAAACCAGACTTCAAGTTTCGGCTTCCCATGGCTTTATTGTATTTCTACTTCATTACTCCGCTCAGCGTACTACCGCCACGAGAGTAAGATTTAATATAAATTTGTGATATTTATATATGTGTAGAATTCGATTTTGGAATAAAAATCAAAATATTTATAATCAATAACAATAGAATTTCATATCAACCGTTGCCCCCACACTAGGCAAGCGAAGCCCGTCTTGTATCTTTCAAAATTTCAATTTGTTGTAATTGTTGTATTAGCATTATATAAATTTACGAAAAAAATATTATCATTACTTTTTTTACCTTCGTCTACCTATGTAGGGGACCCCACATAGGTAGGCAGGGGAATCTGTGAACCTAGTGCTAACACACTCCGTACCTCATTAAGGCACTTCAATTTCCACCTTATTCTTGAGACATTGCGTTTTGAGTGGTGGAACACAGCACCGCGCTTCGCCTCGTTGCCTGAGTGAGAAAATGCAAATATTAAACATTTTATTTCCGGTATCGAACCGGCAACCGTAGTCGCTTGTATTCCTACTCCACGAAGGGCTCAATTTTGAATACATGAAAATAATACAATAGCAAATGACGCTTAGCTCAGCTTCAATCTGAATTGATCATACAATTGAAAGAAACGAATATAAATAAATAAAACAGCTTCACGCTGGTTCTGGATGCCAATTATGGTAGCAACGCGTGTTGAACACGCTTTGCCTAGACACCAGAGCGATAAATTTAAATAAAAAGATATAGCGATAAAGATAATAAAAAGATATAGCGATAAAGATAAATATTACATCTCCTCGAGTGGGGTCGAACCCACAGCCAGTCGGTTTTACAGTCATAATTTGTGTCTCTAATTAATTTGAAATTAATATAATATTGATTATTTTTACATGTTCCAGCGCTTGTCTCATCGATCTCTGGACTGATGTATTACAACAAGGACTCAGGGTATACATTTTTTGTTCTAAATGTATTATTCTTTACTTCAAAAGAAGCTGTCTTTTTAATTTTACTATGTGATATGTATTATCAACATTTATTTATAATAATTAGGCACTATAAAAAATTGTGCATACCTTCACAATTTAATCTTTACTTTCCTTTAGAATTTTTGTTCGTATATTATTTGTCCAAGTTATCGCAGCGGTATATTTAATTATTTTGTAACACACTACATGTTGCAATTTTACAAAAAACTATATTCTGAAACTGTTTGTAAAAATAATTTTGTTTTATTTTTCTATTGTAACAGGAACAACTGTACCCGGCGAATATGGCGGACTTATCACATTCGTTGTATGTTTCTGACATAGCATTAACGTTGAAAGTGAACGGTTACAACCAGAATCTACATGTAAATATAAACTTTTTTAACATTTTTTTAAAAGTATTTTCAATATAAGTATAGACCAGATCAAATAAAATAATTACTATTTTTAACAACAAAAAAAAAACCGACTTCTTCAATTTCAACCGGACCTCTGTTTGAACCTAAC
The DNA here is from genome assembly GCA_021202915.1 of Heliconius himera. Taxonomy (NCBI): domain Eukaryota; kingdom Metazoa; phylum Arthropoda; class Insecta; order Lepidoptera; family Nymphalidae; genus Heliconius; species Heliconius himera. The sequence goes on from JAJHJA010000480.1 coordinate 68,847, forward strand.
TAAATTATCATCAAACTACCCTTGAAGTGTATTGTTTCCGATAAAAAAATATCATCGTCCATTTGTCGCGCAAATTTAAGTCTTATGTGATGTTTTTATGAATGCCATTGTCAGAAATGGACCAAAATAAAATAGAACCACACAGAACGCCCCAGCTTTCAAATAAAAAGAATCGTCAAAACCTGTTCACCTAGATAAAAGTTCTGAGGTAATAAACAAAAAAAAATACATTCGAATTGATCACTTTCTTTTCTTACAGAAATCGATTAAAAAAGTCATAACGTTATTATTATTATAATCATAATACTTGAGGCCAGTCGTGATGCAGGGGCACAAAGTGTGACTACAGTCGCAACTGATTGTGGGTTCGATCCCCACTCGAGGAGATGAAATATTTATTTAAATTTATATTGACATTTCTTCACTCTGGTGTCGAGGCAAAGCGTGGCGCTGAGTTCCGCCACTTAACACGCAATGCCTCCAAAATTTTGCGGGAAGTGGGGAACAGAGTGTATTAACACTAGGTTCCCTCTTCCTACCCTGCTGTGTGAGGGATACATTGTGAAGCTGATTTGATTTGTATCATAATGCTGAAAATGTATTAATGAAAAATTACCTTTTCTCAATTGTCGTTTTATTATTCTAACTATAATAAATACAACATCGGATCCCCTAGAATGTCTCGATCATACGATATGGTAGTAGGTACGATCCTCACCTCATTAAGCCATCAGATCCCCTCGAATGTCTCGACTATATGATATGTGGGTTTAATCCTCACATAATCCCCGATTTACCCCCAGCTCCTGATAGAGCTGGTGTCGCGCGAGATGCGCGCGAACCGCTTCACGCCGGAACTGTTCGAGGCGGTGCGCGAGGATCGCGCGCGCAACTACTACAACTTGCTCATGGACCCGCAGAATCTGGACACGTATGTTTGTTTTTAGGGTTCCGTAACTAATTTTTAAATATATAACGGAAATATAACATTGAGTTCACAATAAGTATTGTATCAGCTAGTAGCCTGACATGGACTAAACTTGTCATCAATTATTCCTGCTTACACTTTTTTTAAAAACTTTAGTTGAATTCACTTTATTACTTAACAAAGCAAAGTACTTTCTAATATAACAATCTTTGACAGTTCATTAAATTATACTACTTTATATATTATAACACGTGTACTTTACTTTATACATTACAATATCCGTGTTTTGTAAATCTGGCAATTTTTTGACTGTTAAAACCATTTTTTGTATTTTTTGTATACCCGGAATAAAAAAACTGCTATAAATTATTTTAGACCTAGAATTGTAAAATTTCGCAAGAAGTGACAAGCTTCAAAAAATCCAAAAACTGCACAATGTGCACACGCAAACTTAGATTTCTTAACTTTTATAAATTATATTGCCTGTTAACCTACAATCGTACACTTCACTATTTTTTTTTGTAGAAAACCAAACAAATACCAAAGCGAATACAATTTAAACTATTTGCTGAATTGAATACTTGTTACAGAGATGTCCGGGCGGATGTACTTCAGGAGCCCTATATATCTGCGAGGGACACTGCCAAAGTAATACAAAATATTACGTATTCCGAATTGAAAGAATACACTCGCAAGGCGTCAGAGAAAATGTATTTGCAGGTGAAAATAGCATGACTTTGAATTAAAAAAATATATATTTATTATTTTTTTGTTTAGAGGCCGCCATGGCACATGGAGGAGTAAACTTTTATTTATTAATATTTTCATTTCTTCGCTCTGGCACCAAGTCAAAAACCTAGCGTTGATTTTCAACACTATGTGAGGGGTACAGCGCGAAACTGAGTTTATTTTTAGCTTCACGCCGTAACCCGCGTTTAATAGGATAGGCAGAGAGTGTTAAGATATTCTTGAACATTGTATTAAGACACTACAATCATAACTCAATTTTCGGGACATTGCATGGCTGTGCTTTATCTCGTGACCAGATAGTTCTGGTGTAATGGGTCTGGGAAATGAAAGTAGTTTACACCCACGAGTGAGAATCGAACTCACAAAGTTTACAGTCGAACTCTGTCCCGCTGCGCCCCGAAGACCTCAATATTCCTATTCACTAAAATGTAAAAAAAAGTTATTTCTTTATTTAATGGTTATAAAAAATTAAGAAATAGTGTAATTTTTCTTCATTTTTAGTAATCCGTACTTTTTAAAGAAAAAAGGAATCCTATAAAATCACTCTATTGTCCATCTGTCTGTCTGTCTGTCTTTCCCATAATTTCCTGACAAAAAACTAATTTCTACATTTACTTAAAATAAAAATGTGGCCATTTATATAGTATTAAACGCGTATTTTGACAATATAAGGGGCATCAAAATTAATAGGGGTACTTCTGGTTGACCTAGAATTATGAAACTTGGAAGTACTAATTCAAAAAAAATCTGGAAACTATACATTTCTGGTCAACTACTAAAAAAATAATAGCCTTAAAAAGGGGGGCACAATTTGATATTAAAGCCGCTAGTTTAAGTGAGGTATCAAATAAAAGGGCTATGGCTAAGTTAAGCCTGAATTTCAGAAAAAGCTCGAGACATCCAATTTTTGTACGGAACCCTCGGTGGGCGAGCCTGACTCGCGCTTGTATCAATAAATATTACTTATTTTTTTTATTTAAAAGTAAAAAATACTGTTAAGGTACTTGTACAAGGCAACCTCGCCTGGAATGAAGCTATCACGATATCTGAAAATGTTCATAAAAATATAAATTGGAAGCCACTATCTAAAGAGGAAATGCCTAAGGTAAATAATTATTTATTTTATATTTTTGCCGTAAAACAAATAGATACCGCTTGAAGCTTTCACAATAGCCGGTCAGGGTAACGGAACCTAGTGTTGAGTTATGTATAATTAAAATTAAATTTTCCCCCGAGTGGGGATCGAATCCACAATCGTTGCGTCTACCGTCTGACGCTGGCTCATTGCGTTATGATTACCTTGGTCTTATTGCACAGAATTTTAATTAAAGCCAGCTAAATCACTGCGAAGCTTTATTTTAGATGGCAAAAAAAAATCGAAAATGGTTATTATATGTTGTTTTTACTTGCTATAATCCATTATAAAATTAGACAATGATATATATATATATATATATATATATATATATATATATATATATATATATATATATATATATATATATATATATATATATATATATATATATATATATATATATATATAGACTGTTTTTACCATCGCCACTTTAAATGAAACCACAGTTTTAACTACTCTATAAAATCCTAATAAAATTAAAGCAAAAGAGATTGTTTGCCAAAAATGAAAAAGTGATTTTTTCAAACAAAGAAATCAATAAAGTTACTGTTGTAAAATATTATGCCATTTGTCAAGAACGACGCACACAGACACAAAATATCAAAGCAATAACGCCGCACACGCCTCATACATGAAATTGAGTTGTAGGTAGGCGACGACGTTCAATTACGTAAAATAGAACGAGAGATAGCCCGCTCTCGTTTTGGTATGTTTTTAAGAATGAAAATTGGCAGATCGGCATCGCTTAGTAGTATTTTTGTATTAGTATGTGTTTACGTTATTAGTATTTCTTCGTAACTGCGTCACACGTAAGTAACACAGCATGGATAAACATCGTGAAATGAAAACAAATCCTGCGTCTAAACTGTTGAGGCATCTTCATTATTTTTTTTAGGTATGAGTTTGAAATGTTTTTCCTTATCACGGACACTATAAACGGACATCAAATTAATCCTAAATGGGTTAATAAAATTAAAAAAAAATGTATACTACGTTCAATGTTATTATATATTTTTTTAATTATTATTTTATCTAAACAGATGAGGGTACATAAGTTGCCATTAGGAGAGAAACGTGTTCGAGTTGAGAATCTTAACCCGTCATCTACTAGCAGTAGAGTGACAACATACTACCAGGGTGAAGTAGCTAATCCTAAAGATACGGCTACTTTGGAGGTTATTATGGTATGTATTTAGATATTTTTTTATATACATTTATTTTATTAATTAACCAGTCTCTGCACGTTGTATTTGAAAAAGCATTGTCACCATATGTCTCAACGAGAATTCTGTGTGTATAAGAACAAACATTTAACGTCAACGTTAAGTTATGAATCCACACACGTGATCACACATCTACACATGAGAACATACATTCACACATAAGATCACAAAGTAATCTATGTGATCTAATTTTTATTATCTTTTTAGTTTTTTTTATGTATATGTGAAAAAGTTTTAAAGTATTTTCGAGGACTCATTTATAGATTTATATTTTATAAAAGAAATTCCATCTTTTCATTTTTAATATAAAATAAAAAAATGGAATTTCTTCACTTATTACTGAAGTTTTACTCTATTTACGAATGTAGATGCTTATGAAGGAACCGGTGTTCGATACGCTCCGTACTAAAGAACAACTCGGCTACAGAGCGTTCAATATGATCAGATACGATTTTGGTGTTCTGGGCTTTTCTGTTACTGTCAACACAGAAGTGAATAAGTTTAGGTACGTACTTTTTTTTTGTAGCGGCCACGATAACTGTAGTAGATAGTTGACTCTGATGTTAGCTGTGTGGTGCGCAGATTTAATTTAAAGATTTTTCTTACTGTTATTTAGGGTTGCTTAGCTTTTGAGGAAAAAAAGAAACCCCAATAAGATCACTTTGTTGTCCGCCCATCTGACTGTCTGTCTGTCAAGGGTCTTTATCTCAAGTCTACGGCCCTATGATTTCTTGATCATTTACTTAATAAACGATATGACCGTTTATATCACAAAATTCGCATATTTCTAAACTACAAAGGGAATGAAAATTAATAGGGTACTTTCAGTTGACCTACAATTGTAGTTATATGCAAAAAAAATAATATTCTTAAAACGGCGGGCAAAATTTGGTTTTAAAGCTAGTTCTGAAAACAAAAAAAAGGCTTGAATTTCAGAAAAAGCTCGAGACCTTCAATTTTTGTACCAAAGCATCGGTGGGAGAGCCCGATTCGCGCTTGTTTTGTCCTCAAATGTATTTGAAAGTGAAAATCTAACTCCAAAGGGCCACATCACGTCGACTATGTAGTAAGGCAACGCATCTGTAGCTCCTCTGGTGTTGCACGGGGTCGCGGGCGTCGGTAATCACTTACCATCAGGTGACCCAAACGCTCGTTTGCCTTGTCCTTTTCAAAAAAAAAAGACTATATATACAATTAAAATAACATTATATACAATTTCCATCCAGCGTTTCATATGTAGATCAACGTATAGAGGCGTTCCTAAAGAAGTTCGCTCAAGACACGCGTCAGGGCGGAGAGAAGGCGCTCGCTCCAGTGAGGCGCGCCCTGGAGCAACAAAAATATACTTCTGATAAGCAACTAAATGATGAGGTCATTGTCTTGTCAACGTGAATTTTGTTGTTATTATATATATATTTTTATCGTCACCTGTATCCCGCACACAGTAGGGTAGGCAGAGTAGTCGAATAAAAAGTTCTCGCCCTTATTGAATAAAGAATATATTTATTTTCACTTTTTTTGTTTTGTTTGGCAAGCAAATGAAACTAAAAACATGACATATAAGTTTTGTTATAACAGATAAAAAAATTAAACTATTATTTTTGGAAGGATAAATAAATTATAAATTTATTTATCCTTTCAAAAATAATTTATAATTGGAATTATAAATTATAAATTTATTTATGATATGTAATTTATTTCAATAAAATTTAAATTGTCATCAAATTTACAGTTTGAAAGATATTGGAGAGAGATCATAAATCGAGCGTACCAGTTCGATAGGCTCTTTACTGAGGTAATTTCTGTCTGTTTAACTAATAGTAATAGATATCGCATTTTATTTTTAACCTCTGGAGCAAACAAATGGATATTATAAGTTTGACGTGTCTGTGTGTTTATCTGTATTTCTGCCTGTAACTCCCAAATGGATGATATGATTTTGATATCGTTTTTTTGTTTCATAATCGTGATTCACCATAACACACACGTGACTATAAATAGTCGTCTGAAGTTTGGTGCCGGGGTTTCCTTATTTTTTTATTTATAGTACTGTGCTACATGGCTATATTTTGTTTTTATTAAAAATATTTATTTATTTTTGTCGAAGATTTTATTTATTGTGCTTATATTATTATAGGCGGCGTTGAGTTCTGCCACTCAACACGCAATGCCTCCAGAATTCGGCAGAAAGTGGGGAACGGAGTGTCTTAACACTAGGTTCCCTGCCTACCCTGCTGTGTGCGGGATACAACGTGAAGCTAATTTTATTTTTTTTTTATATTATTATAGGCTGAGGCGGTAGATCTACTGAAAATTGCAGACATCAACAGTTGGATCGAAAATCACTTCTCTTCTGGTAACAAGAAGTTGTTTAGGAAACTTTCTGTTCAGGTAATAATTAAACTCCTTTTTTTTCATTATTTTCAATTGTGCTAATAATAAATGTGTGACGATGCCAATGAGACGAGACTTAGAGTTTAACTCATTTATTATATATTAAATTTGGTATATACAGAGTGTTTTTGTCAGCACCACTTTAAATGAAACCACAGTTTTAACTAATTAAGCCTAATGCAATTTTTTTTTCTTTTCTCCCAAAAATTAAAAAGTGATTTTTTTAAATAAAATAAATAATAAAATTATGGTTGTAATATACAACATCATTTGTCAAGAACGACGCACGCAAACATAAACGTATCAAAGGGGAACCGCCGAATACGCCTTATTCCGAAATCGAGTCGTAGGTATTGGTGGCAAAGTTTAAAGTTGTTTAATCTTAAGTAATATTTTTGTAGTAGTATGTGTTTATCTATGCGTAACTACGTCACACGAAATACAAGTATGGATAAACATGGTGAAAAAAAAATCCTACGTCTAAACTGTTGAGGTATCTTGATTTCATCAATTTCATTAGGTATGGGTTTAAAATATTTACCCTATATGCTGTTCCCGTAAAAGGAGCGCGAGGAGGAGACGCTTCCATCCTGAATTTTCTTAAAAACATTTACTTAAATTGATGGCACAATTGCACGCTTAACTATTTAATTTTGTATACTTACATTGCATGTTTACTAATGTTTTAAATAATATTAATTATTGTTGTGCATTATAAATGTATACAGGGTGGAAGGGTAAGCACCACATTAAATGAAACCACAATTTTAACTACTCTATAGAAGCCTAATATATAAATCAGAAAAAAATAAATTCCCAAAAATGAAAAAGTTATTTTTTCAAACAAAATAAATAATAAAATTGTCGTTATAAAATAAAACGCCATTTGTAAGGACGATGCACGCACACATAAACCTATCAAAGGAACACCGCCGCACACGCCTTATTCCGAAATCGAGTCTTAGGTATTGACGATAAAGTTCAAAGTTGTTTAACCTTTAGTATTTTTGTAGTAGTAAGTGTTTACGTTATTGGGATCTATACGTAATCGCGTCACACGAAATACAGGTATGGATAAAAATCGTGAAAAGAAAAAAAAAATCTACGTCCAAACTGTTGAGGCATCTTGATTAATTTCTTTAGGTATAGGTTTGGAATATTTTACCCTATATGCTGTTTCCGTAAATGGAGCGCTGCCTCTTCCACCCTGTATAAATGTTCCACAAATGTGACAAATTTTAGAGAAATTGTGTGATGAGTGGCACAACTCAACGCCGTGGCTTATTTCGTTATCAGGGGAAGAAGTACGAGTACTCGTATATCAAAATATTCAGGTTCCATTAGGAATCGTACCCACAACCCATTCGCTTACAAACTGACACTTTGCCTCGATGGTCTCTAGAAATATTTATTTTTTTTTCTATTATTTTTTTATTCAGATTGTCGGACACAAGCCCCAAAATGGAAATGAAACAGCAGAAGCAACAAAACTGAAGAGCTTGAAACTCCATTATTTAAACGCAACCGATTCTGGAGACCCGAAAGAAGACAAAAGTAACTTTATCATGGATATCAGTGAATTCAAAAAGAATTTACCTATTATTAAAGTTCCTACAGTTGAATTGCCTGATTGCTAATCATGGGCGTAGAAATGGTAGGGAGAGAGGCCGGATGGTCAGTGCGCACCACAAAAATTTTACTTACAAAAAAATGGTCCCCGAAAAATTTTTAAAAATCGGCACGAATATATCTGTTCAAAGCAAAAGTCCAGGCCCCACTCCCAGAAAAAATCTCTAGATACGCTAACAGTTGCTAATTGAATATACAATGCATTTAAATATTAAAATATTAGCTTAAGAAAGGTAAAAATGTATGTACGCTTCGTATATGCTATTTGTGCTAGTGATGTAACGAATATAGCGAATGAGAATATAAAAAAATAAACAGTTTGGATATATTAGGTCAATAATAATATAAAAATACATTTCTTTCATAAGGAATATGATTTGAATATCGAAAAATATATGTTTCTGACAATTGTAATCATATTATTGGTTTTTCATTTACGTTTTTACTTTTACTAAATAACAATCAATCTCATTTGAGCTTAAAAAAATTGTGACGTAAACAACATTAAAATTAAAAAAAATAAGTATATTTGCCTTTGCAAATTTTCAATGTAAATTCGTTATGTCACTATTTTATACATATATTATTGAAAGTGTTATTATAATATTTCAAATTTATTTTGTTGAAGTATTTAATTGAATATAATTGTTTTATTTTTCATTAGTGCATACATAAAATATTTCTAATATTGCTTATTTTTGTATTAATATTGTTATTTTCTAATATATATATATATATATATATATATATATATATATATATATATATATATATATATATATATATATATATATATATATATATATATATATATATATATATATATATATATATATTAGAAATTTATTAATAAAGATTATATGCTTTAATAGTATAGTACTTTTATACGATACACAATATGAAATCAGCAATTATTTTAAATATTTTATGTACCATACACCAGTAACGTACTGGTACATATTTTCTTAAATGTTACTTACTTAGAAAACGTATACAAATTTGAACGTAGCGGGACTCGAACCCGCGCCTCCTGGAAATCGACCAAGTCCTGGTCGGTTCGTTCAAATTTTTATGTTTTCTAAATAACTATTTTTCTTTCCTACGCGTAGAATAACACTTTAAAAATGTCTAAAAAAAATCTTAAACGTTATTTTGTTTGATCGCTTTATTATTTGAAAAAGAAATAAAAATGTTTTTCCTATTGCAATTGGTTTTTTTAAATTTATGGTTCAGATCACATTATATACATGTCAAAGAAAGAAAGAAATTATAATAAAATCACAGTTTGATAAAATTAGTATAATATTTGAATGCGACTGTCGCGGTCTCTCAGAGCCGTCCCCTGCCCGCGCAAGTATCGCTGTAGCATCACGTAGTCTAAGTAAAAGTTTACCAAATTTTCTATATTGTTCGATAGCATCTGGAATAAAGTATTATGAACATATAAATTAAAGCCACATCGCCACAATTTATTCTGCATATAGTAGGGTATCGAAAAAAAATGTAAAAAAGTAGGTATTTTGATATACATTATCCGACCCAATTTGAAATATTGCGTTTTGGATGGTGTCACGTAACACTGTTACGACTATGTCTCACCAGCATAGGGAAATAAAAAAAAAACAAATATATCTCATGTTTGAAGTATTTTGAGGTACGAGGTGTGACTGTAAAACCGACTGGTTGTGGGTTCGACCCCCACTCGAGAAGATGAAATATTTACTTAAATTTATATTTCCATTTCACTCTGGTGTCGAGGCTAAGCGCGGCGTTGAGTTCTGCCACTCAACACGCAATGTCTCCAGAATTCGGCAGAAAATGGGGAACGGAGTGTCTTAACACTAGGTTCCCTCTGCCTACCCTGCTGTGTGCGGGATACAGCGTGAAGCTGATAAAAAAATAATAAAAAAAAAAGTATTTTGATTTCCGTCCGTGGGGGATTAAGACAATTATCGCTTTACAACATTTCGTCCCTATCAATCGAGTTTAATAGTTGAACTTATGATACAGTTTGTTTTAAAACATTGTTAATTTACTTTAAATATGGTACATATACAGGGTGGAAGTGTCAGCACCACATTAAATGAAACTACAGTTGTAACTACTCTATAAAAGCCTAGTATAAATCAGAAAAAAATAAATTTCCAAAAATGAAAAAGTTATTTTTTCAAACAAAATAAATAATAAAATTGTCATTTTAAAACGCACACATAAACCTATCAAAGGAAAACCGCCGCATACGCCTTATTTCGAAATCGAGTCGTAGGTGTTGGCGGCAAAGTTCAAGGTTGCTTAACCTTTAGTAGTGTTTTTGTAGTGTCGACGATGGGCGTAAATAATAAACGAGTAGAGCCTCGGCCATGTCCTGGCCTTTGGTTCTAATCATATGTGAACACATGACACATGTACAAACACTCAGAAGCTCGGAGCAGTGCCTGGGACTTGCGACCACAGGTGTAGGCTTCAGGGTACCCTTTACTGTAACAAACACTCGCCTTCACTGCTCCAGCCCAATGCAATTACAAATAGGTGTTAACCACATTCATAATTACGATAATAATCGATTAACTAAATAATCAATTATCCGAATAGTCGAGGTTAGTCAGTGGCAGAGCACGAGTAGTGCTCCGAGCCACACCAGAGCCAAGACTGCCCGTACAATATCCGTGCGGTCTTTTATACGATCGCTAATAAATAAGTTGTAGGGTAGAATGAATAAGAATCGTGTTGCCAACACGGCCATCCTGCATGGTGCCCGCCCCGGGCACCCCACGAGTCGGGATAAATCACTGTAACAATAAACAGCAGTTGGTCGTGCGCCTAAATTATACTGTATCATAAAACAGTCCCATAATGGAATTTTGCTCATTTTATCATTCTTTACACTGAAATAGCTCGACAACATGACCCAAATTAAAAGGAATATGCCACACTTAGGAAACCTAAAGGGACTATACCACACTTAGGAAACCCTAAAGGGACTATGCCACACTTAGAAAACCAGACTCATAGCTCAACACAACTTGGCCTTAAAGAGCATTTACTCACTTAAGCGTACCAAGTTGTTAAAGTCGTCTTGCTCTTAAAGAGTATTTTTCTCACTTAAGAGTACCAAGATCAACTTTGAGCCCACATGTCAATATTCAAATGATATTATAAAATTATTGAGCAATATTCCAGATTATACTCTTAGTGTATATTTTATCACGGCTCGCTTAAATTCCAGTGGTTTCTTTCTGCTTGGTCAACCTGATCACACCAGTCTGGATCTGGATTGAATGAAGCAATATCACTCAGTCTTGGTCTTTGTGTTGTTGTAGTTGAATTACTAAATAAACCTGCAAGGAACTCATGATTAACTTGCATACTGGCCTGTTGTTGCTTAGACAGCGTCTCCACTCTCCAGAATATTAGCCAGTGCCAAGAGTGTCTCCGAATTCCTTGGTATGTTTCTTCCTTCAACGTGAGAGGATGAACCTGCTTGGTCCATCCCACTTCTGATGTCGACGATGGGCGTAAATAATAAACGAGTAGAGCCTCGGCCATGTCCTGGCCTTTGGTTCTAATCATATGTGAACACATGACACATGTACAAACACTCAGAAGCTCGGAGCAGTGCCTGGGACTTGCGACCACAGGTGTAGGCTTCAGGGTACCCTTTACTGTAACAAACACTCGCCTTCACTGCTCCAGCCCAATGCAATTACAAATAGGTGTTAACCACATTTATAATTACGATAATAATCGATTAATAATAATAATAATAATAATAAAAGTCTTTATTGCACACTTGAAAAGATACAAAAGAGAGATATTCTTAATACAAAATGCACAAAGGCGGCCTTATCACTACAAGTGATCTCTTCCAGGCAAGAATAAAAATAACTAAATAATCAATTATCCGAATAGTCGAGGTTAGTCAGTGGCAGAGCACGAGTAGTGCTCCGAGCCACACCAGAGCCAAGACTGCCCGTACAATATCCGTGCGGTCTTTTATACGATCGCTAATAAATAAGTTGTAGGGTAGAATGAATAAGAATCGTGTTGCCAACAGTAGTAGTATGTGTTTACGTTCAACATTAAAAATGCATCCGCGCACTTAATTTCATTTTTCACACAAAATTTGATACAGGTTAAATATTTATTTAGAAAACGTATAAAAATTTAAACGCAGCGGGGCAGCAAGAGAGAAACCAAACGATAATTAGTAATAATAGTAATTATCTTTGGGTAGCGGAAATTTGTAAAAATCTCCCTACAGAGATACTAACAACATAAATAAGTTGTAACAAGCGTATAAAAATTTCGACGTAGCTTGGCGAGAACGCATGGCTTAGTGGTCAGAGCGCCTGGTCGGTTTCCAGGAGGCGCGGGTTCGAGTCCCGCTGCGTTCAAATTTTTATACGTTTTCTAAATAAATATTTTTCTTTCCTAAGTGTGGAATAATACTTCAAAATGTTTAAAATTACAGGATCTTTGTTCCATTTTCTTGAATAGGTAAAAATCGAAGACGAACCAAAACACGTGCAAGCAAAGCAGCTGTCAACAATTGACTGAACATTCAAAATGGCCGATTTTGTCAGCATAAGTGCGAGACATATGTACCAACATAATGTCACAAAAAATCGAAATTCGAACATACGTAAACTGCGAAAATTCAAAATTCGCGATACTTTTTGAACACACTACGTATGCGTAACCTGGAAATACAGGTATGGATAAACATCGTGAAATGAAAAAAAAATCCTACGCCTAAACTGTTGAGATATCTTGATTAATTATTGGTCTTTGGAGACTTCAACATCGATTTGTTGAGTAAAAACAGTTACACATCGCAATACTTACACGACTTAAAAGAAAATGGCTACGAAATACTTAATAAGATAGACAGAGCATACAGTACGCGTGTAACCAGCACAACAAACACAATATTAGACCATATTGCAAGTAACATAGACAACCACTCCTTCAGTATTTCTACAATTGAATCGTCCTTATCAGACCATAATCAACTATACCTTGAGGTCCACAGATTGCCTTCTCCAATAAATAAAAAAATTCGGTATAGAGCTCTCGACTATGAAAAATTGTACGACACTGCCTTGACCGCACATTACGAAAACAAAGAAAATATCTATGATTATTTTAATAACTACCTCTTACGACTAACAAATACAAGCAGAATATTCAAGACAAAGATACAAAACCCCCCCCAAAAGGACTGGATAAATAAAAATATTATAAATGCTATAAATACGAGAAATAGTATATGGCAACAATATAAATCTAACCCAACAGATGAAATGCAACGGATGAATTTTATTCAGGAACAAGAACGAGTTAATACATTGATCAAGACACAAAAACAAAATTATTACTATAATTTATTTTATAATACTCATAACGACTCCAAGAAAATGTGGGATATTATTTGTACCCTATCAATAAACAAGATTAAAAATAACTATGCTCCTCCCAAACTTGTCTTGAACTCAAAAGTTATTACAGAGGGTAATTCAATTTGCGACTCATTTAATGTGTTTTTTTCATCAGTTGGTTCTGATCTAGCTAGCAAAATACCTAAATGGTACCACACAAATAACGATAGCCTCTTAACAACCGACAATGATTATACTCATGTCAGAACTCTAGACAAATTCCAACCTTGCAGTGTACAGGAACTTTCTACCATTATTGACAATTTGGATAGTAACACCAGTACAGGGATGGACGGGGTCAGTACCAAAGCCACTAAATGTCTGAAAAATATAATAATTGATAAACTTTCTGACTGCATTAATACATGTTTATCACGTGGAATATTTCCTGACAGTCTTAAAATTGCTAAGGTAAGCCCTATTTACAAATCCGGAAGTAGAACGGATCCTGGCAACTACAGACCAGTGTCAGTATTGCCAGTTGTTTCTAAAATATTTGAACGTGTATTGTATAAACGATTAAATGATTACTTAATTGAAATAAATTTTCTTATAGAACAACAATATGGGTTTAGGCCTAAGTCAAGCACAGTCTCAGCTGTAATAGATTTAACTTCAAAAATAAAAACAAATATAGATCAAAAGAATATTGTACTAGGGATCTTCATTGACCTAAAAAAAGCTTTCGACACGGTAAGTCACCAAAAACTTTTAGAGAAATTAAATCACATTGGGATTACAGGCACAGCTCACGACATGTTTACATCATATCTATCAAATAGGAGTCAAGTTGTAAAAATTGATAACTTCGTAAGTTCATCCAAAACAGTAACATATGGAATCCCGCAAGGTTCTATAATCGGTCCTTTGATGTTTTTAATTTATATAAATAACATAAGTAAGATCGGTCTAACAGGACATCTTACTTTGTATGCTGACGACACTTCTCTTTTTTATTTTGATAAGTCAATTCACGATATTGTTACGGACGCCCAGAAAGATCTAGATAAGCTAAACGAATGGTTAAAATATAACTTATTAACCATAAACACGCAAAAGTCTTCATTTATGATTTTTGCTGCGAAAAACAAAACTATAGCTAATTTTATCCCTTTAACAATAAATAACGAAAAGATATTACGATCTGACTGTGAAAAATACCTTGGCCTGTGGATAGACGATAAATTAAATTGGAAGCCACACATTGAGCACGTAAGGAAAAAAATATCCTCTTTACTGGGAGCTTTACATAAAGTTTCAAATTGTATTCCACCGAAAGTGCGTCCAATTATATATAACTGCCTAGTTAAATCTCACTTAGAGTATTTAATAGAAACATGGGGATCGGCTGCCCCAACAAGCTTAATTTCGTTACAAAGGACCCAGAACAAAATTATTAAAATACTATTTCAATATCCTTACCTTACTCCAACTACACAATTATATAAGAAAACGAAATTATTAAATGTACGTCAATTATATACATATTACACCTGTATCCTTGTAAGAAAAATTACCACAAACACAATAAAATCGAATATTAAATTGAATAAAAAAGTATTCAAACACAACTTAAGAAATAAACATAAACTTGAATTACCGTCTGTACGAACGAATTACGGAAAAAAGACAATAATGTTTGATGGAATACTGCTTTATAATAGTCTACCTAATCATATAAAGAATTGTGACAGCATTTCTGTGTTTAAAAAGAAATTAAAACAACATGTTATAATGACTAATGAGTAAGTAGGTAGTAAGTTAAATTAGAGCATGAATAATATCCTAAATTATAATAGATCTAATATTTTGTGTAAACAATATCTAATATTTTGTGTATATTTCTAGAAGTCAGAGGCTTGTATTGTACTGTTTTGTAATATGTTTTTTTGTATCTCATTGTAAGCAAAACTTTATGTTTTTTATGAGAATAAATTCTTTAAACCTAATTATTTTAGGTATGGGTTCAAAATTTTTAATCCTGTATGTGGTTCCCGTAAAAGGAGCGCTGACACTTTCACTCTGTATAATAAATTATAAAGTACCTTAAATCGCATATAACATATAATAACAGCTTCAGCTTCACGCTGTATCCTGCACACAGCTGGGTAGGTAGAGGGAACTTAATGTTCCCCAGTTTCTGCCAAATTATGGAGGCATTGCGTGTTGAGTGGCAGAACTCAACGCCGCGCTTAGCCTCGACACCAGAGCGAAGAAATGGAAATATAAATTTAAGTTAATATTTCATCTCCTCGAGTGGGGATCGAACCCACAATCAGTCGGTTTTACAGTCACACCTCGTGCCACTGCGCCACGACTGGCCTCTACTATAATAATTACAATTATATATTTTTTAGAAAAGTGTAATACGCTGGTTGGTGATGTGGACATACTTTTTGTTGGATTCTTAATAAAAATGATATACCTCCTCTTTGTAGCATTCTACCGCTGTAGAAACTCGAAGGGATCGTTTGCGTCACTCCCACGGAAAATTCTAGGGCTTCCAATAAGTATTTACCGTACCTTTTAAACCATACACTTGCACGTAATATTCAAAAGGCATTGCCATTAAGAACACTTCTATTGTAATATCTGGAAACATAAAACAATTATTTTACTTTGAAAATTAGCCTTACGCTGAACCCAGCACTTAGCAGGGAAGGCAGGGAGGCCCTAGTTTAAGACACTCCGCTCCCACATTCTACCGAATTCAATTTTGAAGGTTGGGACCTGTCAACTATCCGGCTCCGTGTTGACTCGGACGATCGAGTTTACACATGACTTTACAGGTCTCACAGTGGTAATGCAGAAACGGTTCGTCGCATGGAGCACATACAATCGGCTATTGGCTATATGCTCTACTCCGAGCAGGCTGTCGAGGGTGACCGCACACCCTTGACTCCGCGACGTGCCTTACAGGCTCCCGCCGCCGCGTTTCGCGGACGACTATTGTCCCCGCGTCTCGCGGCCAGTGGCGGTAGAGGAGGAGCACCGTGAGGTTGAGCGGCCAAAAAAAGTGATTGCAGCCACGAAATCCTGTACGGTCTCATCAGGTGAATGCCGGCGTTTATGAAATTTATTACTTTCTAGTATTTTGTTAACGTCTGGTTCGAAAAATTTTTCCAGTACTCTAAGAATTTCATTAAATTCCACGTTAGTAGGTCTCGCGGGTGCTAGCAATGATGCAATCAACGAGTATCTTTTTCGCTATGTGATAGAAACAGGCAACGTGCCTTACTATTAAATTCACTTTCGGAAACACCCGCGGCGTCGAGATTGCATTGCCACTGTTCTTTGTAATCACTTTGTCTGTCTTGGGGTTAAAATGTCCAGGAAATACTATATTAGCGATATTAGTCGCCATTTCCCCAAAAATCTATTTAATTTTTCTCGTCGCCAATAAAATAATACTACAAGTTCAGGGTATGAAGCAAAACTATTTTATTTTCGTAATACCCACAATATAATTATTGAACACCAATGTCAATCAATCCTATTCAATCAATCAATCAATTCAATCAATTTAAGTACACAATTTTACTTACATAATTAATATACAACACTAATGAACATAATAAAAAAAATTACAGACAACATTGGAAAATATTAGACGATGAAAAAATTGTAAAATGGGTTTTTGGGTGTCGTATAAATATATTAAATAATCACTGTAAATTTTTAGATCGCGTTCAAAATAAAGTTACAATAAGTATGGAAAAAAACATTTGATGTAACCAAGACATAGCAGAAATTTATAAAACTTTTCTAGTATGTTCTTGCAGTAGAATTTAAACATGTGAACTCTCAAGAACCATACTGTTATGAAAGTATGTATAAAATGTTCTGTTCGGATGAAACTGTATCAGTGAACGATGAGTAATGAGTGATGAGTCTTAACACTAGGTTTCCTTTGGCTACCCTGCTGTGTGCGGGATACAATAAGTGATTTATTTTTTTAAATTTAAAATACATAAATTCAAAGTCAGCCATATATGTATTAAAATCAAGTCTACATTTTTTTTGACAAAATTAAAATACTTTATAACATTTGAGGTCAGTCGTGGCACAGGTCCACAAGGAAGGTAAATTAAATATAAAAAGTTTGGGATAGTAAATGGTCAATTTACTCTATCATTTCAAAGGTTCAAGAAAATATAGAAAATAGCGAAAAAAATGATATTACTCTCCGTAAGCGTAAGAAAGAAAAGTTACCAAATTAACATTTGGTATTGTTTCTATTATGAACCTACTCCTACTCCTACTCGTAATTTCTGTACAAAAAGTAATGATATCCCATCAAAAACATAAATGTAAAATGAAAGCCAAGTTCAGTAATATGATATATGTTTTGGTTGTTGACTGCAGCGATAAAAGAAATGAGATATAAATGTGTGCCAATGGTCAGTCCTGAAAGGAGAATGAAACTTTTGGGCCGTCACGTAAAGAATTGAGATGTGATTTAAAAAATTACAATTTTTTTTTTATTTTTAGAATAGCAAATAATCAATTAATTGGCATTCTGGAAGTGGAGAAAAATGAAAAAAAATAAGATTTAGATTCTTAATCGATTAAAATCAATCATATTTTAAATCATAGATGTGACAGCTGATTGACAATCACACCTTGTCTAATGATTTTTTGCATTTTTGCTTCTGTTAGTCATCGCAAAATCAGGCCATTAAATAAAAAACATAAAAAAAAACATTTGCTTCTGTCATTACGTTCGTGTCATAACGCATCGACATTTTGAATGTTTTCCCGTTTGTTTGATATTTTCAACGACTACTGTTTTGTTTTTCTCGGATTTTGACTCTGCCTACTTTGTACGACCCTCGCTTCCTCACTGGACTCTGAAATCTTTTGGATCTTACGACCGCCACGCTATGGATATGAATCGCTGTGTGAATTGTGGGATAGCCAATGGACACTGCAATACCCTAGTCCGACGACCTTTAGACGATGAAAACCACCACAACCTGGTTACTTAGAGGTGTGATATAATCCCGACATATAAGCAGGAAAATATATTTCTGTTACATTTTAGTTGACAGCTTTCGTAGAGAAAGGGAAGCTATTGCTATGAAATACTGCACTTGTATTGTAGGAAGACGAATGGTAGGCTGCTGTGCTCATGTTATGAGTATTATATATATAAGGTACCATACCTTAGTTGGGCTATATACCAAAATAATTTAGTTCCACCTGCACTCTTCTTAGATGACATTTTAATAATAGATAATAGAAGAAGAATAAAATATTCATTAAAATGTGTTTTATTTATAAATAATAAACATTAATGCTTAAACAACTCAGTAATCATATATTTTATAGAAGTTGATATTCAAGAAATTGGTCTGCGAACTTAACCTCACTTTTATCAAATCTCTAATAACTCAGCTCTCAGATTGCCAAAATTTATATAGTTTTCAAGGAGGGAATGATGTACCTAAATCTATTAAATCATACCATTTTCATATCTTTACATTCTGGGCCCAAAAATGTATGGAATAGTTTCAGTCTCCTTTATGTTTAACAATATAAAATATTTTATAACACCTTAAATGTCCTATCTTCTTACAACTTAGGAGACTATTTTTATGTGTAAGATCTTACTTGGCTAGTTCCAAGTCTGACTTGGCAAGTTTCCTTGAGACATTATTATTAACGGTCTGCAAGCGAAAAATGTAAATAATAATAATTATTTAAATATAGTATATTAACAATTGTAATATATTTATTATAACTAAATAATAATATTTTTTAATTACATATTATTAATGTAATATAATTAATGTATTTGTGTTAACAGGTGCTTGAAGCTATATATACATATGTTGAAACAGATTGAACCAACGGAACGAATTTATAAAGAAATAAGGGTAAATTGAAAATTAAAATAATTATGAATAATTCATGTAATATAATAATGTTGTGTGCCGTGTGATCCCGGTCTGGAATAGGATCATCCTGGTACTACATCCCAATCTAAATATCGTATGTGGGGTGAGAGGAGTTTTGTTCAGTTTAACCCCCTGAAAACACAAATTTGCGCCTTAACCACTAAAAAAATCCCATTTATCGTATCGCCAGTCTTTCAAAACACTCCCCTTACCGCGGCGCCCAGTATCAGTATATTGAGCCTTAATGTTTCGAGTGACTGCCAGTATCGCAATCATCTGGAAAGCAAGGCCTCGAAGAAACTGGGGGTTATTAACAGAGCGAGACGGTACTTCACGCCAAAACACCGTTTGGCTCTATATAGGGCCCAGGTTCGGCCTCATATGGTACTCTATATGTTGTACCATATGAGGCTGTTCTCATCTCTGGGCTGGTGCACCCCAGTATCAGCTTGAACCATTTGATCCCATACAACGTAGAGCCATTCGAATCATTGGAGACCCAATGATCTGTGAAAGGCTTGACACTTTGACTTTGCGTAGAGACGTCTCCTCGCTGTGCGTTCTCTATCGCATTTATCATGGGGAGTGTTCTGAAGAACTGTTTGACCTGTTACCTGCCGCCGAATTTTCTAACCGTACAGTACGTCACAAGCTAAAATATCATCCACACCACCTGGATACGTGGCAATCCACTACTGTGCGGTTTCGTAGGAACTTCCTTCCACGCGCATTGGAACTGTGTTGGCCTACCCACGGCAGTGTTTCCAGGTCGATATAGCATGGGTACCTTCAAAAAGCGCGTCTATCTCCGCCGCTATCGCGTCTTAAAGGCCGGCAACGCACCTGTAGCTCCTCTGGTTTTGCACGGCGTCATGGACGGCGGTAATCACTTACCATCAGGTGACCCGAACGCTCGTTTGCAGATTAAGTCTATTCTGAAGGACCTAAACCCCAAAAAGGCCCCGGGGCCCAACAAAATCCCAAACAAAGTTTTAAAAACCTGTCAGTTTCATTAACAACTTAGGGAAAATTTACGAGAGAAACATTCTCAGTAGATTAAAAGAAATAGTCTAGGCAAAATAACTTTTCTTCAATGAACAGTTCGGTTTTAGATCCCAACATTCAACGGGCTCTCTCGTTCACATCACTCGGGAATACCTGTCGAATCGCACGTTCCGATATAGATTAGAAGTCCCGCAAGGCTCCACACTTTCACCGTTATTATAAGCGCTTTACATCAGCGTAATCCCGCGTACAGATAAAGTCGAACTTGTGATGTATGCCGATGACACCACTCTTTACACCACAAATCTCTCCGCTTGCATGCTAGCCGAAAGACTGCAATGAGCTGCCGACGCCCTAGGCGATTGATTCAGCTAGTAGTGGTTTGAGGTTAACCCTGAAAAAAGCGTAGCCGTCCTCTTTCCTTGTAAGCGTTACGAGATCATCTTGACTATTTACCTACAAGGTAAACCGATCCCCTGGGAATTCCAGATCAAATACCTAAGCGTCGTACTAGACTCGAAAGTCTCCCTTGTTAGGAACAAGGCTACATACGTCAGGAGCAGACTGTACGCACTCATTTGCAAGCGGAGTAAAATGCGAAATCGAAACTAGCTGACATTGTACAAAACTTGCATCCGCCCCATTATGACCTATGCTTGTGTCGTGTTCGCACACACCAAGATAGGCCTTCTTCAGAACAAATTCCTCTGAAGGGCATCCGGATGTCCATGGTACGTACGCAACGTGGACCTACACAAAGATTTCGAATTAGAATCGCTCAATGAATTCTGCAAGCGCCTAGCCAAGCACTACTACGAGCGTGCAGATTCCCACTCCAACCTACTCATTATCGAAGCGTGTCGCTCCTCACTTATACTCGCTTCTTGGACGCCCTCGGAGCGTCCTACTCCGAAGGGCATTTTTGATAACAATCTAATGATTGACGCAAGCGTATGCTTTTCAATTTTATGGCTGTACGGTTTATGACGGTCTCGAATCGCTTAAAATAATCTTGGAGAAGGATTATTGGTGGCATGGAGGTAAATGGCTAGATACATTCCCGCGATTAAACTGAGAAGGGCCTTCGGAGCCCAAACCATCTGCTATCTCCGATACGCTTACGCCATACCATTAAGAGCATTCCTAATCTGTCTTATATCTGTCTTATTAATGTATGGATATACTACACTTAACGCAACACTTTCACTTCAAACAATGTTACACAAATGAAATAACGACGCTAAGAGGTAAGAAGCTTTTTTTTTCAAATGGACTTTATTGCTGTTGACCTGGACTGGCCTTGACAGCGTCACCGGGCTGGGAGGGGTGAGAGTAGCTCGCCCCTGAAGGTAAGAAGCGTAGTTGCACCATTTATAAATTTACGCGCCCTACCACCTGGGACCACGTGACTTCCGGCAGATCGCTGATTGGTCGAAAACAATAAACGCAAGTGAAAATAATTGGCTGCTAAAAGGGTAAAGCTAGATTATACAGCGCTCTCTCACAGATGCTGGGCATCGTCACATCCCAAATAATATGCCTATTTCTTAAGGATAACCCACACTAACAATCTTTATATTTAAAAATAAAGAAGGCATAATTGCTATACTATTTTAAAGACAGTACAATACTATTACTTATCTCATTGAATATGTTAGATACATTGTGCGCTTTATACCGATTAACACTGGCTTTTACAGCATATCAGACAGAAATTGATATTTTAAAAGATATCAAAGTATAAAAACGGGAGTAGAACGGAACATACGCTGCGTAAATGTTAAAAGTTACGCAAAAATAATTTATTAAAACGAACATATTGTAATCTTTTAAAAAATATAAGTAAAACTACATAAATCTTCGTATAGTATTATCAATTTTTTACTAAAATATTATTTAAGTATATTAATTAGTTAGGTTAGGCTATTTTTACTAATATTAAGAATTTTCTTTAAGAATTTTCTTTACTTACATTTACTTATTTTGTTTCTTTATTTAAATTACACAGATATATTATATATTTTTTTCTCTACTTAATATTCTTTTTTGACTTCTTTTGATTATTTAGACTTATATTTTCTTAGTAATCCTATTAAAACGGATAATATTCATCTTTCAATAACCGCTCCCGCTAAAAGAGACAAAAATAAAGGAAAAGTATCCTATTGCCTTTGTGTTTATTTATATGTTTTTTCGTAAGATATTTTTCAGCAAAAAATTCTAAACCATTGTATGGTGCTCGTGGCCTGTTCTCACTAATGCATCTTAAGAAAAGTATCGTATAGTAGTCGAAGAGTACGCTACAATAGACGCTAATATGCGGTAGCCGCCTTGAAGTTAGGCTCTCTGAAAATTTGCGCAGTATTTACTCGGGAAGAAAATAATCGAAAGTAAAAAAAAAACGTTAAGTCAAATCTGCGCAATCATCTACACTAACTTTATGGCGACCACGACTCGTCGATCGTACTGTACCTTAGTCTAAAATTATTTTTAGACAACGGCAGACACAAGTTTCCGTTTCGAAGAGGAAGCACAGCCTGCAGACGATGTGGAGTCTCTGGCGAGAAACATGCACTTCTTCTCGCCAAATAAGAAATATTACAGGGAATAAATTACATTATAAATTCGATCCTAAGGTAAATATATATTTTTAAAATTTATTTACTTATTTATATCGGAGAACCAATTGACGCATATATTTATTTATTTATTTATTTTTAAATATTTATTTTACCTATTATTTTTAAGGAACGTCAGTAAGTTAACAAAGTAATATGCACTTAATCTTTTAAAATTTACATATACCTACATTTTTTTTACTTATAGGTAGCATTTGGATTTCTTTATTTATAGAGAGAATAAATTACTAATAATAAATAGTAAATATATGTTTTGTTGCAAGAAAACTTGTGAATTACTGAATAAATTCCTTCCTAAATCTTACTTACTATGCTGTTCCACTAAAATTATTATTGAAATGTTTCACAAATTTAAGTAAATATATTCGTATAATCATAAATATAATGGATAACAATATTTTTGTTATTTTACGCAGGGTATAACATCACTTCTAGACGGTATGACGGCGGACATGGCCAACGTGATCATAATGTCCGACAAGTACTCGAAGCCGATACAATACGACGCTAAAGAGGAATGGTTCGGCACTGAATACAAAAGAATAGATGCTTATAGCATATTTAATTTTACCTCTTTATCTACCATGATGCAGTGGAATAGCATCACATTATAAGCACGACGGTCGTGGGTTCGATTTCCACTGGGTGAACTGTACATACGCACTCAGCAAAGTTACAAACACCGTCGCCAAAGTAGAAAGTATAGATATTTCCACATATCAATGTTTTTTCGAGTGTGAATCTAACACACAACCTGTCGTGCTTACTATTTATTATATTATGTATATTATGTATTTGTTTTTATTATTACAGAAAAACCAAAACTGTGGTTACATAGATGGCTGAATGTGGAGCCCTATAGAGAATTTCATTTGCCTGATAAATATATATACATTACAAAAAAAGCCGCAAGAAAGTGTCCGAAAGCGAGAAGATGATTAAAGGGTTGTCCAAAGATGATTTAATAGCGACGGTAAAAAAATTTAGGTTATATATCAAACAAATCTATAGTAATATAATAAAGCAGAAGAGTTGATTTGTTTGTTTCTTTAAGCGCTAAGATGTCCGGGACTACTAGTTCCGTCCCGTCCACAGAAGTACTATAGGCTACATAACATTAAGATTTAATCGTCATCGTATTACTTTAACTGCGTGCGCTGCTGAAATAGTTGAAATTAGTAGTTTAAATGTAAATACATTGTACTACAAAAAATTCTGGAGTGGCAGAACTTAACGCTGCGCTATTCTTCTATATAAGAAATAAAAATATTAAATATTTCATTTCCTCGAGCGGAAAAAGAACTCACAACCTGTCGCTTCTGACCTCTGCTAGTTGTACTTCATTAATAATATTGAAATGATTAAACTCATTTTTTTTTCATCCAATTTTCCTTTTTTTTGTAAGTAAGTTAAATCTGAGTACAATAAATAAAATAAAATGTTTCATTAATGAATACGTCAATATTGTATTGACAATAATATTGTTAGGCTGCGGCTAGCCTTTTCCTGCCATTTAACACAATAAAAGCCGCCAAAATTTTTGTGCAATTTTATTCAATAACATCTGGTTATTGCAGCATAAACATATCTTCATCACAATGTCTAAAAGGAAAAGTTTTCGTAAAACTCTTAAATTTAAACCTGAAGTAGTAAGTAAAGTAGTCAATCGGACGAAGCCAATTTTAAGTAAATGCAGTAAAAAGGAGAAAATTGAGGTTCTGTCCAAGCCTATTAAATCTGCTTCTGATAAAAAGCTTTATAAGTAAGTATGAAGATTTTAAAATACCTACATAATTTTTAATAAAGAAAATATAATTATTTTCATATATAACATTAAGTTTTAATCGTAACCTATAAGTACCCGACAATTTTGTTTATATTTTTTTTTTTATTTTTACAAATGAAAGGAATAAAATAAGCATTTTAGTAGTAGTAGTTTCAAAACAGCAGTATAGTTCCCCTTTAACTGCACATATCTATAATAGATACTAATATATAATAATAAAGGAGAAGAGTTTATTTGTTTGTTTGTTTAAACGCTAAAATCTATGGGTCTCCTGGTCCGATTTTTTTTTTGGTTTTGTATGAAAGCTATGTTCTTTAGAAGTTCTATAGGCTATATAACATTATGGTGAAAGTCTTAGCCTTAAATAACAAAATAATAATGAACGCCATCGAATGTTTTAAGTCCACGATACCTTATATCTCATGTAAATAAGCCACCATAAGGCATTTTGTTACAAAAAAATAATTGAAAATTGCAAGGTGATATTTCAACGTTTTTTATTTTATAAAGATATTGAAACTTACAGACGAAAGTTATTCCATCATCAAGGAAACTTTATGAAGATAGCTTTTAATTTAATAGATTAGCTTTTAATTTGATGAAAATATGCTTTATATATAAATATCAAATAATATAATACTCTTTTTACGACCGCAAGACTACTGCGGGGGGCGCCCTTGCCGCCGATTTCGTCCCCGCAAGCAAAATATGTAATGCTTGCACTTTCTCAAAGTAATTGAATGTATAAATTAAAGGGCCGCTAGTTTTAAATACATTTGACCATTATGTCATGAATTGAACTGCAAGTTTGCTTACTATCTTTTAGAACAATAAGGTTAGAGAATGGTCTAACTGCACTACTCATATCAGATCCAAGTAAGCCATCTATTAGCAATGGGAGTTCTGAATCTGATGACGAAAAGCTGGTAAGTTACATTATTGTAATTTTAAATCTTTGATTAAATAGAGTCAAAGTCAGAGTTGTCTTTGCAATATGTAATAAATTCAAATTCCTTTCGTTAAAACTATATCATATAGTTTTGATATTTTTTTAAATATGTTTGTTATAGATATGTTATTTACTATTTTAACTCCATACAATATATAAAATTGCTTAATATTTTATTATATTAAACTTGTCAAATTGTTTTGATATAATATGTATAATATAAATTATGCAATAAAACATTGATCTCTCTTTCAAAGGCTTCAAAGGCTCTTTTTAACCTTCAACCGGTATTCAGATAAGGCCAGGTTCACATTATGTCAATGTAGTATTTCTATTAGATTTCGAACAAGTACGCATTTTTTTTGAAAGAAAACAAAGTTGCTATCTTTTTCCGTACTGTTTAAAGAAAAAAGGAACTCTTACCTACCCTACTTACCCTGTCTGTCTGTCAATACCCTTTATCTCAGGAACGCTTGAAGATATCGAGTTGAAATTCAAACATTTATAGCCGTTTATATAAAAAGCGCGTATTTCGACACTATAAAGGAAATTAAAACTCATAGGGTGGTTCTGGTGGTTAACCAGAGAATTATGAAATTTAGCAGCTAGTATCTGCAGGTACTAGTCCATGAAAAAAATCTAAAAACTATACATGTGTTGTTTGATCCTAAAAAATAATAGCCTAAAATCAAAATTAATACAGTATTTATGGTTAACCTAGAATTATGAAATTTGGCAGCTAGCATCTACGGGTAATACTGGTCCAGGTTCAAAAATCTAAAACTATACATTTTTGATTAAATCTTAAAAAATAAAAGCCTTAAAAGGAGGCAAAATTTGGTATTAAAGCCGCTTGTGCAAGTGAGGTATCAGTTGAAAAGGCTCTGGCTAATCTAAGCCTGAACTTCTCAAAATTCTGAATCTCAAAATTGTGATAGTTTTTTATAAAGATAAACAATCAGAATTAAAATCAGCTTCACGCTGTATCCCGCAAACAAGAGGGTAGGCGGTGGGAACCTAGTGTTAAGACACTCCATTCTCCATTTTCCGCCGAAATCTGAAAAGAAATCTGAAAAGAATCTGAAAGAGGCATTGCGTGTTGAGTGGCGGAACTGAACGCCAACTCACGCTTTGCCTCGACACCAGAGCGAGGATATGAAAATATAAATTTCAATAAATATTTCATGTCCTCGAACCCCCAACCATTCAATTTCACAGTCACACTTTGCGCCACGACTGCCCTCTCTTATAAAGGTTACCTAAGTTTATAAAATTTGTTTATAAATTGGAAAACTTTAAGTTACCAATTGTTGACCATGAACCAAACTGCTAGATAATAGGATCACAACAATAATAGTATCGTTCAAGTTTACAAGATACATGACATACATTGAGGAGAGGCCAATTTGCCCAAATATTTTTTATGTATGTTGTTGTCAATATGCAAAAATCTGAGTATGCACAATAATACTTAATTACGTTTTAAGTTTTTACACAGGAAAATCATTAATTTTCTTTTAAAGTTTACCCATCACCTAAAATCGCAAAGTAAATTAATTTTTAACAAAAAGAACCGACTTCAAACAACAAACTAAAAAGTAATGATGTTTCGTTCCGATCGGAACACTGTTCCGGAATACAAAATGCGCAACACTAGATGCCTGTTCGGAACAGTTTCGGCTAGACCAACTTAGCTGTTCCGGAACAGGAATGGGTCATAGCAAGTTCCACAACACTAATTCCAACATGTAGAGTTTAAAACTGTTCCGGCCCAAACACTTATTTAATTTCAACGACGCTAACACTCCAAATTGATGTTCCGTATTCTTTCTGCCGTCATGTTTTTTATTTGTTTCTGAGATTACGGGAGTAACATCTTTTATAATTATTTTTTTTATAGTTATCTTTTATAATTAATTTAATTATTTTAACTTAATTATTTCACATTAATAGTATTATTTTAGTCAAAATAATAATTTCGCTATCGTTAGTTGGTTTGATTTAATTAAAAAATAGTTTCTCAGATTACCTCATTTCGTAAAATTAATATAGTTGATAGGTAATTAGGTATTATTATAAGTAGTAAAGGAGCCCAGTCGTGGTGCGGGGGCGGGGTGCGTGGCGGTGGTCTCGATCCCCACTCGAGGAAATGAAATATTTATTTACATTTATATTTTCATTTCTTCGCTCTTGTGTCGAGACAACTTTCCGCCACTCAACACAATGCCTCGGACAACAAGAACTCGGCACAAAGTGGGAAATGGAGTGTCTTAACACTAGGTTCCTAGGGTCTTCCTACCCTGCTGTGGACGGGATACAGAGTGAAGCTGATTTAATTTGATTTTAATTTAATAAATAATTAAGGCCGCGGCTCGAACCTCCACCCACCTCCCGCCGCACAGCCCGCGCGGGTCACGGGCGGCGAGGGCGTAGTCGGCACATTTTAAAACTGTGATATTTTATCAAATATTTATTTTACAACTTCTCATTTTCTGATTGAGCTGAAATTTGGCATGTATCTTTATTACCCATAAAAATGCATTTTTTTTTGTCAACTCAACATGGCTGTCAAATGAAAGGATTTACCTTATAGAATACAACACCTTAAAAAAACTCAAATCCAACATGGTCTCTAGTACAAAGTGGCGGCTTGCGTACATGTTTTTGTTCAACCAATCCAATATGGGTACGAAATGAAAGGAAGACGGATTACATTACAGTTAATACTTTGGTGCTAGTAACCAGAATCTGAATTCAGTAATTAAGTGACATAACTCCATCGAATTTGAGCTCGTATGATTCGTCTTAACGAGTAGTTTGGTGCTAGATGGTCACCAGGGTCCTATGATGGACCTGGAAACTGGTCACAGGAACTCTATAATAAAAAGACACAACTCCGTCGAGTTTGAGCGACAACTCTGGTGCTAGATGATAACCAGGGTCTGATGATAGATCTGGAAGATGCCCATAAGAACTCGGTAACTAAGCGAAATAATGCCATCGAATTTGGGCTTGAATGATTAATCTTAACGAGTACTTTGGTACTAGATCGTAACCATCGTAAAAAACTTAAACAGGAAAGTACCCAATAGGTTTTAATTACGCGATGAGTTTCACACAAAATGCAACAAAATCTTTGCATATATACACGTATCTTTTGATTGTATGGACTTAGAAGCTTGATTTTTTTTATGCTGCAAGACCTAAAAGACCTGTATATTCGATAATCATTTCAGCCTGATACCTCTAGCCGATCTCTACATAAATGGTCTCGACAAATGGACAACAAAGTAATCCTATAAGGGTTCCTTTTTTAACTTTTGAGGTACGGATCCCTAAATAAGGAACAGCTGGAACCGGAACGAAAATTGGAACATGTTCCTCATTTTTGCCGGAACGTAACGTCACTACTAAAACGTACTTTGATTTTGTTAAACAAAAATAATTAAAAAAGGTTTTATAATTTTGAAGTCGGTGTCAAGCTAATGGTACAACAACATTACTACAATATCGAATTACTAAGCCTGTATCATTTACTTGGCACCGACTACATTAATTTCTCTCTGTCTACAGTACTACACACAACATTAAGCCTGAAACAAAAACCGTTTCGATTAAAAACAAAATTCATACTTAGAATATATATATTTTGTTTCAGGCAGCGTGTGCTCTTTCTGTTGGAGTCGGCAGTTTCAGCGACCCAGCAGACATACAGGGATTGGCGCACTTTGTAGAACACATGATGTATTTGGGCAGCGAGAAATACCCAAAGGAGAATGAATTTGATTCGTTTGTTCAGGTAAATAGAAAATATTACCGATTTATGCATTAATTGACGCCGTTGTGGCGCAGTCGCATAAGCATGGAACAAAAACGCGATGTTTGTGGGTTCAATTACCACTCGAAAGAATGAAATATTATCCATTGATATTTTTTTTTCTGGTTAAAGCGCGGCGTTAAACTTCGCGACAGAACACGTAGTGACTCGAAAAATTTTTTGGAAAGTGACGAGTGGAGTGTCTCACTATAAGTTCCCTCTTTATGTTGAAAAAAAATAATAATATTACAATCTTTACAAATACAACAAAGTTTTCTTTTTAATATCTATTAAAAATGAAACAAATCAAATATCTTATTATATTAAATGTACAGTAGAAACTCGATTAATTGTTGTTGGTAGGCGTTCGGATAATCGAAAATCCGGATAATCCAAAGTATGGAAAATCGGGTAATCGGGTATTTAGAATATGTAAGTATGCACATACGTTGTGATATACATTTAATTAAAACAACTAATACATAAAGTGAAAATCAATGTTTATTAAGATATCTTAAGATGTACGACTATGGGACGTGGCGCGGACGGGATGGTGCCATATTCGACACGTTTATGCTTGCATTGATACGACTTGTAGGTACATTTAATACAGTTGGTCTGTAGTCCGGATAATCGCGAATCTGTATAACTGGGGGCCGGATAATAGAGTTTCTACTGTATATACATAATATATACATTTAATATAATAAGATATATTTTTTTTTTTTTTTAATCTTTATTTAAAGGACTTGTTACACAAGAAGTAACATGTCGTCCTGTAATAACCACTGTACATTCACCTTATCTATATTAAAAATTAAACTCTGACATTGAATAAGTACTATCAAAAACTAAACAAGCTATTACAATTCTTCAATTCTCTTGTCTAAGCCTAAATTTACTAATTTATACAAGCTAAAAGCAGAATTAGAACTAGGGTAAACTAACATGGTATTACAAATACCAACATTCATAGTGTCATCAACAAATGTGAGTTTTCTCAAAGATTCGTTCCGTCTACATTCCATCAACATATGATATACATCTTCCCTTTTTCCACATACTATACACATAGGCAAAGCAGTTTTATTAATTATAAAAGCAAAATGATTGAGTGGAATGTGACCGGATCTAATTCTAAAAGCTAATACAATAGTTTTTCTATTAAAGTTACAGGATTCAAACCAGGGAAAGCGAAAAGGCTCAGGACGGAGAGTTCTATACCAAATTCCTTTATCCTGCGATGTTTTTTCATAACGCTGCATCCATATTTTACGGACGTGTTCTCTTAAAACCGGAAGCAAATCACTAAAAAATGGCACTATGCTAAGGGGTATTCCATCATGTGTAGCCTCCCTTGCCAGGCTATCCACTATCTCATTCCCTAAAATTCCTACATGGGAAGGAATCCACTGAAGTACAACGTGCTTATTTAATTGTTTCAAATACTGAATTGTTTTCAAAATATTGTAAGCTATCGGAGTTCCTCGAAAATTCGAGGTGCACCGAGCTACGTGTTGGAGCGCACTTCTAGCGTCTGTTAAAATAACAAATTTGTTGTGACATATTGTACTAATATAGGAAAGTGCATATGCTATGGCAAACAATTCGATGTACATAATGGAAACCCTAGTATCTATTTTAAATTTAAAATAATTGCTCTGCTGTTGGTCTAAAATAGCTGCTCCCAAACCATTAACTCCTTTGGATCCATCTGTATAAATTTTATAATAATCCTGGTATTTGGTGTTGATCAATTTTAAACACTTATATTTGTAACTATTAGGTACTTCATATTTTTTTGATTCAGTTATATCATCAACGAAACAGAATATATTATTTTCTAAATTTATATTTTGTACCCACGTATCAAGTCTAAACATTTCTAATCTGTTCGAAGAATGGATGGGTAAAGATTTGAAAAGGTTATAAATATCCACTAGTATAGGCTTCTTTTTAACCTTCCAATATCCATTAACCATACATTGAGAATGTAACTGATTAACTAACTCAATATTTCTATTATTACGTAATGACAGACTTCTAAGCCAAAATTTTCCTCCTAAGAATAACCTTCGAAGAGAAAGTGGATATAAATAGAGTTCACTTTCCATGACATGCAATGGAGTCGTTTTGATAAATCCTCCAATAATACGCATACTTTGATTTTGAATTTTGTCAATTTTATATAAATTCATTTTGGAGCTATTGTCGTAAAGAAAACAGGCATAATCCATACGACTCCGAATCATAGAAACATATAATCTTCTTAAGTGCTTAGGATGAAGGCCCCAGGCTGTACCTGCCAAAATTTTGAAAATATTTAAACATCTATCTGATTTGAGTAAAATTTCATTAATGTGTCTAGTCCATTTAAGACCTCTATCCAACCAAAGACCCAAGTACCTTACACAATCAACAACTTGCAGCTGATTTCCTTTATAATAAGATATTTGATTTGTATAATTTTTCATTTACATAATGTAGGTATACACAGTAATCTTCTATGTTTTAGTTGTAATTTTTAATATTGAACATTAAACATTGACTTTAATTATACTAAAAAATATGTATTTGCTATGTTAAGTTATTAAATCTGTTTTGTAATATAAATAAGAGACTACTTAGTTTATTTCTTTTAACACTCGTTTTAAATAGACAGGAGGCGGTTACGTCAATGCTTTGACTGACTACGAGGAAACAAACTTTTACTTGGAGATACAAGAGGAACATCTCCCAGAAGCTATGGATATATTCAGTCAGTTGTTCATCAGCCCACTCATGAAGAAGGAGGCTATGCAACGCGAAAGAGAAGCTTTACAATCCGGTAATAACAATGATTTATATAGAAAAATATAAAAATAAATAAATAAATCAGCTTCACGCTGTATCCCGGACACAGCAGGGTAGGCAGAGGGAACCTAACATTAAGACACTCCGTTCCCCACTTTGTTCTGGAGGCATTGCGTGTTGAGTGGCAGAACTCAACGCCGCGCTTTGCCTTGACACCAGAGCGAAAGCAGTAGCAGAGCCGAACTTAAGTAAATATTTCATCTCCTCGAGTAGGGTTCGAAGCCACAACGGTCAGTTTTACAGTCACACTTTGCGCCGCTGCGCCACGACTGGTCTCAGAAAAAGATAATATATTTTATTTTATATTTCTAAAAGGTATACAAGTGCTTGCTTGCTAAAAACTTGATGAACCTGGCTGGTGTCTTTTTTTAATATTTTTTTGTCTCGAAAATATTAGACAACTAAATAATGTTTAATTCATCACGTAAATAACACAATTAAATAATATTTCTACTTATTATGTCATGTTGCTCCTTATAATGGTAACTTATCTAACAAATACATACACACAACAAAAACTGTGTTTTCATTTCCTAGCTCTAGTAAGAAGACAAAGTGCGGCGTAGAGTTTCGGCAATCAATACGCAATGTTTCTAAAATTCGGCGGAAAGTGATAAATGGAATGTTTTAACAACAGAAACATAGGTTATATAATATGTATTAATAGGTTATAATATATACGTGAAGTTGAAAAGAAAAATTAATACACAACATTTCTATTATAGAATTCTCATTGGCCGCTCCGGGCGATGCAAATCGTATAAGCCAGCTCATCGCATCCCTTTTCCCGGACGGACACCCAGCTAGAACTTTTTCTTGGGGCAATCTACGTAGCTTACGCGACGATGTACATGATGATGATAAATTGCATAAAGCTGTGCATGAGTTTAGGAAACGCCATTATAGCGCTCATAGAATGACTGTGGCTGTACAGGTTGGTTGAGTGGGTTTGAAATGAATAGTAATGTTAGATTGGTTAGGAATTTTTGTGTATGTACGTATTGGTTCCTAGAAGTAAATCAAATCAAATCAAATCCTAGAAGTACATTCGTAAAAAATGAAAGACTTTTGTGAAAGTTTACTATTAGGGATAAATTCATAGATATTAACAATAAATGGTAAACAATTGCCGAAAATGCAATTGAAAATCGAATATAAAAATACAATTGCACATATTGTCTAGTAGCCCTAGGAATATAATTTAAGTTATTTAAAAACGATTTTTGTTTCCATGTTATTTGCAAGATTTATAAGGCGAAGTTTTGAAATATTACATTATACAAAAGGCCTACTACTGAGATATATATACAAAAAAAATCACGATCGCAAACTCAAGAGTAAGGATGTATTTGCCAATTTTCTTCAAGAATCCGATTTTTTCCAAAAAATCACAAATTCTCAAATTGCCGAACCACTGCCAAAATCAGCGAACATAATATATGGGGATGAAATGAATAGGTACTAAAATCCTCGACTCATAGACAACCGTTGATCTGTCGTCCGCGTTATTTCTTGTATATTCTCAACGTAATATCTTAGAATATTTAAAATACTTAAAATCAGCTTTACGCTGTATCCCGCACACAGCAGGGTAGGCAGAGGGAACCCAGTATTAAGACACTCCGTTCCCCACTTTCTGCCGAATTCTAGAGGCATTGCGTGTTGAGTGGCAGAACTCAACGCCGCGCTTAACCTCGATACCTGAGCGAAGAAACGAAAATATAAATTTAAGTATTTCGTCTCTTCGAGTGGGGATCGAACCTACAACCAGTCGTTTTAACAGTCACACCTCGTGCCGCTGCGCCTCAAATACTTCGAGGTTAATAAAAAGTACTAATTATAAGTCTGTTAAAAGTTTTATATAATTTACAGGCCCGTATGGATCTTGCAGATCTAGAGAAATATGTATCATGTACGTTCGGACAAATACCCACGAATAAGTTGCCAGCTGATGATTTCAGTAAATTCTCTTTCAAACCAAAAATGGTTACACCGCAATTCAAAAACATTTATTACGTGAAACCCGTTAGCGATACTACTGAGGTAAATTAAAAATTGTGTTTTATCCTACACCAATGTATTATAGTGTGTGTGTGTTATATATGATCTGAGGTATGAGCTTAAAATAATAAACGAAACGCGCACGAATTTCTGTGGTATTTTCGTGTAAAATGCAAGAAATATATTAAAAAATGTTTACACATACATTACGGTATAAAAAATTACAGTACGGTCGACAAAACGTGCCTGAAGTAAGGTTTTGAAGAAGAAGAAGGTAAGAATTTGTAGTAACAAAAACTCCGAAAAATTAAGTCTGCGCCACGACTTGTTGGCCGTATTGTAAATGATGATATTTTCTATTTAAGATTATAGATATATATTTACACTGGAATTAAAAACATATTTTTGGAAACGGTTAAATATTTTAAGCTCAAACCTCAATCAAGACACCTCAACTGTTTAGACGTAGGATTTTTTTTTTGCATTTCACCATGTTTATTCATACTTGTATTTCGTGTGACGCAATTACGCATAGATACCAATACCGTAAACACATACTACAACAAAAAAAATCCTTTGTACGCCAATACCTGAGACTCGATTTCGGAATAAGACGTATTCGGCGGTTTCACTTTGAAAGGTTTATGTGTGCGTGCGTTTTTATTATTTATTTTGTTTGAAAAAAAAACACTTTATCATTTTTGGTAAAAAAAACAATTGTATTAGACTTTTAAAGAGGAATTTAAAATGTGGTTCCATTTAAAAGTGGTGCAGACAAAGACACTCTGTATACATTTTATAAAAAATACGTGATATTAATTTATTTTTCTTCTAGCTACATTTAACATGGTGCTTGAGATCATTGATTTCCGAATACGAATCGAAGCCGCACCGATACGTGTCGTTTCTACTGGGGCAAGAGGGACGCGGTAGCCTCATCTCTTATTTAAGGAAAAAGTAAGTCAAAATCAGCTACACGCAGTATACCGCACACAGTTTGATAGGCAGAAGGAATCTAGTGTTAATATAAGAGGGAACGGAGGTTCCCCACGTTCCTCCGAATTCTGGAGGCATTGCGCGTCAAGTGGCGGAACTCAATGCCATAAATAAGTTAAAATATATGTATATTTATATTTTCAGGTACATCATATACACTTGTACTCAATAAACATTGTTATATACTTGTAACATTAATTGTTAAAATTATGTAGGGATTTTTTTTTATGGAAAAGGACAAGGCAAACGAGCGTTCGGGTCACATGATGGTAAGTGATTACCGCTGCCCACGGCCCCGTGCAACACCAGAGGAGCTACAGGTGCATTACCGGACTTTAAGGTGGAGATAGACGCGCTTTTTGAAGGTACCCATGTCATATCGACCTGGAAACAGTGCCGCGGGTAGACGATTCTACAGTTCCGTGGCGCGTGGAAGGAAGTTCCTACGAAACCGCACAGTTGTGGATTGCCACGTATCCAGGTGGTGTGGATGATATTTTTACTTGTGACATACTATGCGGTTAGAAAATTCGGCGGCAGGTAACAGGTCAAACAGTTCTTCAGAACACTCCTTTTTGAGATTTTCACCACCGGTACCCGTACCACCGGTTAGTAACCAGTGCCTCAGCCCAGATCTGATATGGTTCGCGTTTGCTAGAGGCAGCAAGCTTGCAAGACGTATCAAACCAAGACTGTGACTTGCCACCGATTGGCACTACAGTGCTAGGAATATAAAGTTCCATGCCCTGTAGAACCACGTCGACAAGAGCAGCAGCACAGGTACTACGATCATCAGAAGAGAAGCAAATCGGCCCCCAGGTATGAGTAAAATGTACGCATCCCATCCCAATCTGCTGACTTGTAGTGCCAAACGCGACGAGTTGCGGGTGATCTGCAGCTGCCGCGCTTAATGAGCACGACACTCCGTACCAGGCAGTGGTCAGAAGTCCCCAAAGGGGCATCGACGACAACCTGGTACTGTTCCGAATGTGAAGTCAATAGAAGGTCCAATAAAGAGGCATTGTGGTTGTCCACGTCCGGGAGTCGCGTAGGCGACTCGACCAATTGGGACAATCCATTCGCCATAGCAAGGTCAAATGCGGCCCTTCCCGCGTGGTAGGTGGTGCGTGATCAAAGCCAACTGGCATGGCAAAAATGCGTATTTCGACGCTATAAAGGGATTCAAAATTAATAGGGTACTTCTTGTTAAACTAGGGTTATTAAATTTGGCAGCTAGCATCTACAGGTTTTTTAATCAGGAAAAACATCTGAAAACTATACATTTATGGTTAGATCCTATAAATATATATAGTAATATTAAAAGGGCAACATTTGGTGGTAAAGCCGCTAGTTCAAGTGAGGTATCAGATCAAAAGGCACTCGCTAAGATGAGCCTGAATTTTAGACAAAAAGCTCGAGACCTCAAATTTTTTCCACGGAACACTCAATGGGCGAGCTCGACTCGTGCTTGTCAGGTTTTTTTTATAGTGCTGCATATATTATTTGTTGTTAATTGTTTCTTTCATAAGTGTAAACACACTCCGTTCCGAATCGAACCCACAACCATCGCATTTATCAATTAATATATTATAATTAATATATCAATGATAATATTTTTTTATTTATCGCAGAGTATGGGCGCTTGATATCTACACGCGTAATTCAGAAAGTGACATAGAATTCACATCTATATACAGCCTGTTCTCAGTACAAGTTATTCTTACTAAAAACGGACTTGATCATATCGACGAGGTAGGTATTCAAGAAATAATTATGAAAAAATTAAAATTATAATCAGCTACGCTGTATCCCGCACACAGCAGGGCAGGCAGAGGAAATCTAGTGTCTTAACACACCGTTCCCTACTTTCGCCGAATTCTGGAAGCATTGCGTGTTGAGTGGCGGAACCCAACGCCGCGCTTTGTATCGACACCAGCGTGAAAGAATGAAAATATACAAATATACAGTCGATTTTGGAGTACACTTTGCGCTCTTGCGCCACGACTGGCCTCATATGATTATAAAGATTTCTATATGTTTTTTTATAAGCAGGGGGAAACTAGTATTAAGACATTCCGTTCCTCACTTTTCGTCTTGTTCTTGAGACATAGTTTCCAAGCGAAGAATGTAAATAATGATAATTATTCAAATATAGTATTTGAACAATTGTAATATATTTATTGTAAGTAAATAATATTTTTTAATTATTATTAATGTAATGTTTTTTTTGTGTTAACAGGTGCTTGAAGCTATATTTTCGTATATACAAATGTTAAAAAAGATTGGCCCATCAAAACGAATTCATGAAGAACTAAAGGTAAATTGAAAATTAAAATAATTATGAATGATTCATGTAATATTATAATAATATAGTTTATTTTTATACATCTCTGACGCATTCAGATATAAGTGAAAAATAGTAGTAGATCACTACTTTTTACATTCATTGGGAGATTTTTTATAGCTTCAAGGGGTCGTTCAAGCTCGACTCGATTTCGGAATGAGGCGTATGCGGCGGTTTCCCTTTGATAGGTTTATTTATGTGTGCGTCGTTCTTGACAAACGGCGTTTTATATTACAACAATAATTTTATTATTTATTTTGTTTGAAAAAATCACTTTTTTTATTTTTGAGAAAAAAAAAATAATTGCGTTAGGTTTTTATAGGTCAAGGTTAACGTTAAAACTGTGGTTTCTTTTAAAGTGGTGCTGACACTTCCACCTTGTATATGTTTTTCGAAAAGTATGAACTGATGGTTTTTTAATATGTTTTCTGAATATATTCTAATTATATAAATAAATAAATCAGCCTCACGCTGTAATCCGCACACAGCAGGGTAGGCAGAGGGAACCTAGTGTAAGACACTCCGTTCCTCACTTTCTGCCGATTTAGGGAGGCATTGCGTGTTAAGTGGCAAAACTCAACGCCGCGCTTGCGCTGCCTCGACACCAGAGCGAAAAAATGGAAATATAAATTAAATATTTCATCTCCTCGAGTGGGGATCGAACCCACAACCAGTCGGTATTACAATCGCACTTCGTGCCGCTGTGCTACAACTGGCCTTAATTCTAATTATATAATCAATTATAATTCTTATGTGGATGGAGTTGAAGCATGATTTGAAACGAAAAATATTAAATAATTCGTTGTTAAAAGTAATCCGTCAAAAAATAACGCTAACTGGTTATCAACATATACTAGGTTAATACATTGATTAAAAATAATGGTAGCTTTTATTATCACATAACAAACATTACTAATTGACTATATATGAAAAGCAAACGCATTTCCGAGGACTCCCACAAATAATGAATAGTTTAGTATTCGCTTAGAAGCGAGTATGGATTAGCACTATAAGTCAGGTGATTTCACTAATGTTCAGAGAAACAAATTGGGAGCGAGTATGCTTCTCTTCTGTAGATACTAATACTTGCGCCGTGGCTGTTGTCGACGTAGTTCTGCGGGACACGGAACTTTATGTGCCCAGCACTGTAGTGCTAATAAGAGGCAAGTTACAGCCTTGATTTGATACGTCTTGCAAACTTGCTGCTTTTAGAAAACGCGAGGCATATCAAATCTGGGATGACGCTCTGGTCACCTAAGGATCCTAAGGCCTCAAAGAGGAAATATAACCGAACTTTATTGGCAAATTACCAGAGTAAGGTCCAAGCACATCACAAAAACCGATAAGAAGCTATCAAGCTTCTTAATATTATACCCGTCCGGAACTCATCAGTTTTGGGTCCCCTCACAGACTGCACTTGCTTGGCAAATTTAGCCAGCCTTCGAAATTCGTTCGTAAGATTACTTTAGAAAAAAAACTATATAGTAAACTAATGACAATATAAACTGAACTCGCTAAAAATAAGGGGAATGACTAAATGAATTGTCTATTCCACTTATTTATTAACATATTTTATTCTAAGATATTTTCAACAAAAAATCTTTGAACATTGCATCGAAACATCAACCATTTAACTTTAGGGGCCACGACTCGTCGATCGTACTGTACCATACTATAAAATTATTTTTAGAAAATAGGAGAAACACGTTTCCGTTTTGAAGAAGAAGCAGAGCCTGCGGACTATGTGGAGGCTCTGGTGGAAAACATGCAAATCTTCCCGCCTGAACATTATATTACGGGGCCTAGATTATACTATAAATTCGATCCTAAGGTAAATATATTTATATATATATATATATTGTATTAGAGAACCAATTGAAGGGTACGATACGCGTCGCCTGTCGCTAAGACACTCCGTTCCCAATATTTTTTTTCATATAATATTATAAATACAAATCCTCGAAAATATTTGAAATTAGATTCTGCTACCATTGTAATCAATCAAGCGTACCAAGCCAAAGCAGCATTGGTATGAACGGTATATTGCGTAGAGTTGTCTGTCTGTAATAATATTAAGATTAATATATATATATATATATATATATATATATATATATATATATATATATATATATATATATATATATATATATATATATATATATATATATATATATATATGGATAACAATGAGGGCAGTCGTGGTACAGGGGCACAGAGTGCCCCTCTGTGTGAGTGAGTGTGACTGCCAAACCGACTGGTCGTGGGTTCGATTCCCACTCGAGGAAATGATATTTATCTATTTAAATTTATATTTTCATTTTTTCGCTTTAATGTCGAGGCAAAAAGCGCGGCGTTGAGATCTGCCACTCAACACTCAATGCCTCCAAAATTCGACGAAAAGTGGGGAACGGAGTGTCTTAACACTATGTTCCCTCTGCCTATCCTGCTGTGTAAGGGATACAGCGTGAAGCTGATTTTGATTTCATTTTTGGATAATAATATTTTTTTTTATTTTACGCAGGGTATAACATCACTTCTAGACGGTATGACGGCGGACATGGCCAACGTGATCATAATGTCCGACGAGTACTCGAAGCCGATACAATACAACGCTAAAGAGAAATGGTTCGGCACTGAATACAAAAGAATAGGTGCTTATTACATATTTAATTTTACCTCTTTGTCTGTGTAAGATGTGGGATAGTTTCTGATTATAAGCATGCGGTCGTGGGTTCGATTTTCACTCGGCGAACTGTTCATACCAATTCAGCAATATTTCAAGCACCGTCGCTTAAGTAAAGTGTAGGTAAAGGTATATGATTACTAACTTGAGTTCTTTCATCATTTTTGTTTAACACAGAAACAACTCCCGCTATTTACTACATATCAATGTTTTTTCGAGTGTGAATCGAACGCACAACCTTGACGCATTTACTATTGATCTAATATATATTTTTAAACATTTTTAAAGTGTTAACCCACACTTAGGAAAGAAAAATACTTATTTAGAAAACGTATAAAAATATGAACGTAGCGGGACTCGAACCCGCGCCTCCTGGAAACCGACCAGGCGCTTTGACCACTAAGCCATATGTTCTCATCAAGCTACGTCGAAATTTTTATACGCTTGTTACAACTTATTTATGTTGTTAGCATCTCTGTAGGGAGATTTTTACAAATTTCCGCTACCCAAAGATAATTACTGAGAATTAATTGGAAAGGTAGTCTTTTCCAAAGTTTCCCACAGTTTTTTCTTATCAGAGCTTGCGTTTTTAATATCTTGACTCTCAAAGTTTCTTCAATAATGTATTACAAAAAAATCTATATTTTTTATATGCCTATATCAAGATATCAACGTCTGGTTTTTGTTTTAAGTTTCGATGCGTTTTGTCCCTAATACGCATACACTTAAAATCCCTGGAGTAATCCACGGCTTAGTCCTTATTTTTCTGTTAGTTGTATGTATAAAAGTACTAGTGTTTCTTAGTATTACATTACTTAGCAACGAAATCAAGTATTTCGTAGCTCTGTCCATGTCATTATATGTAAACATTTCAGAAAAGTCGATAGTCTTAATGCAGGTATCCAATTTTTCAAATTTAATACGTTGATAAGTATGTTTTTAGAAGCCTGTGTAACATAGGAATCTAAAGTTAAAAAGAAGAAAACGGTCTGATTGATCATCAGACCGTTTTCTTCTTTTTTGACGTTTGGGCGACACAATATGCATTTAGTTTAGTTTTTATCATTACAACAGTAGGACAAGGTAGGTTATCTTAGTATTTAGACAAATAACTTTTATAAAATAAAAATAAATATAAGTAAATGAGGAAAATCCTACAGGGTTGTATATATAAATAGCTATTGCATACGTATAGGTACTTTTTTGTTGATTTTTGTATATGTGTTGTATATTATTGTACTTTATGAGACTAAAATTTAACATAATTTATATATACAGTATATAGGTTATAGAGCAAAACATAAAAGGTAGATAATAAAATAAACAAACAAGACGTCGCATATTTATCTAGAATATATAGTAAAATCACATTAACTTTCTGAGATGTTCTTGTTCTCTCGCGCTTGTTGCCTGACTAAAAAATACAGCCGACGAGCCTTAGTAGTTAAGAAGTCTGATATAAATATAGTTTTAGGTGGGCCTTGTAGATTAAGGTTCGAAGTATTGAGAGGTGGTTGGTGTTGTAGTTTTTGTGACTTATTGCAGGCGATAACATGTTTTATGAACATTGATTTCCTTGTAGTCGTTGTAAAGCCTACTTACTATAACTCAAATTCAAATAATTATCATTATATATACCACCATCCTACACATTTTTCTACCATTGACAAATCTTTATTTCAAAAAGCCCACCAACTCTGCGACGCTGAACACCTAGGGGACGAGTTTGTTTTGATAGGTGAAGAATGCCTTTCATCAGAACAGGATGCCTACTCCCCTCCAACGTTATCAGAAGATCCCCAGTAGAAAGACAACCGGGACTTCTACCATATGTAAAACACCTTTAGAAATAGACAGGATTGCAACATTTTCAGAAAAGCTCCCATTAAAACTATATTTAAGTCTAACAAGAAAGTAAATTCAATCTCCGATGTCAAGCATGCATCGAAGTCAGCTGCGTCAGGGCAAAAAGAGCGGATAAACCTAATTATAACATCGGGTCTTATAAATAACAAACCTTCTCTCTGGAGAAAAGATATATACCGAAAGAAGATCACGAAAAAACATAAGAAGTGGGTTACCACTCGTTAATCTCTTTATAATGGATAAAGTAAAACATACAGAGAGTAGGGCTTTTGGCGCTCCGTTCTCTCTGACTACCCCGTTAGGGATAAAGTGAGATGTAACAAAATAAAGAATAATGAAAAAAAAATAAAAATCCATCTTTTACCTCTTTACTAGCAATGACGTCGCAATCAATGATGTTTTTTACATAAAACACCTTGGAAGTTTATCAAAAACTCATTCAAAGTACATGAAATGTGCTGGTTACTGATTTTGTTCAAAATGTTATTATCTGTATATATAAAAGGACTTATGCTGACTGACTGAGGTAAGACGCACGCAGAGCCGTAACCGCTGATGGTAGAAACGTCAAATTTGAGCAGATGTTTATTTTCGTATTCTGGACATCCACTAAGAAGGGAATTTGAAAAATTTTAACTTTAAAGGGATGAAATAGTGGTTGAAAGTTTGTATGGAAAAAAAATTTTA
Organism: Heliconius himera; assembly: GCA_021202915.1. NCBI lineage: Eukaryota > Metazoa > Arthropoda > Insecta > Lepidoptera > Nymphalidae > Heliconius > Heliconius himera. The sequence continues at coordinate 111,876 of JAJHJA010000480.1, forward strand.
ACTGTACCGATTTTTATAAAATTTGAAATTCAGACTCTTAAAAATATTTCATTGAACACGTGTTTCATGGTTTTTAAGAATTTACCCCCTAAGGGTTCAAATAAAGGGTTGAAAGTTTATATGGAAAAATCTTTAAATTGCCACCGATTTTTATAAAAAATTAAATTCAGACTGTAAAAAATATTTTATTGAACACGTGTTTCGTGGTTTTTTTAGAATTCATTCCTAATAAGCGGGCGAAGCCGCGCGCGCCCTCTAGTAAGTATATATTAACGATTGCCGAAATATTTTTAATCTAAAAGAAGTAAATAAAAATATCAATGACGATTGATGTGCTAAAATTAGGAGAATGCAATTTAAGACTTATTTCTGAATTGTCTAAGCTTCCGTGGCGACCGTTGCACCATCTATATATATAAAAGGACTTGTGCTGACTGACTGAGGTAAGACGCACGCAGAGCCGTAACCGCTGATGGTAGAAACGTGAAATTTGGGCAGATGTTTATTTTCATATTCTGGACATCCACTAAGAAGGGAATTTGAAAAATTTTAACCCTAAAGGGATGAAATAGGGGTTGAAAGTTTGTATGGAAAAAAAAATTAATCTGTACCGATTTTTATAAAATTTGAAATTCAGACTCTTAAAAATATTTAATTGAACACATGTTTCATGGTTTTAAAGAATTCACCCCCTAAGGGTTCAAATAAGGGGTTGAAAGTTTATATGGAAAAATCTTTAAATTGCCACCGATTTTTTTAAAAAACTAAATTCAGACTGTTAAAAATATTTTATTGAACACGTGTTTCGTGGTTTTTTTTAGAATTCACTCCTAATAAGCGGGCGAAGCCGCGCGCGCCCTCTAGTCGGAGAATAAAGCTCTGCTATATGCTAACATTATTATAACCCAAAAAAAAAACAATACGTTGGGTAACGTATTTTCGTGGCAATATTTAAAACAAAAGCTCGATTGCAAAAAAAAATAATAAAAATAAGAGATTTTTATTATTTTTTTTTGCAATCGATGTTTGTGTGGCTATACCTAAATTATAAGCACGTTTTATTATTAAAAACTTTAAGTATTTACTTAGTTCATTAAAAATTGCAAAAAAATATAGTTTAATAACGCATATTTTTGAAAAGAAATTAGCTAAGAATACACTAAAGCTCCACGTAAAATATTAAATTTTTTGAAGGTTTTTTCTTAAAATATATTTTTGTATACACTAAATCATTAAACTTGTCTAGAGTACTTGTTTATTAATTAGTTAAGTATTTAATATGATATTCATCTTCTTAAAATAATTTACTATTAATGAGTAAACACAAGAAAATTTAAATTTGTGCGTTTCGGAGGTCTGTCAACTAGCGAAGATGTCACAGTGAGCATGAAGAAGAACGTGCCTAGCTGATTTGGGCACGTCGAACAAATGAGTGATGAAAGAATGGAATAAAAAATTATGATAGAAAAGTGAGTGGTAAGAGTGGTAGAGGGAGACCTCGATTGACCTTCGAAAACAGAGTTTAAAAGATACCGGAGGATGGTCACGTAAAAAGCATAAGGACCCCCCGGAGGGCGAGGGTGAAGAGATTGATAACAGTGGACGAGGCGAAAGAGCTATGTAAAGACCGTCACGTTTGGCGCTCCGTTCTCTCTGACTACCCCGCTAGGTATACAGCATGAAACTAAGTTAATTTCAGTTATATATATATGTTTTTATTCTTACAGAAAAACCAAAACCATGGTTAAATAAATGGTTGAACGTGAAGCCCTACAAAGAATTTCATTTGCCCGATAAAAATATATATATTACAAATAATTTTGACCTCGTACCGCCCGCGCCCGCGTACCTCGAGGAAGCCAAGAGACTCGGCATCGATTTATATAATAGTACCGATAAAGATATTTACAAGAAAGTGTCTAAAAGCAAGAAAAATACTAAAGTGCTGTCCAAAGGTGATTTGATAGCGACGGTTAAAAATTTTAGGTATGTATTTACGGTATAAAACAAATAGAAATACATAATGTTATTAGTTTTTTCTTAACTTCAAGTGGGCAGGGTAGTGTTAAGTCACTCTCTTCTCCACTTTCCGCTCAGTTTTTCAGCCATTGCGTGTCGAGTGACGAATCGGGCTTGCCCACCGAAGGTTCCGTTAAAAATTGGATGTCTTGGGCTTTTTCTGAAATTCAGGCTCAACTTAGCCAGAGCCCTTTCATTTGATACCTCACTTGAACTAGCGGATTTAATACCAAATTTTATACTCTTTTTAAGGCTATTCTTTTTTAAGATTTAACCATTAATCTATAACTTTTTTTTTTTCTTGAACTAATACTACCTATAGATGCTAGCTGCAAAATTTAATAATTCTAGGTTAACCGGTAGAACCCTATTAATTTTGATTGCCTTTATAGAGTCCAAATACGCGTGTTACTATATAAACGGCCATATTTTTTTTCTAAGTAAATAAAGAAATACATTTTTTATTTGGAAATCATAGGGCCGTAGATCTGAGTATATGGTTTGAATTTGAACTCGGTATCTCTAAGAGTTCCTGAGATAAAGGGTCTTGATAGTCGAACAGACGGACGGATAACAAAGTGATCTTATAAATCCTTTTTTCCCTAAATGTACCTTACATCTAAAAATGTAAAATATAAAATCTACGGAGCTAACTTCAGGGAGGCCACGACTCCTCGGTCGTACTGTAATCGAAAAAATTATCTAAAACATTTAAAAGATTCTAAATTAAATATTTTTCTTTACAGATTGGATCAACCAAATTTACTACGAAAGAATCATAACATGGAGGTGTGGTACAAACCAGACTTCAAGTTTCGACTTCCAATGGCTTTACTGTATTTCTACTTCATTACTCCGTTCAGCGTACTAACGCCACGAGAGTAAGTTTTTTTTTTAATTAACATTATATATAAATTTATCATATTTAAATATGAGTAGAATTAGACTTTGAAATAAAAATCAAAATATTTATAAGCAATAACAATACAATTTCACATCACGAGTTGGTCCCACACTAGGCAAGCACGCCCGTCTTGCATCTTTCAATTTGTTGTAATTATTGTATTAGCATTATATAAAATTACGAAAAAATATAATCATTACTTTTTTACCTTCATCTACCTATGCATAGGTAGATGAAGGTAAAAAGTCAAAGTAAAAAAGTCTAAGAAAGACCTCACATAGGTAGGCAGAGGAATCTGGGAACCTATTGCTAACACACACACTCTGTATTCTTGAGGCACTGCGTGTTGAGTGGTGGACACAACGCCACGCTTCGCCTGGGTATCGCCGGTATCGAACCGGCAACCGTAGTCGCACGCTTGTATTCCTACACCACGAAGGTCCACCACCACTCAATATAGAATAAATGAAAATACAATAGCCAATGACGCTTAGCTCAGCTTCAATCTGAATTGATCAGAAAGAAACTAATATCTCTATATCTCCATATATAATAAAAGAATAGAAAAGTCGATTGAGTACATGAAAGATATAAAAAAAATAAAAATTATATCGGTTAATATATCAATTATAGAACCTAAGAAACCACTCAGCAGAGTTCTTTGTCTGTCTGTCTGTCTATTTGTTCATCAATCACGCAAAAACTACCGCACAGAAATTGATAAATTAACGCTACGGCCGAAAAATTTAAATTACTTAAAATACCGATAACTACTGAATTTTGGCAGGGAAGTTCATAAATTTTGGCATGGTAATAATTCAAAGCCTAAAGCAATTTATAGTATAGTTTTCATCATGCAGTGTACAGAAATTTTAGTAGAAAAAATAAAATAATTATAATTTTAATAAAAAAAATCGACATCTTCGATTTTCAACCGGATCTCATACTCTGACATACACATTTTTTTCAATAAACAAAGAATTATTAGAATTGTTTGAGTTGATATTGAGTTATTCGTCCATTTGTCGCACTCATATTTCCTTATGCAAATTTGAAACTTATGTAATTTTGTCATAGATACCATTGTCAGAAATGAACTAAATTAAAATACTACACGGGACACACTAGCTTTTAAATATAAAAATAAAAATCAGCTTCCAGCTGTATCCCGCACACAGCAGGGTAGGCAAAGGGAACCTAGTGTTAAGACACTCCGTTCCCCCACTTTCTGCCGAATTCTGGAGGAATTGCATGATGAGTGGCAGAACTCAACGCCGCGCCTATCCTCGACACCAGAGCGAAGAAATGGAAATATAAATTTAAGTAAATATTTCATCTCCTCGAGTGGGGATCGAACCCACAACCAGTCGATTTTAACAGTCACACACTCGTGCCCACTGCGCCACGACTGGCCTCAACTAAATATAAAAAGAATCAACAAAATCGGTTCACTCACTCAAAAGTTCTAAAGTAACAAGTATAAAAAATACAATCGAATTGATAAGTTCCTCCTTTAACAGAGGTCAATTAATAAAAATACTGACACAATCAAATTACGATTATTTTATTTAACCACAATTTAAAAGAAGAAAGTAAATTGAGGCCGGTCGTCGCGCAGGGGCACGAAGTGTGACTGGTAAACTGGTTGTGGGTTCGATTTCCACACGAGGAAATGAAATATTTATTTAAATGTATATTTCCATCTCTTCTTTCTTTGGTGTCGAGGCAAAGTGCGGCGTTGAGTTCCGCTACTTAGCACACAATGCCTACAGAATTCCGCGGAAAGTAAGCAACGGAGTATCATAACACTAGGTTCCCTCTCCCTACCCTGCTGTGTGAGGGATCCAGCGTGAAGCTGAAAAAATAAGTATAATTAATAGTTTCTTAGTCTACTATAATTATTATCTTAAACGTCAAAGTTCTTGCAGTTAACAAAAATAATAAAGTAGGTATATTTATCGGGACTAGCTCAAATGGCGATGTCTACACTATATGTATTTGGTAAGTATTTTCTGATTGTGAGTTCATAGTTATAAAAGTGTATATTGGGTTTAGACGGATCACGTGGTGATGTCAATACATTTTAATCATTGGCACGTAGGTACGTTACATTCATTTACAGTAGATATATTTCTCAAGAGAACTTAATCAAGACTTTGTATATAAAAAATACACGAAATAATCATGTTAAAGAAGTACCAAATATATTTTATGAAATAAACTTAATGTTATATTTAAAACAAATGAATTGTATAATATGTAAATATACTAATACGTTTCAAGTATGAAAAAAAGAAAAAATGCAATATAATTGCGTTTCTCCTTTTCTTTCCAATGATTTATATTTCTATTATTTATATCGATCACTGCCATCTTAGTACAGAGTAACCTCTAAAAAATATACTCACATTTTATAGTTAAAGAATAAAAAGAATGTGTGATTCCTATTTAGAATATATTATTCTACATTATGTCGTAGTCGTATTTAAAAAAAAATATTTATTAACTATAAGAATGTTGGTTTTTCAAAAGGTAAAGGAATTAAAAAAATGCCTAAAGTATGCTTTCTACGCAAGTGTTGTAATAACTATTGGTATCTATTCACCAAAAAATCACTATAAATATTAAATATGCTCAATTATATAGTGTTTTTGTCAGCACCACTTCAATTGAAACCATAGTTTTAACAACTCTATAAAAGCCTATTACAATTTTAAAAAATCCAAAAATGAACTATTTATTTTTTCAAACAAAATAAATTATTAAATTATCGTAGAATAATAAAACGCCACTTTTCATGAACGGAACATACAGACATAAACCTATTAAAGGAAAACTGCCGCATACGCCTCATTCCGACATCGAATAGTGGGTATTGGCGGCAAAATTCAATGTTTTTTAACCTTTATTAGTATTTTTTGTAGTGTGTTTACGTTATTGATATCTATGCGTAACTGCGTCACACGAAATACAGGTATGGATAAACATCGTGAAATGAAAAAAAAACTCTACGTCTAAAGTTTTGGGATATCTTGATTAACTTCTATAGGTATGGGCTTAAAATATTTGTGTAAATATTAAAGGCCGTCGCGGCGCAGTCGCACAAAGTTGTAACTGTAACGTGATGTCATGGATGCGATCTCCACTTGGAGGATTGAATTATAATTTAATAATATTTTCATTTCGCACATCAGTCACATATCACACGCAGTATCTTCGTAAGGACGGAATGCAAGATCAGTGTAAATAGTAAGATATTAGAACAAGTGAATGAAGTGGTATACTTGTGAAGTATGTTCAGTAGAGATGGAAGATACGAGATGGATGTGGAAAGGCGTATTGCTACCGGTAACAGAGTTAACGAAGCCTTAGCTGCATTGATGAAACGGCGAAACGTCAGCACAGCTGCGCGTTTGGCAGTACACAATGCAGTTTTGGTACCGGCTCTGTGTTATACGGCAGTGAAACGTGGGTATTACAGAAGAAGAATGAAAGAAAGATGAATGATGACAGTGGACGAGGCGAAAGATATGTAGATATGTAGTATGTAGAGACCGTAGCGTTTGGCGTTCCGTTCTCTCTGACTACCCCGCAAGGCATAAAGCGTGAAGCTAAGTTAAGTTAAATTTTTTATCTCCTCGAGTGGGGATCGAACCCACAGCCAGTCGGTTTTACAGTCACACTTTGTGCCTCTAATTAATTTGAAATTAATATAATGTTGACTATTTGACATATTCCAGCGCTTGTCTCATCGAACTCTGGTCTGATATATTACAACAAGGACTCAAGGTATGCATATATATTTTTCTTAAATATATTATACTTTACTTCAAAGGAAGCTTAGTTAGTTACTAAAATAAATAAATAAATCCCTGCAGTGCGCGGGATACAGCGTAAAGCTTATTAATTTGACTATATGATATGTATTATCAATATTAATTTATAATAAATTGTGAAGGTTTGTCTTTATTTTCCTTTAAAATTTTTCTTCGTATATTGTTTGTCCAAGTTATCGCAGCGGTATATTTATTTATTTTACAACACACAACATGTTTCAGTTTTACGAAAAACCATATTGTGAAACTGTTTGTAGAAATAATTTTGTTTTATTTTTTCTATTGTAACAGGAACAACTGTACCCGGCGAATATCGCGGGCTTATCACATTCGTTGTATGTTTCTGACATAGCACTGACGTTGAATGTGAACGGTTACAACCAGAATCTACATGTAAATATAAATTTTTTTAACACTTTTTTGAAAATACTTTCAATATAAGTATAGACCAGATCAAATAAAATAATGACTATTTTTAACAAATCGACTTCTTCAATTTTAACCGGATCACAGGTTCTGTTTGAACCTAACTAAATTATCATCAAACTATCCTTGAAGTGTATTGTTTCCGATAAAAAAAAATATCCTCCATTTGTCGCGCAAATTTAGTCTTACGTAATGTTTTCATGAATGCCATTGTCAGAAATTGACCAAATTTAAATAGAACCACACAGAACGCTCCAGCTTGCAAATAAAAAGAATCGTCAAAATCGCTTCACCTAGTTAAAAGTTCTGAGGTAACAAACAAAAAAAATACAGTCGAATTGATATCCTTCATTTCTTACAGAAGGCGATTAAAAACGCATAACGTTATTATTATTATTATCATAATACTTGTGGCCAGTCGTGACGCAGGGGCACAAAGTGTGACTACGCAACTGATTGTGGATTCGATCCCGTAGCGTGGAGTTCCGCCACTCAAGACGCAATGCCACCAAAATTCTGGGGAGAGTGGAGAACGGAGTGTATTAACACTAGGTTCACTCTGTCTACCCTGCTGTGTAAGGGATACATTATGAAGCTTCACAGTGTATCCCCTCGAATGTCTCGACTATACGATATGGTAGTGGGTTCGATCCTCACATCATTAAGCCATCGGATCCCCTCGAATATCTCGACTATACGATATGGCAGTGGGTTCGATCCTCACATCATTATGCCATCAGATCCCATCGAATGTCCCACACTAGTATATAGTCGTGGGTTCAAACCTCACATAATCCCCCATTCACCCCCAGCTGCTGACAGAGCTGGTGTCGCGCGAGATGCGCGCGAACCGCTTCACGCCGGAACTTTTTGAGGCGGTGCGCGAGGTTCGTGCGCGCAACTACTACAACTTGCTCATGGACCCGAAGAATCTGGATACGTATGTTTGTTTTTAGGGTTCCGTACCTTATTATAAGTATTGTACCAACTAAGTAGCCTGACATGGACTAAACTTGTCATCAATTATTCCAGCTTACACACTTGAATTCACTTTATTAGTTAAGAAAAAAAAATACTTTCTAAAATAACAATCTTTGACAAATAATTAATTTTTCTACTTTGTATATTATAACACTTATAAAGAAGAAGACGCAACCCTTAAAGATATCAGTTTTTTGTATATCTGGCTTTTCGGTCTTTTTGTCTGTAAAGACCATTTTTTGTCAAGATCACCTCGATATATTTTCTTTGAGTCAACGCAATCTAAAGACACGATAGTTTATTACTATTTTGAGTGAAATTGTCCAAGGAATAAAAAAACCTATTATAAATTATTTTTGACCTAGAAATGTAAAATTTCGCAAGAAGTGACAAGCTTCAAAAAATCCAAAAACTGCACAATGTGCACACGCAAACTTAGATTTCTCAGCTTTTATAAATTATATTGCCTGTTAACCTACAATCGTACACTTAACTATTTTTTTTTTGTAGAAAATCAAACAAATACCAAAGCGAATACAATTTAAACTATTTACTGAATTGAATACTTGTTACAGAGATGTCCTGACGGATGTACTTCAGGAACCCTATATATCTGCGAGGGACTCTGCCAAAGTAATACAAAATATTACGTATTCCGAATTGAAAGAATACACTGCCAAGGTGTTAGAGAAAATGTATTTGCAGGTGAAAATAGCATGATTTTGAATTAAAAAAATATATAGTTATTATATTTCGTCTAGAGGCCGTCATGGCACAAAGAGGAGTAAATTTTTATTTATTAATATTTTTATTTCTTCGCTCTGGCACTAACCTAACGTTGATCTTCAACACTATGTGAGGGATACAGCGTGAAACTGAGGATATTTTTAGCTTCACGCCGTATCCCGCGTGTAATAGGGTAGGCAGAGAGTGTTAAGATTAAAGCCGCTAGTTTAAGTGAGGTATCAGATACAAGGGCTATGGCTAAGCCTGAATTTCAGAAAAAAGCTCGAGATGTCAAAGTTTTGTACGGAACCCTCGGTGGGCGAGCCTGACTCGTGCTTGTCCGATATTTTTATATTACTATAACTAAAAAAAAATTTTCTATTTGTATCAATAAATATTACTAAATTTATTAATTATAAGTAAAAAATTATTTTAAGGTACTTGTACAAGGCAACCTCGCCTGGAATGAAGCTATCACGATATCTGAAAATGTTCATAAAAATGTAAATTGGAAACCACTGTCTAAAAAGGAAATGCCTAAGGTAAATAAAAATTTATTATATATATTTGCTGTAAAAAAAGCTTTCCCAATAGCCGGTTAAGCTAACAGAACCTAGTGTTGAGTCACTCCGTTGTGTATAATTATAAATACAGGTTGGAAGAGGCGGCGCTCCTTTTACGGAAACAGCATATAGGGTAAAATATTTCAAACCCACACCTAAAGAAATTATTCAAGATGCCTCAACAGTTTGGACGTAGGATTTTTTTTTCATTTCACGATTTTTATCCATACCTGTATTTCGTGTGACGCAATTACGTATAGATTACTTACATAGATTACTACACTTACTACTACAAAAATACTACTAAAGGTTACACAACTTTGAACTTTATCTCCAATACCTACGATTCAATTTCGGAATAAAGCGTGTGCGGCGGTGTTCCTTTGTTAGATTTATGTGTGCGTGCGTCGTTCTCACAAATGGCGTTTTATTTTAAAACGACGACGATTTTATTATTTATTTTGTTTGAAAAAATAACTTTTTCATTTTTGGGAATTAATTTTTTTCTGATTTATATTAGGCTTTTATAGAGTTGTTAAAATTGTGGTTTCATTTAAAGTGGTGCTTACACTTCCACCCTGTATAATAATACAATATTTCCCCTGAATGGGGATCGAATCCACAATCGTTGCGTCTACCGTCTGACACTGGCCCATTGCGTTACGATTACCTTGGTTGATAAGATGGCAAAAAAATATTTTAATAAAAATACTTTTTGTGCTGTAATGTTTTCCCTTCTTGAAAAAATATATTTTGATATAATGATTTTGGTCAAACGGTCTGTGCATATAAAGACTGTTTTTGTTATCGCCACTTTAAATGAAACTACAGTTTTAACTACTCTATAAAAGCCTAATAAAATTAAAACAAAAGAGATTATGCCAAAAATGTAAATATGTGATTTTTTCTAACAAAATAATTAATAAAATAAAATTAAATTGTTGTAAAATAATACATTATTTGCCAACAACGACGCACACAGACACAAACCTATCAAAGCAATAACGCCGCACACGCCTCTTTCATGAAATTGAGTCGTAGGTATTGGCGGCGAAATTCAATTACGTAAAATAGAGCGAAAGATAACCCTCTCTCGTTCTGGTATGTTTTTAAGAATGAAAAGTGGCAGATCGGCATCGCTTAGTAGTATTTTTGTATTAGTATGTGTTTACGTTATTGGTATCTCTTCGTAACTGCGTCACACGTAACCCAGTATGGATAAACTTCGTGAAATTAAAAAAAATCCTGCGTTTGAACTGTTAAGGCATCTTGATTATTTTTTATAAGTATGGGTTTGAAATATTTTTCCTTATACTCATTTTCTGTTCTCGTAAAAGGAGCGCTGACGCTTCCAACACATAAATAGACGGACATCAAATTAATCCTTAATGGGTTAAGTTTTTTTTATACTAGGTTCAATGTTATTATATATATTTTTTTAATTATTATTTTATCTAACCAGAGGAGGGTACATAAGTTACCATTAGGAGAGAAACGTGTTCGAATTGAGAATCTTAACCCATCATCTACTAGCAGTAGAGTGACAACATACTACCAGGGTGAAGTAGCTAATCCTAAAGATTCGGCGACTTTGGAGGTTATTATGGTATGTATTTAGATATATATTTTTATATAAATTGGATTCATTTTATTAAAAATTTTTTAAACAATCAGCTTCAAGCTGTATCCCGCACACAGCAGTGTAGGCAGAGGGAACCTAGTGTTAAGACACTCCGTTCCCCACTTTCTGCCGAATTCTGAAGGCATTGCGTGTTGAGTGGCAGAACTCAACGCCGCGCTTTGCCTCGACACCAGAACGAAGAAATGGAAATATAAATTTAAGTAAATATTTCATCTCCTCGAGTGGAAATCGAACTCACAACCAATCGGTTTTACAGTCACACTTTGTGCCGCTGAGCCACGACTCGCCTCTCATTTTATAATATGTTGTCATCTCATTTAATAATATGTTACATTTTATCTATATTAATATTATAAAGGTGAAGAATTTGTTTGGTTTAACGTGCTAATCTCAGTAACTAAGTACCCGCTGGTTGGAATGGAATAAATCTCTTTGTGTTGGATAATCTATTTTTTGGCTAAGGCTTTAAGCCATATGACATCACGCTAATCGTTTCAATGGATCACATAGACTGACTCTGCGGTGACTTTGCTGTTTCTTGTGTCTTACACTGTTAATTATTACAGTTTCACTAAATACTAAAATTACTTGATTTTCGTAAATTAATAATTATTCGAGATGAGATTGAGTCATAGATAATAAATTAATTCATAAAGGGATAATAAATGAAACCACAGAAAAGTTTAAGAATAAAAGGAATGTTAGTAAAAAAAATATTTTATTAAATTACCAAACTTGTATATATATATATATATATATATATATATATATATATATATATATATATATATATATATATATATATATATATATATATATATATATATATATATATATATATATTCGTCCTTGTACAGCTATCAACATCCACTCACGTCATTGTACATCCACACGTGATCACACATGCACAAAAAATGTCCACATTTTCACAACATACGGTTACATCCGCATATGATAGTAATATCATCATGTGTAAACATCCACATATTCGCACATATCCAAATATAAGAACAAACATTTAAAGTCAACGTTAAGTTATGAATCCACACATATGATCACACATCATGAGAACATACATTCACACATAAGATCACAAAGTAATCAATGTGATCTAATTTTTATTATCTTTTTAGTTTTTTTTATATATGAGAAAAAGTTTTTAAGTATTTTCGAGGACTCATTTATATAATAAAAATGAAAAGATGGAAATTCTTCACTTATTACTGTTGCTCTATTTACGATTGTAGATGCTTATGATGGAACCGGTGTTCAACACGCTCCGTACTAAAGAACAACTCGGATACAAAGCGTCCAATATGATGAGATACAATGTTGGTGTTCTGGGCTTTTCTGTTACTGTCAACACAGAAGTGGATAAGTTTAGGTACGTCCTTGTCAGCACATTTTGTTTTTTAGTAGCGGCCTCGATAACTGTAGTAGATAGTTGACTCAGTCGTGGTCGCACTGAAGGTAGCTGCCACTTTGTCGTCCGCCCGTCTGACTGTCTGTCAAGGGTCTTTATCTCAATTCTACGGCCCCATGATTTCTTGAACATTTACTTAATAAAAGATATGGCCGTTTATATCGCAAAAAACGCGTGTTTCTAAACTACAAAGGGAAAGAAAATTAATATGGTACTTTCAGTGAACCTACAATTATGAGATTTGGCAGGTAAAATTTACAGGTGGTACTAGTTCAGGAAAAATCTGAAAACTATACATTTATAGTTATATGCTAAAAAAATAATATCCTTAAAAGGGTGAGCAAAATTTGGTATTAAAGCCGGCTAGTCCTGAAAACAAAAAAACACCTAAATTTCAGAAAAACCCCGAGACCTCCAATTTTTGTACGAAAGCCTCGGTGGGACAGCCCGATTCGCGATTGTTTTGTTCTCAAATTAATGTGAAAGTGAATATCTAACTCCAGGGCGGCCGCATCTCGTCGACTATGTAGTAAGGCAACGCACCTGTAGCTCCTCCGGTGTTGCACAGGGTCGTGGGCGGCTGTGATCACTTACCATCGGGTGACCCGAACGCTCGTTTGCCTTGTCATTTTCCAAAAAAAAAGACTATATATACAATTAAAACAACATTATATACAATTTCCATACAGCGTTTCATATGTAGATCAACGTATAGAGGCGTTCCTAAAGAAGTTCGCTCGAGATACTCGTCAGGGCGGAGAGAAGGCGCTCGCTCCAGTGAGGCGCGCCCTCGAGCAACAGAAATACACTTCTGATAAGAAACTAAATGATGAGGTCATTGTCTTGTCAATGTGAATTTTGTTGTTATTATATATATTTTTTATCGTCACCTGTATCCCGCACACGGTAGGGTAGGCAGAGGAAACCTAGTGTTGCGAGGACTCTGTTCTCCATTCTGTCGAATTCTGGAGGCGTTGCGTGTTGAGTGATGGAAATGAACGCCGCGCTTTGCCTCGAAAATATTAAATATTTCGTTTCCCATTCGAGGGCATCGGACCTACAACATGTCGCGTTTACAGTCACAATTTGTATATAGATTGGTCAAGACCAATTTATAATTGATATAATTATTTTGCTTAATTTCTTTTTGTTAATAAAATTATCTGGTCATTGAAAATTTAGTCTGTTTTATATGATGTCATTATTTATCAGCTTATATCAAAATATATAAAAATTGGAGATCTTTACTTCATACTAACTATTAGTTTATTTGATTATCTGATTTGATGATTGTCGAATAAAAAGTTCTCGCCCATATTGAGTAAAGAATATATAGATTTTTACTTGTTTTGTTTTGTTTGGCAAGCCAATGTAACTAAAAACATGACATAAATTTTGTTATAACAGATAAAAAAATAAACTATTATTTTTGGAAGGATAAATAAATTATAAATTTACTATAAATTTATTTATCCTTCCAATTATAAATTTATTTATGATATTAAAATATATATTAATTTGAATAAAATTTTATTTGTCATCAAATTTACAGTTTGAAAGATATTGGAGTGAGATCGTATTTCAAGAGTACCAGTTCGATAGGCTCTTTACTGAGGTAATTATATTGATCTGTAAAATATATATAATTATACGTCACAACTGTTACCACTTTCGGCCTGTTTAACTAATAGTAATAGATATCTCATTTTATTTTTAACCTCTGAAGCAAACAAATGGGTATTATAAATTGTGTAATACGTGTCTGTGTGTTTATCTGTATTTCTGTCTGTAACTCCCAAACGGATGATACGATTTTGATAGTTTTTTTTGTTTCGTGATTCACTATGACACACACGTGACTATGAATAGTCGTTTGAAGTTTAGTGCCGGGGTTTCCTTATTTTTTTTAATTTATAATACTGTGCGCTACATGGCTATATTTTGTATTTATTAAAAATATTTATTTATTTTTGTCGCAGATTTTATTTATTGTGCTTATATTGTTATAGGCTGAGGCGGTAGGTCAACTGAAAATTGTAGACATCAACAGTTGGATCGAAAATCACTTCTCCTCTGGTAACAAGAAGTTGTTTAGGAAACTTTCTGTTCAGGTAATAATTAAACTCGTTTTTCTTAATTATTAATTAATTGTACTAATATTAAATGTGTGACGATGCCAATGAGACGAGATTCAGTATTCAATTCATTTATTATATATTAAATTTGGTTTATACAGAGTGTTTTTGTCAGCACCACTTTAAATGAAACCACAGTTTTAACTACTCTATCAAAGCCTATCACAATTTACCTTTTTTTCCAAAATTAGTAAAAGTGATTTTTTCAAACAAAATATATAATAAAATGTCGTTGTGAAATTAAACACCATTTGTCAAAAACGACGCACGCAGACTTAAACTTATTCTGAAATCGAGTCATAGGTTGTTTAACCTTTAGTAGTATTTTTGTAGTAGCATGTGTTTACGTTATTGATATGTAATAAGTTCTTTAATTTTCACAATTATTACACATTTTAAATGAAACTATCTTATACGGATTAATCGCGTGTATTTAAGATTATACATTTTGGAAACCCGACGTTTCCGTGGTCACGGGTACATTGAGGTGGCATTCTTTTGTCAGTTGACTTAATTATTATTGCCTCGCGTACTGCCATGGATTCTTGCAGAATGAGCTGATAGTATATTTCACTCTGGCATGGTGGGTTTGAGACTTCAATGATTTTATGAGTGGGTTCCGGGTGATAGAAAGTTTCCAGACATGCTCTCTATTGAAATTAGGATGTTTTTATGTTTTAATAGCCTCGCAGATCATTCTAGGAATGTATCTATTTTCCTTAGCGAGGATTTGGGGTTTGTCAAACCTAATGTAGTGGCTGGGTTTATCCACAGTATGCTCACACACAGCTGACTTCGACACATGCCCATTCTCGATAATATCTATGCGTAACTGCGAAATACAGGTATGGATAAATATCGTGAAATGAGAAAAAAAATCCAGTCTACACTGTTAAGTTATCTTGATTAATTTCATTAGATATGGGTTTAAAATATTTTACCCTATAAGCTGTTTCCGTAAAAGGAGCGCTGACGCTTCCATCCTGTATTTTTCTCAAAACAATAACTTAAATTGCAACTACACGCTTAACTAATTAATTTAATATACTTACATTGCATGTTTACAAATGTTTTAAATAATATTCATTATTGTTGTGCGTTACAAATATATACGAGTATAAATTCTCCAACCTATACGTTCCGATAAATTTTAGAGAAATTGTGTGATGAGTGGCACAACTTAACGCTGTGGTTTGTTTCGTTATCAGGGTAAGAAGTACGAGTACTCGTATATCAAAATACTCAGGTTCCATTAGGAATCGTACCCACAACCCATTCGCTTACAAACAGACACTGTGCCTCGATGGTCTCTAGAAATATTTATTTATTTTTTATAATTTTTTAACTCAGATTGTCGGACACAAGCCCAAAAATGGAAATGAAACAGCAAAAGCAACAAAACAAAAGAGCTTCAAACTCCATTACTTAAACGCAACCAATTCCGGAGACCCAAAAGAAGACAAAACGAACTTTATCATGGATATCGATGAATTCAAAAAGAATTTACCTATTATTAAAGTTCCTACAGTTGAATTGCCTGATCGCTAATCATGGGCGTAGAAATGGTAGGGAGAGAGGCCGGTTGGTCAGTGCCCATCCCAGAAATTTTACTTACAAAAAAATTGCCCCCGAAAAATAAAAAAAACATCGGCACGAACATATCTGTTCAAAGCTAAAGTCAGGCCACACTCCCAGAAAAATCTCTAGATACGCTAACGGTGCTAATTGAATATATAATGCATTTAAATATTAAAATATTAGTTTGAAAAAGGTAAAAATTATATGTACGCTTCGTATATGCTATTTGTACTAGTGATGTAACGAATGTAGCGAATGTGAATATAAAAAAATAAACAGTTTGGATATATTAGGTCAATAATAATATAAAAATACATTTCTTTCATAAGAAATATGATTTGAATATCGAAAAATATATGTTACTGACAATTGTAATCATATTATTAGATTTTCACTTACCTTTTTACTTTTACTAAAAAACAATCAATCTCATTTGAGCTTTAAAAAAATTGTGACGTAAACAAGATTAAAATTAAAAAAATAACTATATTTGACTTAGCGAATTTTCAATATAAATTCGTTATATCACTATTTTATACATCTATTATTGAAAGTGTTATTATAATATTTCAAATTTATTTTGTTAAAGTATTTAATTGAATATGATTGTTTTATTTTTTTATTTGCATACATAAAATATTTCTAATATTGCTCATTTTTGTATTAATATTGGTAGTTTCTAAAATTTATTAGAATTATTTTTGAGGCTCGTGGCTTATGATGTTGATATATATATATATATATATATATATATATATATATATATATATAGTATATATAGTATATATATATATATATATATATATATATATATATATATATATATATATATATATAGATTAAGATTATATGTATATAATAGTATAGTTGACACAATTTGACTACTACTGAATTATCTTACTTTTTATACGATACACAATATAAAATCAGCAATTATTTTAAATATTTTATGTACCATACACCAGTAACGTACTGGTATATATCTTCTTAAATGTTACTTACTTAGAAAACTTATACTAATTTGAACGTAGCGGGACTCGAACCCGCGCCTCCTGGAAATCGACCAAGTCCTGATCGGTTCGTTCAATTTTTTACGTTCAAATTTTTATACGTTTTCTAAATAAGTATTTTTCTTTCCTAAGTGTGGAATAACACTTTGAAAATGTTTAAAAAAATTCTTAAACGTTGTTTTGTTTGATCGCTTTATTATTTGAAAAAGAAATAAAAATGTTTTTCCTATTGCAATTGGTTTTTTTTTTAATTTATGGTTCAGATCACATTATATACATGTCAAAGAAAGAAAGAAATTGTAATAAAATCACAGTTTGATAAAATTAGTATACTATTTGAATGCGACCGTCGCGGTCTCTCAGAGCCGTCCCCTGCCTGCGCAAGTATCGCTGTAGCATCACGTAGTCTAAGTCCAAGTTAACCAAATTTTCTCTATTGTTCGATAGCATCTGAAATAAAGTATTATGAACATATAAATTAAAGCATCGCCACAATTTATTCCGCATATATTAGGGTAAACAAATAAAATAAAAAAATAAAACCAAGTAAGTATTTTTATATACACTTTCCGACCAAATTTGAAGTATTGCGTTTTGAATGGCGTCATGTAACACTGTCACGACTGTGTCTTACCAGCGTGTGGAAATAAAAAAAAGGGAAAAAGGAAAAGCGTAGGGAAATATACGAGTATGTTATGTTTGAAATATTTTCATTTCCGTCCGTGACACAATCATCGCTTTACAACATTTCGGTCTCTATTAATCGAGTTTAATAGTTAATCTTAAAAGACACAGTTTAAGTTTTAAATAGTGTTAATTTACTTTTAATATGGCACCTATATATTTAACTAAAATTTAATTATAGTCGTAGGTTCAAATACACACAAAAACACTTCACAAAATAAAATATAACAGTTATTGTTACAGTATTAACTTACGGTCGTGGCGCAGCGGCAGGAGGTGTGACTGCAAACCGACTGGTTGTGGGATCGATCCCCACTCGAGGAGATGAAATATTTACTTAAATTTATATTTCCATTTCTTCGCTCTGGTGTCGAGGCTAAGCGCGGCGTTGAGTTCTGGCACTCAACACGCAATGCCTCCAGAATTCGACAGAAAGTAGGTAACGGAGTGCCTTAACACTAGGTTCCCTCTGCCTACCTTGCTGTGTGCGGGATACAGCGTGAAGCTAATTTAATTTTTTTATTTATTAACTTAATAAGTAATTTTCGTCCTCCTACCGTGTATCCACCACCGCCATCTCCAATATAATTCTGTGTAAGCACTTTGTATGTAGCTTCCGGGTCGAGGGGCTCGTAGCGCGGCACAGCGCATCGTATGCAACGTATGGAGGCGGACACCACGCGAGATCCTATAGGCGCTGATGCGTTGTATATGTTGCGCATTCCTGTAAGTTGATGGATACAGGCTCAATAAATGCTAAGTTAATTGAAGCTTACAGATCCATGTGTGTGTGGTGTGGCGGACCGTGGAACTTAACACCGCGTCTTGTTGACAAAACGTGGAAGTATTCCTCCGAAATTATAAAATACCTTATAGGTCATCAATATAAAGATATAATAACAATTATATATTTTTAAGAAAAGTACAATACGCTGGTTGATGATGTGGACATACTTTTTGTTGGATTCTTAATAAAAATGATAAGAAATATATTACATAAATTATGTAAGCAAATACCTCCTATTTGTAGCATTCTACCGCTGTAGAAGCTCGTAGGGTTCGTTTGCGTCACTCCCACGGAAAATTCTAGGGCTTCCAATAAGTATTTACCTTTTAAATCATACACTTGCACATAATTCTCAAAAGGCATTGCCATTAAGAGCGCTTCTGTTGTAATATCTGAAAAATAAAACAATTATTTTCCTTTGAAAATTAGCTTCACGCTGTACCCAGCATTTAACAGGGTAGGCAGGGAGGGCCTAGTGTTAAGACAGTCCGCTCCCACATTCCACCGAGTTCAGGAGGTTGCGTTTTGAGTGGCGGAGTTCCACGCCGCGCCTAACCGCTCGCTGCAGACAACGCAAACGAGGCGTACGCTCCGTCGTCAGTTAAGTTAAGTTTCCGTCGTCTTGCCAATTTTCAAGGTCGGGACCTGTCAACCATCTGGCTCCGTGTTGACACGAACGATCGTGTCCGAATCTACGCATGTGTTTACAGGTCCCACCAGTGGTAATGTAGAATATTCATAAGAAACTATATAGACGACAGCAGGCAGACTTAAGCGAACGCCAGCGTTCACGAGCTTTATTCTCAACAAAAAACCGTCAACAACGGTAGCCTTGATGCTGTGCCCAGTGAGAAAGCTGGCGATCCACTCACATGAATTCTGAGGAAGCCCGTAGGATGGAAGATTTGCAGGAGCGCCTCATGCCACACTCCAATAAGGTCTCCAACAAGGCCTTGTTCATATCTACACTAACTACAAGGCCCTCTCCCTTGCTTTCGATAGCCGCAAACCAGCCGTGGGTTAAGGTAAACCCGAAAATCACGGATTCAACCATGGCGGAAGCTATATTGGCTGTCATTGATCAATCGGTGATCCCCTAGATCAGGGGTTCCCTGATCCTTTTCTTGGTCAAAGACAACTTTTGTATAATTTTTGGTAGCAGGGATCTTTATATAGGTATAATAAAAATTAAGTGTGATAATCAAATAGAAACTTTAACTAAAACTCAATAGGAACCGCCATGGTTGCTCAACTGATGTAACACCAGATCTTCGGTGACGGTGTAACACCAGACCTAGCGGTTTACCTAACCCACCGCTGGGCTGCGGCTATTAAAAGCAATGGAGAGGGTCTGGCAGTTAGTTTGGACATGGCAAAGGCCTTTGATCGAGTGTGGCATGGGGCGTTCCTTGCTAAACATCCATCCTATGGGTTTCCCGAGAATTTATGGAAGTGGATCCAGTTCAATATCCAGATCCAAATGCCAGTTTTCTCACTGAGCGCAGCATCAATGTCTCTATTGACGTTCGGTTTTTGCTCAGAAGATATGCCCGTGAACATTGGCGTTCCTCAAGGCTGCGTGCTGTCCCCTACGCTGTTTCTTCTACATATCAATGACATGTTGAAAAAACCAGCATTCATTGTTATGCATTATTCCGGCCGCGTAAGTTTTTCTCGCGAAAACGTCAACCAGTGCCGAAATAAACTTGTGTCTTCAGTTGAGACATCCCTCGGGAATTTTTCCTCATGAGGTGAAAGGAACTTGGTTCAATTCAATCCCAAGAAGACACAAGTTAACCACAAAATAAAACCCCATTTGTGGTATTATCAGTCCAAAACATTCTCTTTTAGCCGCGCCCAGCACATTGGGTCTTAGCGTTTCGAGTCACTATCGCGCTCATATGAACATCAAGGCAAATTGGCATCAAAAAAACTGGGGGTCATCAACAGAGCGAGACAGTACTTCACGCCAAAACACAGATTGGCTCATATTGAGTACTGTTCTCATCTCTGGGCTGGTGCTCCCCAGTATCGGCTTGACCCATTTGATCGCATACAACGTGGAGCCGTTCGAATCGTTGGGGACCCAATGATCTGTGCATGGCTTGACACATTGGTTTTGTGTAAGGATGTCTCCTCCCTGGGTGTCCTCTACCGTATTTATCATGGGGAGTGTTCGGGAGAACTGTTTGACCTGTTACCAGCCGCCGAATTTTCTAACTCTACTCACGCTCCACTACTGTGCGGTTGCGTAAGAACTTCTTTCCATGCGCCACTCAACTGTGGAATGGCCTACCTGCGGCAGTGTTTCCAGGTCGATACGACCTAGGTACCTTCAAAAAGTGCGTCTATCTGCACCTTAAAGGCCGGCAACGCACATGTAGTTGCTCTGGTGTTACACGGGGTCATGGGCGGCGGTAAAAATGCGAATATTAAATATTACATTTCTTAGAGTGGGAATCGAACCCACAACCTTTTGGATTTAGATTTGAATCCTTGCCTCTTGGAAACCATTCGCGTAAGAATCAATACGTTTTAGCCATACGTTTTAAAAATGATAGCAATACTTTATAAGTTTTTCTACAGCGCAAAATATTAAAAATCATGTAGAATATATCTACAAAATAAATACTACGAGTACTTACCACCAGAGTTGATATTAGCACGAATGCCGCCCGCGTTGATCATACATACGTGAGCGTGTCCCCACGCGCCTTCTTCAGCCATGGACATTACCTTTAAATATTACAAATTGCTTTAAATGTTCTACTATATTGTAGATAGTAGAACATTTAAAACGGGAACAGAGTGTCTTAACACTTGGTTCCCTTTGCCTACCCTGCTGTGTGCGGGGAATTGTGAAGCTGATTTCATTTATAATGTAGATATAATCTCATAAATAAAAATAGAATGGGACCATAAACTTTTTTTTATATAACAGGGTTGACAGAGGGAAACTTGTGTAAAGACACCCTGTTACCCACTCTCCGTCTTGTCTTGCCTTGTTGCTAGAACTAGGAAGAATTCCCCCGAATGAAATTCGAATGCACGATCGTCGCATATACGACTCGTACAGTTTCACGCTGTGCCACGGCGCCACAACAGCCTCAATAAAAAACAGTTTACTTATATGTAATAAATATTATACCAAATATTTGAATATTGAGTATCTTACGTCTTCAAGAAAGCCATCGCAGGCCCAGCTGCCGAGGTTGCATTCGTTGCTGTAACACCCGCGGTTTAAATTCGATATTGAAGACCCTAGAACCTCTTTGCCAACCGCATCCACTTCTTGTCTCCATGGTTCTAATAAACTCTCTATTCTGGGATCTAAAGCGTAGGCATACGTGGATTCATATTAAAAAAAGATACCAACATAATTGTAGTACGGTGAACAAGCCGTGGCAGCCCTGAATTTAGCTGTTGACTGTAGAGAACTGCGCAAATTAGGTTTTTTTCTTACTTTAGATTATTTTCTTCCTTAGTGAAAAATGCGCAAAAGTACAGAAACCTAACTTCAGGGCGGCCACGATTTTTTGACCGTACTGATATTACATTAAAATTAAATGTTCTAATAAGTGAGAGTATATTTAAAAAAAAATATTTTAAATTATACTTTCATTAAACAAAGATTTATTAGGTTAATAATTTACCAAGAAAACAACTATTCTAGATAAATTTTATTTCGAGGAGTTCTATTTATAGTTCTAAAAATAGATAAACGTGATCTCATAAAGACTCTATCAATACCTACTATATTTTATATTGGGATGAATTTTAAATTGTTTAATGTTAAAATTCTAAAGTATTTTATACTAACCTCTAACAATTGAGGTGCCGAGGTATATTGGTTGTCCTTCCCAATTGACAACCTTCCCGGCGTCGTCGAAGAACACTTTAATATTACCTAAATACCGAGTGTAGGCGGCTGCTTGTACAATTAGGATCTAAAACAAAATATTTTTTATATATTTTTATATAAACAACTTGAATATGACGACCTAGATCATGAAATATAGTCAATTATTCGAAATATCCTTCAAGATACAGATTTTTCTCACAAAAATAACATATTCTATATCTATGCTTAGTACAGGTCCAATAATTGTCGTAACTATTACTAATATAAAAAAAACAGTACCTAGTTATATCTGTAATTTACGGTATTTCAAAGTTTATAAAAAAATATTATGTAATCAGCTTCACGCTATATCCTGCACACAGCAGGGTAGGTAGGAACATTCCGTTACCCACTTTGCACCAGAGCGAAGAAATGAAAATATAAATGTAAATAAATATTTCACTGCCCCGAGTAGGGATCGAACCCACAACCAAAAAAAATATGATGTCTAGCGTCTAAATTAAAGACCAGAACATATTGCAAGGCTTGGCCTAGAGTTTATACATTTGTAAGAAGCAAACAGTTATTTAAAAAACCGGGAAAGTGCAAGTCGCACTTGCGCACGAAGGGTTTCCATTATTAAGATTATCCATAAAAGGAAACAGCAAAAAATATATCTTTGTTGTAGGGGCCCCCTTGAATATTTATTTTATTTTAATTTAATTATTTATTTTTAAGTCAATATATCAAATAAATACTACGTCTACCGTCTACCTGTAGCCGTAAACAATATTGAGCAAAAATATCGCGATTGTTGTAATGGCGGCCATCTTATATATTTATTTTATTCTTTTACAATTTGTTAAGTTTGACCTCGGTTAACCTTCGACAACACAGTATCAAAGATACTGGAGGAACGTCACGTAAAAAGCATGAGAACCCCTGGAGGGCTTATATGAAGAGGTTGATAACGGTGGACGAGGCGAAAGAGGTATGTTGAGACCGTAGCCTTTGGCGCTCCGTTCTCTCCGACTACCCCGCAGGGATAAAGCGTGAAGCTAAGTTAAGTTAAGTTTAGTTTAGAATAAATTGTTATAGTGACAACGGAAATACATCGTTTGTGAAGTTTTCAACTGTCTAACTATTACGGTTCATTAGATAAAGCCTGGTGAGAGACAAACAAACAGAAGGACACTTGGATCGACAGCGCAGTCCTAGTAATAGCCGTTTTACCTTTTGGGTACGTAACCCTAAAACAATACCTTATGCCCACTAGATTGCGTGACGATAGTTGGATAGTCCCCAACTGGAGTGGAGCCGTCGGGAGTATCACCATCTCCGGAAAACAACAGCGAATGTGAGTGACCGCCAACTATGATATCCACTTCCGGTGGCATGAGTGAAGCTAAAGACCTGGAAAAAGATTTTTATACATTTTAAAGAAGATCAGCTAATTAAATATTTCGTAAGTACTTAAATACAGAAATACATACAAAATATAGGTAAATAATATATGTATACATATTAAGGTAATTGTATATACATATAGTTTGTACACTTGGATTAGGAAATAAATGGTGTTGAGCGAAAACGTGACGTTGAGTTTCGTCACTCAACACGCAATGCCTCCAGAATTCGACGGAAACGGAGGAACGGAGTGTCTTAACATTAGATACCCTCTACCTGATCTGCTGTGTGCAGCGAGCTGGATCAGCGTGAAGCTGATTTAATTTAATTTTTATAAAAAAAAAAACATAATAGTTTACACACATATCACTGCTGTACCCCACATGTGAAAGTACGATGATGATGTCGACTTCTTTGGCAGTAAGAATTGCAGCTTCTCGACGAACAGCTTCTAGCTCGTCTTCCATTATTACGTTTCCGATTGGAGCTGTGAACTAATAATCAACCAAATTACCAAATATAAAATACATTTCATGCATTAGGTAAGAATATAAGTGGTATCGGAGGCCAGTCGTGGCGCAGGGGCACAAAGTGTGCCTGTAAATCGACTGGTTGTGGGTTCGATCCTCACTCGAGGAGATAAAATATTTATTTACATTTCTATTTTCATTTCTTCGCTCTGGTGTCGAGGGGAAAGCGTGGCGTTGAGTTCCGTCACTCAACACGCAATGCCTCCAGAAATTGTCGGAAAATGGGGAACGGAGTGTCTTAACACTAGGTTCCCTTTGACTGCTCTGCTGTGTGCGAGATACAGCGTAAAGCTGAAAAAAATATAAATAAGTTGTATGAAGAAATAGTTTACAGATCAATTTAGTTTTACTCTCCTTGTAAACAGCAAAACGCACGTTTAATCTCTTTTAATATAATTAA
The DNA here is from genome assembly GCA_021202915.1 of Heliconius himera. NCBI lineage: Eukaryota > Metazoa > Arthropoda > Insecta > Lepidoptera > Nymphalidae > Heliconius > Heliconius himera. The sequence continues at coordinate 136,768 of JAJHJA010000480.1, forward strand.
TTCACTCATATACAGGATGCCTCATAAATTATGGACAATCCTTCAACACAATCATAATAGTTGTTAAAAATTTCTTTTTCAGCTTCATGCTGTAATCCGTATATATCTAGGTAGGCAGTGGGAACATAATATTATGATACTGCGTTTTGAAATTTCCTACGAATCTTCGAGGCATTGCGTGTTGAGTGGCGGAACTCAACGCCGCGGTTTTGACGTGATACCAGAGAGAATTTCTTCTCTATAAAAATATTAATAAATACTAATTCATTCCTCGAGTGGGAATCTAACCCACAACCGTTGCGTTATAGTCACACACTAGAGCCCCTGCATCATGATGACGTTTAAAATAAGAAACAAAAATATTTGCTTGACGGTTAGAAACCATAAACCATAAACGATATATTTTTTTCATTTAAATAACATATTTTTATAAATTAATTTGCGCTTCTCTATAATACATCTAAAATTAAATTAACTACATTACATATTTGGTGTTATAATTTTATTTATAGAATACTTTTTATTTTATTTCTATTATATCAATATTAATGAGGCCAGTCATGGCGCAGGGGCACAAAGTATGGCTGTATTTTACAGCCACGTCTGGTTGTGGGTTCGACCTTACTCGATGAGATGAAATATTTGTTTAAATTTATATTTCCATTTGTACGCTCTGGTGTCGAAGTAAAGCGCAGCGTTGAGTTCCGCCACACAACACGCAATGCCTCCAGAACTGGGCGGAAAGTGGGGAACGGAGTGTCTTAATACTAGGTTCCCTTTGCCTACCCTGCTGGGTGTGGTATACAGCGTGAAGCTGATACTTATACCAATAATAATAATGATATTGTATATGCAGTATATCATAAAAGTAGATGATAATATAATTTGTGTATGTGTGTACGTATCTAAAATTGTTATCATAATATTCGGTATCGTAAATAATTATTTTTAATGAAAAAAAATTATGATAATGTTTTCTCTTTTTCAGATTCACGTTGTGTCATCGCATAAAACAGAGTACGCAGAGGAAACTGAGTGTGCGCCCTATTCTCCATTTTCAGAAACTTCGAAATCGTGCGTTTGACTGGTGTCAACGCTAGTTTTGTTTTGCCACTCCATAGCAAAGAAATGAAAATATTAATAAGTTCTTTGATTTTCACGATTATTACACATTTTAAATAAAACTATTTTAACCGGATTAATCGCGTATATTTTGTATATTTATACATTTTTGGAACCACCATCACCCTACACAGTTATCTACCGTTGGCAAATCTTTGTTTCAGAGAGCCCACCACATCTGCGATGCTGAACACCTAGGGGACGAGCTTCGCCAGGTGAAGAATACCCTTCATCAGAACAAGCTGCCAGTTCCCCGCCAGCGTTGTCAGAAGACCAACAAGCCACCCACAGTAGAGAGACAGCCGGCATTTCTACCATATGTGAAGGGAGTTGCAGACAGGATTGGCAACATCTTAAGAAGAGCTTCCATAAAAACCATATTCAAGCCTAACAAGAAAGTGAGCCAATTCTTGAGACCAGTAAAAAGTAATATTCCTTTACAGAGTGCAGGTGTATACAAACTAGACTGTGACTGTGGCTTATCATACATCGGTCAAACAAAGAGAAGCATCGGTGTTAGGGTGAAAGAACACATTTCTGATATCAATAATGGGCATGTATCGAAGTCAGCTGTGTGTGAGCATACTGTGGATAAACCCAGCCACTACATTAGGTTTGATAAACCCCAAATCCTCGCTAAGGAAAACAGATACATTCCTAGAATGATCCGCGAGGCTATTGAAATACAAAAACATCCTAATTTCAATAGAGAGGATGGCTGGAAACTTTCTACCACCTAGGACCCTCTCATAAAATCATTGAAGTCTCAAACCCACCATACCAGAGGGCAAGATACCATCAGCTCATTCTGCAGGAATCCAGGGCAGGTTTAGGTATAGGTTCTTTGATTATGGCGTTCCGAGCGTGCCAGTAGAGCACATATCACTTCGCCAATGTGACGTTGTGTGGAGAAGACACGAAGGAGGTTGTACGGTAAAAAAGAGATAATATTAGAATTCAGACCATGACACATCCAAATGAGTTGATGCAAGAGACAACAAATCCTGGGCCGAAACAAAAAAATGATCTAAATTACCACACTGGATGGCTAATTTTGCGCACGAGTCTGCAGATTCATTCCCACTTATTCCAGAATGACCTGGAATCCATGCCAAAGTAACATCCAAACAATCCAGGGCAGTACGCGAGGCAATTAAGAAATCGTTGGCGGTAGTTTGATATAATAATTATGTAAACTGACAGACGAATGCCACCTCAGTCTACCCGCGACCACGGACTACTGCAAAGTGTTCGAAACGTCGGGTTTCCAAAAATGTATAAACATACAAAATATACGCGATTAATCCGGTTAAAATAGTTTTATTTAAAATATGAAAATATTAAGTAATTAATTTCTTTAATCTATAGTAATCGAACCCACAATCGTCGCGGTTGCAGCCGCACACTGTGCTACTGCGCCACGACTTTCGACAACCTAATCATAATCTAAAACCAATAGTAATAAGTCAGCAACTATTTATAAAATATGCCTTCATGGTGAAAACTATTATCGAATGAATATATGAGGTTATTGCTATGGCAATGGAGGCCAATCTTGGGGCGGGGACACTGGCGTGCTGTACTGGTGTACTGTAGACGTAACAGGTTGTGGGTTCTATCCCCACACGAGAAAATGAAACATTTAAACTTAACTTAGCTTCACGCTTTATTCCTAACGGAGTAGTCAGACAGAACGCAGCGCCAAACGCTACGACCTCTATATACCTCTTTCACCTTCTCCACTGTCATCATCCTCTTCGTACGTGCCTTCCTTGGATCCTCATGTTTTTTACGTGATCTTCCTCCTGTATCTTTTATACTGTTTTCGAAGGTCAATCGAGGTCTCCCCCTACCTCTCTTACCACTCACTTTTCCATCATATTTTTTTTCCATTATTTCATCACTCATTCGTTCGACGTACCCAAATCATTCAAAAATGATGTTACATAAACTGAGAAAGAGTAAGGAACAAGGAAAGGAAACAAGGAAATTACCTTATAGATTAGATATATTTATACGTCGATACAAAAAGATAAACGTTTTATCACAATCATAGTTCAAAGTACATACCTTCATAAGATGAATTAGTAAAATTTTAGGTAGCCAATAAAAATAAAAAAAGACAGAAAATTCAATTCTTTTTTTTGTTATTTAATATGTATATAACTTACTGTTTTTAATAGTATCCCAATAATTCCAATTTTTCGGTCTTTCCTTGTAATAATGACGTGATTTTTAACAAACGACGCCATTTCCGGTTCAAAGGTAGTGTTTACATTTGCCCCTAACATGATCGACTCGAGCATACGAAGATAGGGATATAATCCTTCTATGCCATGATCAAACTCGTGGTTCCCTAATACCTAAAATATGTTTTTTATTTAATCTTAACATGAATAAATTATATATATATATATTATATTTATATATTTGAAGCAGTCATGGAACAGTAACAATAGCAAACGCGACAGTTGTGGGTTCGATTTCCAATTAGGGGTATGAATTATTATTTATTAATATTTTTATTAAAAATAAAATTCGCTCTGGTAACAACTGAAAAAGGCCAAGCGTGGCGTGAAGTACAGCCACTCTGTTCAAACAGTGTTCTTGAATCAACACGCAATGCCTCGAAAATTCGTCGAAAAGTGGTGGTACTGTCTGCCTACCCTGCTATATTTAAAGAATACGGCGTAAAGCTGAAAAAAAACTATACAAATGTAAAACGAAAACTTACATGAGCATCGTGAGGCAGCATATTCATGAAATGTTGGCTGACATTCCAACGTAAGAAATTATACCAAATGGTACCTTGAAATGTGTCTCCAGCGTTAAGTAATATAGATTCTGGTTCTGCTTCCAGAACCTCCATCACAGCTGTGTAGAGACGAGAGAACCCGCCTATACAGTCCCCCTCTGTCGGATTGCATGGTCCTCCACTTAAGGCTATTTGATCAAAGCTTAAAAAATTAAAAAATATATATTAGGTATTCATGTACCTACCTTATAATTGGTTTAGTTATTTTTTACTTTACACAAATAATAAAAAAAGAAAAATGCAAATAGCATAGAAAAGAAATGTAAAAAGAGAGAAAGGACTTAAAATATAAAAAGAGAAGAGTGGAATAACGTTAAGTGCACATAAAAAAAAGATAATACTAAGTAAATATATAATATACTTATGATATATATAAAAATACATAAGCTTATACACAATACACAAATACCTACATATATTTATAAATAAATACATATAAACATAAATATTCTTATACAAACAAATACTACATTATAATATAATATGTCCAATACAACTAATAGATAGAAAATTCTTGAAAAATCTACAAATATTCTTAATTAAAAAGGTGTTGTTTTAGACGACTTTCAAAAAGGGTAAGTGACATTGAATGTCGCACTTTAGTAGGAAGTACATTCCAGAGAATAGCTACTTTTACAGAAAAGGAGTTGGGTGGGTTTAAGGGGGTATGGCAGGTTGGAAGTTTGAGAAGGTTATCACTTCGCGACCTTAGTTCAAGGCGTAGAAGAGAATCGGAACTAAGGAGGTTGAATCGCTCTTTTAAATAAGAGGGAGCGAAAATATTAATAAAGAAGGGTAAGCATACCGCTAATTGCGGCGTATCTAATAGGAAGCCATCCAAGCTGACGACAATAAATAGAAACGTAATTATATTTACGCAAACCAATAACAAATCTTGTACATAGATTTTATAACCGTTCAAATTTTTTCAATTGTTACTCAGATATATCTGGGTAATATGAGTCAACATAATCTAAAATCGATGCCAATAGTGACCTAGAGTATTTTTGATGTTGATAGATAGAAAATATTTTCATCTTTTCAGATGATGATGATAGATAGAAAATATTTCCATCTTTTCATGGCTCTGATATTGGCAAATAGTTTACTGCTGACCTCAGCTATTTACGCTGACCAAGATAGTAAGTTGTCTTAAACGATCCCAAGGTTTTAATAGGCGGCCTAGCAATTAAAACAGCACCATCAAACTGTATAGTAAGGAAGGCCATTCATATAAAGTTTTTTTAACTGCTTTGTACTACTTATGATACTAACCTGTGATCTGTTAGGATTACCGGTTAGGCCATAAAACCTGCTCCAACTAGCAACATTCTGCAAATCCCTATTAAATTTATGAATAGCTTCGTCTCTGTCATTCGTAGGCGTAGCTATGTAAATCTACAAGTCGTCAGCATATAGATGGTAAGATGAGGAAAATAGAGAACGGGAGAGGAGAAAGGACATCCCCTTGAGGAACACCCATATAAGAACGAACGAAAGGATTTTGTCATTGGCTTGTACATTTTGTCGCCGATTGATTTACGTACACTTAGGAATTTGATGTGGTTTTCCTTACATATTTGGGAGGATAGGTAATAGTTTCATCATGGAATAATAGTATATTCCTTGATTTCTTTGAAATTTTAATTAGGATCAGCAGAAATCACTTGATGGCTAAGTTTAAGCATTGTTTAGTCAAACGTTGCTTTGTCCGGACAATAATTTTTAAAATGTTATATTCGTTGGCTATTTCTTTGCTCTACGACTAGTTAGATCATTATCAGATGTATTACCTACCAAAGTAATCGGCTTAGCAGGTCACGCCCACTTTTAATGATTGCACTAAGACGCGTATAAATGCGTAAATTTGTAATAAACGAATTTATATGAAGCTAAATTACCTAATATAGCTAATACAAGATGGAAGAGGCAGCGCTCCTTTTACGAAAACAGCGTATACGGTAAAATATTTCAAACCCATACCTAAAGAAATTCATCAAGATAACTCAACAGCTTAGACGTGGGTTTTTTTTATAAATTTCACGATGTTTATCCATACCTGTATTTCATGTGACGCAGTTACGCAAATATGCGAATAACGTAAACACATACTACTAAAAGTTAAACAACCTTGAACTTTGCCACCAATATCTACGACTCGATTTCGGAATGAGGCGTATGCGGCGGTTTCTCTTTGATAGATTTGTGTGCACGTGCGTCGTTCTTTCAATTTTATTATTTATTTTGTTTGAAAAATCACTTTCTAATTTTTGGGAAAAAAAATATTTTTAATTGTATTTTTAGGTTTTTAGTAGTTAAAACTATTTTTTCATTTAAAGTGGTGCTGACACTTCCATCCTGTATAGTCCAAATAAACATATGCTGCAATTTTTATGGAGATTTGCTATAATTTGGCTATAAAAAAGATTAGATTTGGCTATAATAACATTAACTTTAAGCGGACGAGGCTGTGCGTAGGTCGCTAGTTTTAAAATAAAGAATATTATACAGCAATAAAATTTAATAAATAATAATACATTTTCACTTTTCTTATATAGAGTATTATAAATTCGAATTCCTATTTTTTATTAAAAATTAAAAAAAAAAAATTCGCTGTAGTAGTAGCTCACGCTGTATCCTGCACACAGCAGGGTAGGCAGAGGGAACCTAGTGTTAAGACACTACGTTCCGCACTTTCTGCCGAATTCTGGAGGCATTGCGTGTTGAGTGGCAGAACTCAACGCCGCGCTTAACCTCGACACCAGAGCGAAGAAATGGAAATATAAATTTAAGTAAATATTTCATCTCCTCGAGTGGGGATCGAACCCACAACCAGTCGGTTTTACAGTCACACCTCGTGCCGCTGCGCCACGACCGGCCTCCGGCCGACCGGCCTCTTTTTTATTGAAAAAGATTATTGTAAGCATTTTTGAATCGTTGAATGAATTTACAAAGAAAAGCTACCATCGGCTCGGAAGGCAGTTCTGCTGAGAAGATGTTGCTTTGCGAAAGCGCATGCGCTGCAGAAATAGTAAAATATATGTCAGTATATTGTATGGAAGAAATGTTCTAAAGAAAGTCCGCTATGCCCTATATCTATGGCATTTTATGACAAAAAATAATTAAAAATTGTACAAGCCATGTAGTGCTTGCACTTTCTTAAAATTATTATATGTATATATTATATTTATTATATAATTTATAATAAAAGAATTATAAGTAGTATGCGGGCGAAGCCGCAAGTGGGCCGCTAATTATTATATAAATTGACAGCTATCCTAGATGACATTCAATAGATATTAAACCCATGCATTTTTATCCTATAAATATTCTTGAACATTGGGTACCTCTATCTTTACTTGTTAGTATAGTTTTGACAGTTACTTTTTTGATGTTAAATTTTTGAGATTTATTATTAACACATATATTTAGACTCGTAAAGGATTTATTAATTTTCTACCTTAACCGTCTAGATTCTTTGGTTTAGATACGAGGCGACAAAATGAAGCCTGTATACAATAAACACATCATTTTAAAAACAGTTTTATGTGCATAGCCCGCACTTGTAGTAGGTGAACTTTTATTTAGCGTCACGCACACAGCAGGGTAGTCAGAGGGAACCTAGTGTAAAAATACTCCATTGCCCATCTCCCGTTGAAAAGTCGTAAACTTGTTATAGATAATTAAACTACTTACTGTGCATGGAAATCGTTGTAGTGTATGATATTTAAATCGAATAAGCCGTCGTTGTTTTGAGCCGAAACGGCGTTGAACACGAAACAAAGCAAAATTAAACCTATAATCATATTTACGTTCGGCCCACGTGTGTCCAATCCAAAGAACACGCGAAAATACGGATTATCTTATTTTAATAATTAAGATAATAACTTCTTATACTCATAAATATCATATCTAATCAAGCAATAAATAATTGGATAACTTATAATAAGTGCTCCTAAGTTCTCGCTGTTATCATACATTAATTACATGATTATTCATTTAAGAAATATAGATATTACAAACAGCCTTAATTATTAATTAATTGATTTGGATAAGTACTCACGATATTCTTTGTAAAATAACTTATATTAGCTCCTGTATAGTTTTTAAATTGGTAACATATATTATTAGTTAAATATATAATTGGTATACAGAATATACATAGGAAGCACGTTTTTAGGCATTTTTATATAATCTATAAAATAATCAACATTTTTGGTCAAGTTCAAGTCGTACTCATGCTCCGAGAGTTTCGTACCAGTTTCATGAATATATACACCAAAAGCATCAAAAGAATAACTAATTAAGTTGTCATTTTGTATCAAATTATGTACAGATTAAAATTTGTACCTAATGGTTTTTTTCTATGACACAAATACAATAAATATTCAATTTTTGAAAAATAATTTTGGAATTTTCCTTTATACGTGCCGTAAATTTTAACTTCTTAACAAATTTCGTAATTGTATATGAACGGGAATTATCCTATAGATATGATAGAAAATGCGACAAAAAACGAAGCATAAACCCTCATATTTCATCGTCATTTGATTGCGATGATTTAGAAGATAGATTTTTTGTGCTCTAAGGGAATATAGACTTGAACATTGAGGTATCTAACCTTTAACCGATCTTGTACAAAATAGTCTTGACAGACGGACAGACGGACAAACAACAAAGTTATCTTGTAAGAGTTTTGAGGTATGTACCCTAAAATACCCTTGGCACATACATACATGCAACATACAGGTGCAATAGTGCAATGTCGGTACGTGTCGCTTGTAAGTTATGAAATAATACTGCGGGATATTTTTATAAACAGTGTCAGAGCATTTTTTTCTTGAGACAGTTTTTTAGAGGTTGCTCCCAAAAGTTATTTTTTATACGTTTCTTAAAAAAATATTAATAACATAAACGAACGAACCGACTGAAAAACCTATTCAAAATATTTCTTTGAATATTAAGTCATTCTTTATCACTGTGTTAAATAATTAAGAATTAAGCTAGACTGTTAAGAAGGTAATCTCCACCAACAATTCAATTCAGTTTACTTTGTAGTTAGTACTATGAACAATTGTACAGTCAAATAAATAAGACGTTTCTAAAGTCGTTCTTTTGGACTTACAATTGAACTGTAACCATTCGAACATTGTTAGAAAAATAATACTATGTTTATGTTAAATTTATTATAAGTATAGATTACACTTACATGACGTAATTAACGTTAAGCAAATAATAACTCAACAATATAATAACATTCATTATCATATCGCACATTAAAAACAAAAATGGCATTATACAAAAAAGTATGTTTTTGACTTATGGCAACATGTAGAACCTATAAGTAAAAACCCATCAGTTGCAAAGACACTTGCTTTAATAGTCCGATTAGTTTTCGCTATATAGTGCTAATGTCGTTTCATACTTTGTTGTCGAGAGCGTGATTGGTGAATAATAAACCGACACTAAACCAGTAATGCCACGGCTGCCACACAGAACGCTGGTTAAGGTAAGCGAAAAAGTGACATATTTTGTTTAGTGTTATTTTTTACTTTATTTATTATAGAACTTGAAAAAAAAATACAAAATTGCTTTTGACATTTTTAGTATAGTGTCGTTTTTTCATTAATTTATTATCAAAATTTCTAAAAAAGATTAATACAATACTGACATAATTAATATATTGCCATTTCTCTACTCAAATATTTCACATAACTATGTTGAAATAATTTATATAAGGGGCATATTTTTTCTTTGTTCCTGTTTCTTGATGTCTTCCAGCTTGTTCTCTTCTAGATCATCCTCCTTTCCCACAAGCACGCCATCTAATTCTTCTACTACTTCCATTGAAAGTCACCAAGGTATTCATAATATCAAAACTTGTACTAGCAAAAATTTCAGAAAGAGATGATATCGAATAAAGCACCAGGCACATGGAAAAGCATCAAACAATAATACAATTATAGAAAGAGTTGAAGATACTATTCCACAAGTAGGTGATGATACCGTTGCACTTTGAAATCTTCAGTTAGCTAATCTAAGTGCTCAAGGGATCAATATTGACAAACAAGGAGAAGAAAATGATAAACTGAAGAAAAAGAGGAGGAAAAAGCCAAGGTACGCGATCATTGCCAAGAATTTAAGGAATTCAGGAAACGAATATGTACCAACGTCAAAAATTAAGCAGCTTTATCCGTCTAAAATTCTTAAGCAAACTAGTAGTAGTAGATGTCGTCAAAAATGTTCCGATAAAATATTAGAACATATACGACAGAAGCAGTTTGACGCATATTGGGCCATGGCTTCCTCCGAACGACAAAGAGAATTCATAGCTCGTCAAATTGAAAATATAAACACAAAATACCAATATAAAAAAATAGATTCGAACAGAAAGGAAAAAAATGCATTTTATTTTGAGATAAATGGTGCTAAAACCAGAGCATGTAAAATATTTATCAAAAACACATTGGACATAACAGACACACACAGACAGAGGTCTATCAGAACAGTGATTAATAAAAAATGGTATTGGTGTTTTAGAAGGAGATAAAAGAGGAAGACACGACTACAAGATTGCATTAAATAAGACTAGTTTGCGTAGTCTAAATAAATAATTTAAGCATCTAAAATCTATTTATGTTTTATTTTGACATCAATTTACTCCATTCGATAGATATTCAAATAAATTTAACATGTTGTTAAACGAATATTTTAATGGTGACATAAAAACAAAAGTGACACTATGCTGACCTTTTTTTTCAAAACCATTTTTTTTCTACAACTACTAGTTAACTTATCTTACTCTTATTACAAATTATAAAAGCGATAGTTAGAGTATTATATAAACCTTGTAACATAGCTTGTTCTCAATTAATTGTCAAGATATTGGCTTAAGAATTATATAAAAAACTTAAAATTGCTCTACTGAAAAATGGAGTTTTTGGTATAATGCCATTTTTGTTTTCAATGTGCGATATGTAGTCAATAGATATCATTGCGTATGTTTCTTTTTTTTTCAAATATAATCTCTAAAACTTTAAGTACATTATTTTTTGATAGAGTGTAGCGATAACCTTTCCAAACTATATTTTTTTATATTTTTTATATTTATACTATGTTTTACAGCGCCATCTATTTAAGATCCCATCGCAATTAGTGATAGCGTCACGTGTATGAAAGAGATTATCAAGATTCGTTAGTACCTACTATTTTTGTCAATAGATAGCGTTACTTGTATCGATTTTTTACTATCTCAAATATTGACTTCTTGAAAACTTAAATACTTATATCTTTTACTTAGAGTGAAGCGATTACAATGAAATAAACACTAAAAGCTACTTTGATTTATTTGTAGTTTTTATGTATAAAAGTTGCTTAAATTTATTGTGTACTTTTTACGTGATACGTGTTCACATAAACAGACAAACAGACAAAAATTCCAAAAATGTTGGAAATGGATTCTGTTAATTATCCTTTAACACCCTGGCAAATTTTTTTTTAAATATTTTCAATGTACAGAAACGACTTTTCTACAGATTTATTATAAGTATAGATGTGAATGTAAGTTTGTTTGTTACGCTTTCACGCCAAAACTGCTAAACTGATTGCCATGAACCTTTGTACAATTGTTCTGAATGGTATTAGAAAGTATATAGAATCAATTTTATTAAAAATATGTCCTTTGGCATAGGAATAAGTTATATAGAGATCGAACCTGGACCCATACAGACACAAACGGTGTTTTGGCGTGAAGTACTGTCTCGCTCTGCTGATACCTCAGTTTTTTTAAAGCTACCTTGGCCTTGCTTTTCAGATGAAACACTAAGGCCTACTGGTGACACGACAAATTGATTTTTTTTAGTGGTTAACGCGCAAATTTGTATCTTCTGGGGCTTGAATTGAACCTGGTTACTTTCACCCTATGAAGAGACATTCCCGAGGGATTCTTCAAGAGTAGACATAAGTTTATTTTGGCACTGGCCAACGGTTTCCCTAGAAAAAGTTGCTGGAACGGAGTAAACAGCGTGCATTGTGCTATCTAGATGATAGCACATAGCAATATATGTTAGAATCCTCCAACATTTCCTCCATATCATTAATATTCAGAAGAAACAGTCGTAGCGACGTGACTCCCCCACGGTTTACAACCAGAGTAATCCTATTCTACGCCGACGGCATAAGAGCATACAACACGTAGGAACGTCGTTTGAGATTTCTAATTTAAAGCACAATCTAAAAAACCTCACACAGTCAAAGAGATACTCGTCCATATTTGATTAAAGCTGTCAAAGAAGTTTTTAAATTAGAGGCCAAAAAAAATACAAATTATCCCTCTGTCCAATAACAGGGTTCAATGACCGCGCTTTGCCTTGTTACCAAAGAGAAGAAATAAAACTTTTATAATAATTTATTCCCTCATTGTGAATCGAACCTAGAACCGTCACGTTTACAGTCACACACTTGTGACACAACGCCACGACGCCTTCGCGGGGAATTACAGAAGTTTCCCGCAAAATATATATATTTTTTAATGTAAGTTCCTATTGAGTTTTAGTTAAAGTTTGTGTTTGATTATCACAGTTAATTTTTATTATACCTACATAGTGGTCCCTGCTACCAAGAATGATATAAAAGTGGTCCTTGACCAAAAAAAGGTTGAGAACCCCTAATATTTATATCACTCCTCCTCCTCCTCGGACTCCTCATTCTAGAAACGCTTCACTTAAAATTGTCGACCAAGAGCTCTTGTGTGCGTGGGTATAGTGAAAAGAAACTACTTTTTGGTAATACAAAAAAATGTTTTTTTGGATCATAAAACCGTAGATATGAAGATTATAATAGAATGATATTTTTATGTGTGGTTTAGAGAAATATAGGTTTATTACCTGAATTGTTCCGCACAATGTTTCCAGAATTCAGCGATAAAATGAGGAACAAAGATCTTAACAATAGGTTCCCTCTCCCTACCCTACTGAGTACGGGAGACAGCGTAAAGCTAGTTGTTAATAAAGTACGTGGACCAAAAAAATTATAAAATAACCCAAAAAATATTTTAAACCATTTATTCATAAAACAACTAATACATTTAATAAATACACAGAATATTATCATCTGTACGACTCTCGATTTTCAAATGTTTTTAAACCTACGTTACGAAATAGTTCATGTTAAAGTAACTGTTTAATCATAGGTTTATTAATTCAAAATATAATCTCAGTGATTTGTACAATTTTTATGAAAATGTGTTTTATTTCTAAATTATTATTGCCATAAATCGGCGCATTATCAAAACATATTTAAAGGTTACAGTGTACTGGCAACTATTATTTTTCTTTTAAAACATTATATAGCCATACAAGAACTTTATGAATTACGCACGACTATCATAGGAACACAGTGTTATAAAATATACGTCGCGTGGAAAATTTACGTTTTAAGGAGTGCCCTTCATCGAATTTTATTATTTTATTTGTTATTATAATCTTGTTTAGATTCAGCATCAATCTCAGCCATATTTCCAAATCAGTGAACCCTCGGTAAAAGTAAAAACTTTTTAATTTTTTTTATTATTTTTTAACAATTTACATATATCTAAATCGATGCTAAATCTCATCAAAATTATAATAAATAATAAAATCCGATGATGGCCGCTTCTTCAAAGGTAAATTTTCCACGCGACGTATGTTACGGCACTGTGGGACGCCCCGCCCACATCACACCCCGCCAACCCTACCCCGCAATTCCGATTACAACACTCAGGTACAGTAGGGAGCGAATCTATATGCCATTTTCTGCTTCAGTTTGTATTTGACAAAAACTGGTGACGCCGAACTCCACATATCGTATATTATGCACACGACTGTACATAAAGTCCATAAAGTTTTGCCTGGCTATATATAGTATAGTATGAACTTTCTAAGCTATATTATTAGTCCGCTAAGTACATTAATTTAAATAGATTTCGTAATCTTATTTCGATAAAAGGCACTTTAGTTATATATTATAGATAACATTAAATTCTTGTTTATAACAAAATATGTTTCATATTTGTTAATAACCAAATAAGGAACGACTAATATAGAACTTACATCAATATCTCAAACGTCGACGTTAAATAAATAAAAAAAATATCACAAAAATAATACGAATAATAATAGATATAACAAAAATCATTCTGTCACCATTTTAAATTTTAATAAAAAAATTTAAATAATAAAATTATTAGACACGTGATTAATTCAACTAGTGTTGTAACAAAAAAAAAGTTTTTTCACATTGAACCGTACTAAAGGAACGCAGTGTTATTATATAAATCAATATACAGCACGACCGACGAGTCGTGACTGCCTTGAAGTTAGTTGGAGAGACTTGATTTTAGGGATCTTTCTTAATTTTTATTCTTTTCCTCCTGAATGAACAATGCACAAGAGTTCAGGAAGACCACAACTCGTCGACTGTACAATATAATTTTACAGGTCCACATTCCTTTACTTAAGACCTAGGCACAAAGCTGGGCCTCGACCTCACGGACCCCGGTACCAAGACTGCCGTTTTATGATATCTCAAAATTATCTTTTAACGGAACCAAAATTATCATCTGCGTATTTAAAATAGAAATCAGTATTATATCATTATATTAAAAAGAATAATTGTTGTCAAGTGCAGTTCGGTTAACTTTTAGTTTATTATTTTAGACAGCATATCCCAAAAAAAAACTAAAATTAAAAAAAAGTTATTAACTATAAGGAAAAACATAAACATTATATTATTTATTATATTGCAATAGTTTTGGCTTATATAAGAACACTGACCTTCCTTTACTACTAATGTGAGAGAAACTTAAGGTAAATTAAACAACTAATAATATTTATTAAAACTACTGTCTAATAGCATCTAATAGAAGATCAAAATACAATAAAGGGAATCCATCTTAAATATAAAATTGTTAATAATCTAAAGGCAAATAGAATAACATTTTTTACGTCCATAAAATGCGTTTGCTTACCTTCACGCTGTATCCTGCATATAGCAGGGTAGAAAGAGGGAACCTAGTGTAAAGACACACCGTTCCCCATTTCAAAATGTTAAATATTTTATTTTCCCCAGTGGGAATCGAACCCACAACCTGTCGCGCAACGATTGGTATAAAAAGGGTTGTTTTGACCAAAAACTCAAAAACGTTATTCTAATTGTCTAGTCACGATAAAAAAATTACAAAAAACCTTGTTTTTTAAAGAAAATTTGTTTAAAGACTACAAGCGCAATATTTCGTGTGAAGTGACGCGAGTGTTGATTTAATTATTATTATAATAGTAAAGCGTGAAATAAGTGATTTTAAGAATATATTTAATATAATTCCTAGATTTTAAGATAACATGCCCAAATTAATCTTAAGATACATCGTTTTTTATTATAGTAACAAATAACAGCAATACTATTTCATCTTGTATTATTATCAAAGGGAACCTAAAGGTAAAGTGACATTTACAAAGCGTTCTCAATTTTCCCCTTATTTACACATAAACGTGTTAGGTAGGGAAAAATTCAAAACGACTGTTTGACAAACCAAATGGGTAAAATGCGTAAATTTATTTACCTACTAGGTTTATATCATTTTGGTCAAGAAGTATCCATAAATTACGTCGAACGAATGTCATGTTTTTGTTAAATCTCCATTTGTGACAAAACCACCAACACCCCACCCCAATGTGTGACGTCACATATTTCACAATCATGTGTTTTTATCATTATATTTTAAAATTTGATATCACAACATTTAGGACTCTTCCCCATTATTTGTCACACAATATCACACTTCGTCGACACCCTCCCTCTTTAACGTGTGACGTAATTTATGGACGACGCCCCCATGGGAAAAATGACAGTTAGTCAAAGATGTAAAGTATTAATATTAGATATTCAAAATGACTCATTCGTTCGTTTCGAATATTATTATTTTTTTGTAAATTTTATAACATGGTTTTGAATACCGCTTGTTTAAGAGTAAGGAGTGCGAGGATTCACGTTGATCATCTCTGTTGTGCTGTAAAGATAAGAAAAAAAATATATAATCACTGTAATCAAGTAATATGTCACGAGAATAAAAAAAAGACTATGAAGTAAATTAAAAATCAAAAAGCACAGACTGAAAAAGCAGATGATGATTAGCATTCATTTAATATTAATTTATAAAAAAATAAATACTGAAAAAATTAAAGATTAACTGTACAGTATGGTCGACGAGTCGTGGCCGCTCTAAATTTATCTGTGGCCGCGGTTTTGATTTTAGGATTTTTTTTTATTTTTTTCACGGACAACACAACAGACAGCCGAACTAATTGTCGGAGGTACTGTAATATAAAAACTCACCTCTTAGAGCATCTGACGTGTATGACAAGCAGCACTATACCGAGCAGAAGGCACAACGCACCAACGACCACGTACGCCACACCGAGGAACGGGTTCTTGCCGCCGAGGAGGGATGTCGTCGATATTATAAATGATTTTGTACCGTCGAAATCCTTCACTGGGTAATCTGTTAATTGTTTATAATATTATTTTATTTTCTTATACCATTATATAATTTATCATCCGTATACAGTAGGGTAGGTGGTGGGAACCAAGTGTCAAGCAATACGTTCTTCACGCACCACTCCATTTTCAAAAAGAATCTATAGAAAGATTTTTATAAGCTTCCACCAAATATAAAAATAATGATTTGACAAGAAAAAAGTATGCTATTTATAAAATAAATTCAACATTTTCAAATTGTTATTCTTTAATAAAGAAAAAAATATATATTTTTAGAAAATATATAAAAATAATGAGAAAGTATTTTAACACTAGATTGCCTCTGCATAATCTCCTGTATGTGGGATACAGGTGAAGCTATAAAAATAATAAGTGTGGTGTAAAATTGACTGGTTGTGGATTCGATCCCCACTCGAGGAAATGAAATATTTATTTAAATTTATATATTCATTTCTTCGTCCTGGTGTCGAGGCAAAGCGCGGCGTTGTGTTCCGACACTTAACACGCAATGCCTCCAGAATTCGGCGGAAAGTGGGAAACAGAGTGTCATAACACTAGGTTCCATCTGCCTACCCTGAGTGCGGGATACAGCGTGAAGCTGATTTTTATAGAATATACTCACTGTATTCAACCCTCAATACATAAGGTCCTTTGACGAGTCCGGGTCCAAAG
Organism: Heliconius himera; assembly: GCA_021202915.1. Taxonomy (NCBI): domain Eukaryota; kingdom Metazoa; phylum Arthropoda; class Insecta; order Lepidoptera; family Nymphalidae; genus Heliconius; species Heliconius himera. The sequence goes on from JAJHJA010000480.1 coordinate 153,908, forward strand.
CCCTCTTTAGAATGATCGACGCGACGGTACAACTTACGGAAGGTGGGCAAAGCGGCTGTGCGCATCCAAACAATGAGATCTTCGTTCTGAAAATTAGCGTTATTTGAAATTTTTGTGTAAAAGATAAAAAAAATAGATTATAATACTTATTCAATTTTCAGTCAATATCTAGACATTGCATGTGAAATGGCGGAAATCAACGCTGCGCACTCTTTCGGGTCCATCACATGATAAAATTTTAAATATTAATAATTATATATATATTTATAATTTTTATAAGTACCATGTTTTAATAATATAAAGTACTATAGTATAAAGTCCTTTTTTATCAAATGCACAGATTCATCAGTATAATCAATTACAATCAGTAATTTATATGAAAATATTTACCTGGAATCCATTATTATCTGTATTGTTTGGATCTAGCATCCAAACTGGAATACGCCAGTTTATTGGTTTTGTGAAGTTCTTAAATGCTGAAATGAAATGTATAACTAATAATATAGAAATTGTTATACGAAAAGAAATTTATCTAATTATATGAAGCTAAGTCTATAATCACTAATTAATAAATATCTTTATAACTGTAGGCTGCTTAAACAAAACTAAGACAGCAGTTTGACAGCATTTTTAAATTTGATGTTAAGAAATAAAGAAAACCACTCCATCCCCAATGTCACACAATGTCACTCTTCTTTGATCCTCTTAAAGTGTGGAGTAATATCGTCAATCAGCCCCAAACAATGAAAAGATTTAAATTGCTGCAGATAAATAGTCAAATTTCAAATAAATATTTTTTGTATGATCTCTTACCAGTCTCCAGATCCCCGGGTGGATTTCTGAATTTAATTTCTTTGTCAGAAGTCCACGCAATACCAGTTCTTAGTACTGGCACATCTTTGTTTAAATCTTGCGACTCTACTGTTAGGGTATCTAAAAATTATACTTATTTTATATAAAACAAGCTCCTTCTTAAAATATAAAGTTTTCTCCTGTTTCTGTAGGAAATTGTAAGTAATGCTCTTAAAAAAGTATTCTCTTATTTTTTACATTTTTAAAGGGATATTCCATACTTAACAAAGAAAAATACTTTTTAGATATATAAAAATTTTAACGTAAGGAGATATAAACCCACACCTCTTGTTAGGCTGTTATGGCTTAGTTGGTCAGAGCGCTTGAACAGTTTCCAAGAGATGCAAGTTCAAATCCAACAATGTAATTTTTTTTATGTTTTCTCAAAAGTAGCATTCTTTTATCAAAATATAATTCTTATCATTAATCTTAATTGAGTAGTGGAAATTTTTAACAATCCTACTAGATACCAGTTTCCAAAAAGTGAGAGTTCAAATCCCCGTAAGTGAAAAAAATCTATCCTTTGTGTGAAATAATACTTTCACAAGTAAAAAATAAGAAATATTCTCTGCATACTCCCCAATCCCCAACACTCCTACATGATTACTTACAGCTTTTTATAACCGTCAAATAATTTTGAGTATGTATGTCTGTCAAGTGCTTACTAAAATATATAAATATATAGCTTACCATTAAAAAGTGAATTAGCAATGGCACCACATGGGGCTATGGGCATCTTTTCCGATTTGCCTTCCACATCAGCATAAGCGAAAGGTGCACAATCACTAGAAGGTGTTAGTGATAACCGTCCCAGAAGTTGGTTGTCATCTCTAAAAAAACATACTATACATATATATTAAAAATTTATAAAAATGTTTTATTTACTATCACATTGCAACCTTCACATAGCCTGGTATACAGAGGTAACCTGGGAACCTAGTGTTGAGGCATTTCGTTCCCATTAAGACACTTTTATTCCCAACTTTCTGTCAAATTGTGTGTGGGGTGGCAGAACTTGTTTAGTAGTGGAACTCAACACTGTGCTTTTACACCAGAGTGAGGAAATGAAAATGTAAAATGATTCATTTCCCCTGAGTAGAAATGGAACCCATAACAGTCCCATTTGTAGTCCATATGCTGGATGATGAAAATAACTAATTCTTCCCAAAGAGGATCACACATTGCCACACTGCACTATAATGGCCCCAAATAAATAAATTGTAAAAAAACTAAATCAGCTTAACACTGCACAACAGAGTAGGCAGAGGGAACCTAGTGTTAAGACACTTTTTTCCAAATTTTCCACTGAATTCTGGAAGCATTGCATATTGAGTGGCGGAACACAATGTTGTACTTTGCCATAACACCAAAGCAAGAAAATGGAAATACAAATTTAAGTAAATATTTTATTTCTTTAAGTGGACATCAAACACACAACCATTTGTCAAACTTGTTTTGTTTTATTGAGGTGCTTTTGGCTCAGTGGCAAAGAATTTGACTGTAAAATGTGACTGTTGTGGGGCCATTTCCTCACTGTGGTAAGAAGACAAAGTGTGATGTTGATGTTGATGTCAACTATCCCAAAATATTTGCTTTATCAAAAAAATACCTTGATTTTACATATCTACGATGATTTTGGTAGTAATTGCTGAGACCATAATAGAAATATACATCTCCTTTGAAATCTTCAGTAAGGTTAAATGGTATTTTGCAGGTGCAGGCACTCAAATTGTTTATTTTAATGTAATCTGCACATGTGATGTTTTCATCTTCTTTCATACAATATGTATAATCAATAACATGTTCTTTTACCTGTAATTATATTGCATAATTTTAATATATATACTAATGTACTCCATTTATTGCACCAATAATTAGTAATAATACAACATTTTCAAAATATTATATATATCATGAGCTCTTTTTCAAGTCTAGTAAGTATCAATTTTATTATCATTCCATAGATCTTTAGGATATTGTAGTAGAAATACTCAAAGTTAGTACATAAATAAGAAATATTGAAGATCTATTTGTGTAGCTTACCTCATCAGAAAAGTAAAGTAATCCTATTCCAACTGGTATAAATGCTATACCTATTACAAAAAATGTTGGAAGAACAGTCCCTGCTGTTAAGATTGGTTGCCATGCAGGTAGCCGTTGCTGCTTAAAAGCGGATTCTACAAAACACAATTAATCAATAAAAGGAGTATGTAAAGGGGATTGTTATATTATTATAAAAACATGAACTTACCAGCAGGCCTTCTTGATTTTACGTTTTGGTCAGAAGTATCACTTGACGTCGCCATTACTAAGTTGTGTTTTGGTAAACAATTTTAAGTTTATTTACGTTATCAAAAAAGAAAACGAAAATATCAGTAATTCTTAGTCATTACTCCCTAATCAAATCAATAATTCACAATAGTTATATACTCATATAACTCATAGCTAATCTGTGCGTATCCTATGACCACAGATTAATAAATATATCTATATTATAGATTATAAATAAAATACAATGAGTGTTATGGTACACTTATGCGCTTGCCAAGTGTTTTTTGTAGCTGATCTAACCCAGTGTCGGTTTTAGAACACAGATCAAAAGGAGCTTGCGAAAAGTGTATGCAACGTGTATCACACGTTGATGCGTATTCAGTTTTGAGTTCGTGTCGAAAAGAAGAGCTTTTCCGCGCAATATTATAATGAATTACAAGCAAATAAATAGTAGAGAATTCCACTTTCTTCTAGTTTTATATAATATAAGCCAAACAATAATAAGTATTATTTCATTGTTATTACAGAATAAATAAAGGCTCAAATCCATTTCAAATTAATAAATATATATAAATTTATGTCAATATTCAAATTAAATTTATTTCATACATTTAACAAAGTAATATTTATGTACTACTTTATTTATTGCATAATATAAACTTAACTTAGCTTCGCACTGTATATCTAGCGGAGTAGTCAGAGAGAACGGAGCGCCAAACGCTACGGTCTATACATAACTTTTTCGCCTTGTCCACTGTCATGAACCTCTTCATACATGCCGTCCGGGGGGCCATGATTATGTTTACGTGACCTTCCTTCAGTAACAAGCCTCTTATCCCTTTACCACATATCCTTGTCTTCGTTGATATTTCTCTCTAATCAGAGGATCTTTCATCTTCGTTGATATTTCTCTCTAATCAGAGGATCTTGAAGCTTACAGCTTCTTATGCGATAATTCGACTCCAAGTCTGCAGACGTCGTGTAGTTGCGCCAACTTGCGAACAGAACCCCTAAACGCTTACGTGTGCATAACTTGGCTTCGAACACGCTGATCCACTAGGATCTAGAGTGTTCGAAGCGTTCGCTCCCATGTATACATGTGAATTTATTTGCGGTCAAACATCGTATTTACCACAAAAAAAAATCTTTCGTGGACTCCCCAAATTTATTTATACTTTTTTTAACTAAAGTTAAACCAATGTCGAGATCATAGCTTCTTTTATCTTTTTTATAACATATAAATACTTCAAATCTAACGTGAACTTGTAAGCGTTTAGCAAGTGGCCAAGACAAGATTTTAAACTAGGTATTTAGATGATATTGTTAATTGTTAATGGGACGTTCACGCTGAGGCAAGTAGCTTGGCATTTAACCAATTACGCTACTTACACGCTCGTAAGTAGGCAACTAGGCATGCCAGTTAAAGCAAACATGGGAGAGGATATGAACGTACCTTCAATTTGTGGTAGCTACTACTCTGGGGTTTCTTTATTTTATAAAAAAAAGATATTTAAATTTTTTCTTGAAGTGTTCTTTTACTAAAGTGTTGGAATTGACACTAAAAACTCTTAAAAGCATCGGCAACCTTTTTTTTATGCTTTTTTTTTCTTTCGAGCGGAAGACAATATCGCGCTTGTTAACAGAGCGAGGAAATGGATAATAAAAAATAAAATCAATAAAAAATTGTTCACGCTGTATCGCGCACATAACAGGGTAGGCAGAGGGAACCCAGTATTAAGACACTCCGTTCCCCATGTCATATAATTTTAAGAAAAGAATGTAATTCTCATTATTTAAATGTCTAGCAAATGTTTTAGTTTAATAAAATCAATTATTTCTTGGTTTGTCTTTTAATATATCACCCTACTTTCCGCCGAGTTCTTGAGGCATTGCGTGTTGAGTGGCGGAACTTAAGACCGCGCTTTGCCTCGACACCATAGCGAACAAGTGAAAATATAATAAATATTTTATTTCCTCCAGTAGGGATCGATCCCACAACCAGTCGATTTTACAGTCACTTTTTGTGCCCCCGTGCCACGACTGACTTCAAGAGGAGGAGGATTAAATAATTCATTGTCCCCTAGTGGGAATCAAACCCACAACCTTTGTGTCACACTGCGCCACGACGCGCACGGTGTTTTTTTGTGTCACATGTATGTTAATATTCCTGGTAACACTCCAGAGAGTGAAATAGGAGAGTAATTTCTCTTTCTGATATCATTCTCGATTTTAATTATGATTTAAATTAAGAACGATATACGAGCCAAGCGTCTACTAATCATCAATAGTTTCAATCTTAACACTCTCCTATCTAATGCAGCTAATTATTTTCTAATTTGTTAGCCTTCTCTTTTAGACCGTTTTCTTTTCTCTTTGCACCACTGAAACCGACGGTCAGTTCCCAGCTGAAGGGTTTTACTACCATGACATAATCTACCTATCTTTTAAAATACGCCCCACTAAGTTAAGGCCTACCGTCGTAATGCATCGTAGTTTTAAAGATTTTAAAAATTATTTATTTACTCATATGGGGGAACTAAATGGTATTTATTGGATCTTCAACGCTACTATAATAGATGAAAGCTTGAATTGTTTATCTCCTTTTTAACTAAGCTTTTCGATAAGCACGCCCCTTTCCTGCCCCTTTCCTTAAGACATTTCCCCGCCGCATTTTAGACTAAGCTGCCCAAACGGTAACAAACCATGTGCGTTGTATTTACCTTTAGCTTACGTGTAAATTATAATATGTTTTAGAAAATTGAACAAAACTCAAATGTCTTAATATCAGAAACTGCCGCAACTTGCATATCCTTTCACTGCTTTATTCTATAATCTATACACTATATAGGCAACTTTAAATGAAACCACAGTTTAACTACTCTACAAAACCTAATACAATTAAAACAAAAGAGATTTTTCCAAAAATTAAAAAAATATTTTTTTAAATAAAATAATTAACAAAATTATCGTTGTAAGACAAAACACCATTTGTCAAGAATGACGCACACAGCCACAAACCTATCGAAGTAAATTCGTCACACTAAATACAGTGTGGATAAACAACGTGAAATGGAAAAAAATCCTACGTATAAAATGTTGAGGTATCTTGATTAATTTCTTTAGGTATGCGTTTGAGATATTTTATCCTATACATACATATATACAGCGTGAAGCTAATTTAATTTTTTTTTTAATTTTTTTTCGCTCTGGTGTCGAGGACTAGCTCAGCGTTGAGTTCTGCCACTCAACACGCAATGATTCCAGCATTCGGCAAAAAGTGGGGAACGAGGTTTCTTAACACTGTGTGGGATACAGCTTGAAGCAGTATTTTTTTATGTATTTGTATTTATTTATAAACAACAGGGCGCGCGCGGCTTCGCCCGCTTATTAGGAGTCAATTCTAAAAAAAACCACGAAACACGTGTTCAATAAAATATTTTTAACAGTCTGAATTTAAATTTTTGTAAAAATCCATATGAACTTTCAACCCCTTATTTGAACCCTTAGGGGGTGAATTCTTAAAAACCATGAAACACGTGTTCAATGAAATATTTTTAAGAGTCTGGATTTAAAATTTTATAAGAATCGGTGACAATTTTAAAAAAACCATACAAACTTTCAACCCCTATTTCATCCCTTTAGGGTTAAACTTTTTCAAAATCCCTTCTTAGTGGATGTCCAGAATATGAAAATAAACATCTGCCCAAATTTCACGTTTCTACCATCAGCGGTTACGGCTCTGCGTGCGTCTTACCTCAGTCAGTCAGCACAAGTCCTTTTATATATATAGATATTTAGTTAGTATTGAGACCAGTTGTGGTGCAGAGGCATAGTGTGACTGTAAAATCGTTTTTTTGGGGGGTCAATCCCCACTCGAGGAAATGAAATGTTTATTTACATTTATTTTCATTTCTTTGCTCTGGTGTCGAGGCAAAACGCTGCGTGGAGTTCCGCTACTCAACACGCATTGCCTCCAGAACTCGGCGGAAAGTGGGGAACGGAGTGTCTTAACAGTAGGTTCTCCCTGCCTACCCTATTTAAATAATTAACCTAAGCATTATAAAAAAATATACCCAAATATCTGTTTGAATAATTATTTATTCTTTCTCGAAATGTTGTACAAAATTAATAATTCAATTAAGTTAAATGTATTATTTGTAAGTATTTCCATTTATTAAGAAATTGTAAAAGATAATGAACAAAAGCAGAACAAAAGGAATTTAAAATTTTATATAGCAGTGTTGTAGTCCTCCCTACAGGAGCGTATCCCTGTTTTTTTAGTAACTTTTTCTTCACATTATCGCATCAGTCAAGCTCCTATTTATTTCATGAAAATTATGTTCTCTTCTAAACATGGGCAGCCGACGGAGTTAAACAATTTTACATTTTCATAATAATTATCAATTATCTTAGCATAGATTAAAAGATAGAGTAGTGATTGTTTCTATCTTTACATATTTATTTTTTATCTCGAGACTTTTTATCTTTTGCTCTTCCTCGACCGCGTTTAGCCTTTGCGCTTAAATTAGTTAGTGTCTTCATGTTAACTAGCGTATATTTTATTTTATATATATAATTTATGGAAAATAGATATTTTTTTATACAATTTTATGTGACTAGGACAACCACTTATATAATATGTAAAGGATTTATCTAGTTCATAAATGAGATCATGTTATCTGAAATGTTTGTTTGCATTTTTTTTTTATTTTCTCTATAAAGTTTTTATTGAAGTAATTTTTCCGTTTAGTTATATGGTGTTAAGGCAGTGTTAAAGCTTTGTTGCTGTGATATTAATAAATATTTTTCATTTCTTGTAATCTCTTTGGCTTATTCCTTAAGTAATTAATTACATTAAACTTGTAGTATTTTCATTGTTCGGGTCATTAGGCGCACCTGTAAAAAAACGTTTATTTAAAGAAATTTTTACTATAATTAGAGGCCAGTCGTGGCGCAGCGGCACGAAGTGTGACTGTAAAACCGACTGGTTGTGGATTCGATCCCCACTCGAGGAGATGCAATATTTAGTTAAATTTATATTTCTATTTCTTCGCTCTGGTGTCGAGGCTAAGCGCTGCGTTGAGTTCTGCAACTCAATACGCGATGCCTTCAGAATTCGGCAGAAAGTGGGAAACAGAGTGTCGTAACACTAGGTTCCTTCTGCCTACCCTGCTGTGTGCGGGATACAGCTTGAAGCTGATTTATTTATTTATTATTTTTATATTTCCCTTTCATCGCTTTGGTGTCGAGGATAAGCGCGGCGTTGAGTTCTGCCACTCAACACGCAATGCCTTCAGAATTCGGCAGAAAGTGGGGAACGGAGTGTCTTAACACTAGGTTCCCTCTGCCTACCCTGCTCTGTGCGGGATACAGCTTGAAGCTGATTTATTTATTTATTATTTTTATATTTCCCTTTCATCGCTTTGGTGTCGAGGATAAGCGCGGCGTTGAGTTCTGCCACTCAACACGCAATGCCTTCAGAATTCGGCAGAAAGTGGGGAACGGAGTGTCTTAACACTAGGTTCCCTCTGCCTACCCTGCTGTGTGCGGGATACAGCGTGAAGCTGATTTGATTTGATTTACCTAACTGTTTTACTATTTACTTTAATTTTCACAATATTGTTTGTTACCTTGCTTTTTCCGTCTCTGTATCTTGTATTTCACATATATGACTAAACATGAGAATAAATACAAAAAAATCACAATCAATGAGATTATCCATATTGACTTAAAAAATAGATTTTCATGATTTTCGCTATTAAAAGATGTTAAAACAAATTTTCTAGCACCATCATATATGCTTGACGGGTAGTCTGAAATTAAAAAAAAAAAAAAAGTCAACTAAAATATGATATAAAAGTATATTGTGTTTTTGAACTGATTACCTAATAATAATTAATTTATGTAAAAAAAAAACTGAGGCCAGTCGTGGCTCAGGAGCACAAGTGTGTGACTGTAAACGCGACTGGTTGTGGATTCGATGCCCACAGTGAAAATGAAATGTTTAATATTTTCATTTCTTCGTTCTAGCGTCAATACAAAGTGCCTCCAGAATTGCGTGGAAAGTGGGGAACAGTGTCTTAGGTGAGTGTCACTAGGTTCCCTCTACCTGCCCTGCTATATGCGGTATACAGCGTGAAGCTAAAAAAAACTCATTCATTAAAAAGCATCGTGCGCAATGATCATTGGTTTAGATCATTACGATCATTAGCTCGGTATGCAAAATGAAAGTCTTATAGTTTAATGATACATGAACAACACGACACATTCTCGAGACACGTTGATGCTTACATTTCAATTATGTATCGATTAACAAAGAATAAATATTATAAAAAAAATAATATTCTTGTTGGAGGCACTAAGTGTAACTGTAAAACTGGATGTGGGTTCGATCCCCACTCAAGGAGATGAAATATTTATTTAAATTTCTTAGCTCTGGTGTCGAGGCAAAACGCGGCGTTGAGTTCTGCCACAGAATTCGGCAGAAAATAGGGAACAGAGTGTCTTAACACTAGGTTCCCTCTGCCTACCCTGCTATGTGCGGGACACAGCGTGAAGCTGATTTATTTTTATTTTTTATAATATTGTCCTCATGTAATATCGTATGGCATAATAAATCAAAGGGCTTGATGTAGGGATCTTTAATATTTTTAACTGCAACTTACTATATCCAACGCGCAATATATAACTACCACTCGGAAGATCTTGTGTGAATCGAGCACGAGGCTTTCGTTTCCATCCTGTGTTCATCCATCCTATAAACAATTCGTTCTGAAGAAAAAAATATATTATTTCATTAACAGTAGGTACCATCTATAAAAATATAACAATAAATGAAGTGTTTATGAAGAAATAATAACAAAATGGTTTATAAATATTTTTAACATTTTTAAGTGTTTTTCCAGACTTAGGGAAAAAAATGATTTATGAAATGTAAACAAATTTGAACAAATTGGAAGCCGTGTAAGAGGCACGGATTCCAATCCCGCTATATTTAAATTTTTATACGTTTCCTAAATAAATATAATACTTCTTTGAATGTTTTTACTTCACATGTATTTATGTACATTATTATTTAATTAAATTTTACTGTTTTTATTTGGGTTTTACCCGTTTCCCTATACACTTATCAAACAATGAATTATTACCGAATGTTCCATAGTAATAATTAGTTTTGATAATGTGTTATAAATCCATAACGAACTTTCAACAAATATTACATATATATTAATAGTTTTTTTTATCAGCTTCTCGATGTATCCCGCACACAGCAGGGTAGGAAGAGGAAACCCAGTGTTAAGACACTCCATTCCCCACTTTCTGCCGGATTCTGGAGGCATTGCGTGTTGAGTGGCAGAACTCAACGCCGCGCTTTGCCTCGACACCAGAGCGAAGAAATGGCAATATCAATTTAAGTAAATATTTCATCACAGACTCATAATTCTCACTCTCACTCATCTCAGATTTATGATTTTTTATATTTCATCTCCTCGAGTCGGGATCGAACCCACAACCAGTCGGTTTTATAGTCACACTTTGTGTCCCTGCACCACGAGTGGCAGTTATATATTAATAGTATATCACATAATATCCATTGCAGATTATCTTTAGACCATTTTTAATCAAAGAATTACTAAGTGAGATTGTGGACAACTGACCTGAAAACCGTTGTTTTCACTATTGTTTGTATCAAACTCCCATATACTCTTTTTCCAATTCTTTGGTTTCGCGAAATTCAATTTAGCTGCAAAGAATATTAAACATAAAAATTTAAATCAATTTCGAAAACAAAATCAAATTAGAAATTGGGATATATAAAAGTAAGTTTTTAAAGTAACTGAAATCAAAGAATGGAACCAGGTAAAAGTTCCATTATTTTTTGCGACCCTCTAAATTTTGAATTGTCAATTATTCTTAGGGTACTGTAGCCGGATATCCAAAAAAAAGAACTCTTATAGATTCATCATGTCTCTGTCCGTCCGTATGTTATAACCACTTTATTCGTCTAAAACTTTAAACTACATATTTTGGACACAATGGGTGCTCTTTTTCATATTATTAAATACCAAATAATATTCATTTATTTAATATTATTTTTAATATTCATTTTTAATTCAGAGGCCGCTCGTGGCGCAGAGGCACAAAGTGTGACTGTAAAATCGACTGGTTGTGGGTTCGATTCTCACTCGAGGAAGTGAAATATTTATTTACATTTATATTTACATTCGCTCTGGTGTCGAGGCAAAGCGCGGCGTTGAGTTCCGCTACTCAGCACGCAATGCCTCCAGAATTCGGCGGCACGGAGTGTCATAACACTAGGTTCCCTCTGCCTACCCTGCTGTGTGCGGGATACAGCGTGAAACTCATTTAATTTAATTTTGATTTTTAAAAAATCTTCATGTAAATAAGCACAAATGTGAAACAAAATAATTTCACCTTCTGTTATGTTTTCCGGATTCCGAAATTTCGTTTTCTCATAATCTTCCAACATTCCTGATAGCAAATATGCTACATATTTATTGCTAGATGTTTGTAGAATATTAAAAGTATCTGAAATATTTAAGAATTTTATTACATTCACATTTAAATATTACACAAAAAATGTAAACAAAGTAAACTATTTTAACCGGATTAATCGCGTATATTTAAAATTATATATTTTGGAAACTAATTAATTTTATCTCGAAATTTCCTAATAATCGTGATAATCAAAGAACTTATTATGTAAACAAAGAAATTCCTTACAAGAAGATAATATTATTTTGATACCTATACGTTTAACTGACCATTAAACAACGTATCAGCAATACGGCCACATGGAGCTATAGGTTTGCCATTTTCATCATATCGATATGGTTCACAATTTTCAGAAGGATTGAGATTCAATACACCCTGAAGTTGGTTATCATCCCTAAAATAAATATTCGTTAAAATATAAAAAAATAAAAACTTACTTATTGCGGTATAGTTACATTATAAAGATAAATAAAAAAAACTACAAGAATTTGTTCATTTAATGCAAATGTTTTTGTAATTAAAAAACGTATTATGTTTTAATAAGAATTTATAAGTATACAGGGTGTAACTCAATCGACGAATCAACTGAGGATCTACGGGCAAGGGACCTCAGTGCCTATCCATTGTAGCTACAATTCCCAGAGCTGTATCTCTACCCGTTCCAAAGATAGCTTTTCGATTAATTAAATCCCACTAGTCGATTCGCTTATCAGTCACCTCATTAAGCTCCCGCCAAATTCCCGCTAATTGCTAGCGACTTACTACGTCACAGTGTTGCTGTCTCCTTCTTGCATTACTTACGATTAAAAATGTATGCAATGAGTGTTGGAGATCGTAATATCACCAAAGCTAAAGGAGTTAATAAAAGTGTAACTAAGAAACTAAATGTTAGTGACTAACTAAGTCATGTTTATTTCAGAAAAAAATACAACTTGCTAAAATATATCGATTTAGAAGTATCAAACATATTATATTTATACAAAAAAATTGACTCTCTGAACGAGTTCTTTCAAGAACCTCCATTTGCAGGAAGCGTTTTAATATCGCGGGTTCTAGCATACAATATTGTACTGTATCGTGGTTTTCTGACGCTTTGATTAAAATGAGAGAAATTGCATTAAGTATTAGTCAACATAGCGACAAAGGGACAGAGGCACTGTGGCGTCCTTAGGTGATGAGCAATGCAAGAAAGAGACAGCAACATTGTGACGTAGTAAGCCGCTAGCAATTCGGGGAAATGAGCAATAAGACCGGGCGGGAGCTTAATGAGGGTGACTGATAAGCGAGAATCGACTAGTGGGATTTAATTAATCGAAAAGCTATCATTGGAACGGGTAGAGATACAGCTCTGGGACCCAGCGCAATCGATCTAAATGGGGGGCTAAACCTTTTTTTTTTAGTTTCGAGACACCGACGAGTGGACTCACGGACTCTGGCACACTTCCGAAGAAACGCATTCAACGAATACATACTACTTGTGTGCTGTTATGCGACAAGTCTTATTTATTCTTATTAATATTCATGTTGTTATTTAGCTCCCTTTATAGTTTTTTTTATCGATATAGCTTGTTTTATAATAAGGAATATGTTTCACATGTGTCGTTGGACTAACACACCGATATAATTATTGTTTTTACTAAAATTTAAATAAATCTATCACACCAATTTGTATATAGCACACGTGTCTGCTTTCTCAGACATGATAAAACTTTGCGCCACTTACTTCGTGCCTCTCCGAAGAAATTCAGAAAAATAGTATTAAAAAACTCAGAAAAACATAAATGATTGACTATACAAGAAAATACATTGCGCACAAAAGAAATATTGCGCTACTACTAATATAATTACCATCAAGCAAAATTAGACAGAGATAAAATGTTAACGATGCTTAACGCCTCATTTAACCTCAGATAATCGATTTCGTTGCAAGAAAAACATTTCAGTATATTCATACCATATATCAATTTACTAACAAGTATATATACCTTTAATATAAAAATCATTACAATAAAAGCTTTTTTTTTCGTAGTGGGATCTCGCATATCTTGAAAACTGAAGCGCTTTGACCACTATCGCCCAATATTAATAACCTATCTCCAACGTCAATCTTAGATTGTTTCATATATCTATCCAATCTCTAGATTCTATATATATATGAAACAATCTAAGATTGACGTTGCAGATAGGTTATTAATATTGGGCGTTAGTCATACGTTCCTTTCAAGCTACGTCGAAACTCTTATAAAGAAGCTTCGAAGCTTCGATTCCTCTATGCGTGTTATATAACTTATTTATGTTATTAGCTTCTGTAGAGCGATTTTTATAAATTTCCGCTATCCAGAGATAACTGAGATTTCGTACGTAGCATTACGAGAACGTATGGATTAGTGTTCGGGTTCCAAGAGCCGCGGGTTCAAATTCTGCTACGTTAACTTTTTTTACGTTTTGTAAACTAAGTATTTTTCTTACCTATGTGTGGTATAACAATTTAAAATGACAAAAGAAACACATGTAAATTTGTAAAATATGGCATTAATGTTTTACAAAGAAATTACTTACATAAAATAATATTTACTATAATTAGAATCATAGGGAACGATACATATTTGGAAGTTAATAAAACCCGATGTTAAAGTATCATAGGGAAATGTATTTTATCCGATCCTGTAACATCCAATCATTACGATATTAGAAAATAGGAAAAACGCCATTGCTAATGACATAAAATTTACTTTAAATCTTCTAATTGAATCTTTCTCATTTTAATATTGTGAAAGCAAAACTTAGTAAAAAAAAATCAGCTTCACGCTGTATCCCGCACACAGCAGGGTAGGCAGAGGGAACCTAGTGTTAAGACATTTCGTTCCCCACTTTCTGCCAAATTCTGGCGGCATTGCGTGTTGAGTGGCAGAACTCAACGCCGCGCTTAGCCTCGACACCAGAGCGAAGAAATGGAAATATAAATTTAAGTAAATATTTCATCTCCTCCAGTGGGGATCGAACCCACAACCAGTCGGTTTTACACTGACACTGACACTTTGTGCCGCTGCGCCACGACTGGCCTCTCAAAAAAACAAAACTTGGCAAAACTTAGTAGAAATTTAAAAAACTTACTTTGAATTAACATAATCGTCTCGTAATTGATCGAATGACTCCAGTTCATAGTAAGCGACAATCTTTTGATGAAAATTCTCAGTCAGGTTAAATTTTAAATAGCAAACACATGTATCTGTTCTGTTTTTTGTGTAATCTTTACACGTTATATTGTTGTCATTGTTGCAGTTTGTGTAATCTATAATGTGTTCCAGGTTGGGCTAAAAATTTAACAAAAAAAATTAAAAGAAAGTCTTCTTTGTCTTTTTTTCCCTAAAGCCATTTATTTGCTTTGTTTAAAATAATATTTTTTTGAATGAGCTATTTGATAGAATATCACCTGGCGTGACTAGAACCACAATTCTAGTAACAATCATATTAATATAGAAAATTCGATTTGGTGAGATAGATATTTTATAAAGTAATATTGCTTGGCTTTTATATTTGGCCTAGCTTAAGTCCTGCTACATAAAAATATTTTAAAGAAATTTTAATAAATTATATTATAAACGCTGGTTGGGTTGATGGTTGTTAGGTTTGAATTTTTAGTTATTTTCGTTGGAATAACAAAATTAAATTGTTTTTGTTATATCGTCCTAACCGCAAAGCGCGGCTTTAATTTCCGTCATTTAACATCCAATATCTCAAATTCTAGCGAAAAGTGGGGAACATTGTTTTAAGTTAAACTTAAACAATGTCCAGTCGCAGGCCAGTCGTGGCGCAGCGGCACGAGGCATGACTGTAAAACCGACTAGTTGTGGGTTCGATCCTCACTCGAGGAAATGAAATATTTACTTAAATTTATATTTCCATTTCTTCGCTCTGGTGTCGAGGCTAAGCGCGGCGTTGAGTTCTGCCACTCAACACGCAATGCCTCCAGAATTCGACAGAAAGTGGGGAACGGAGTGTCTTAACACTAGGTTCCCTCTGCCTATCCTACTGTGTGCGGGATACAGCGTGAAGCTGATTTTTATTTTTTTTTAAACATCGTTACCAATTTTTCGAGTGGGTTTTTTTAACTACTCAGCTATGTAGTAGAATTTCCCCGCATTGTAGTGTAAATAGTAAACACATCATTATTCTCAACAGGTTTTCAGATAATTCTTCTTCAATAAATAAAGGAAGGAAAATGTTTAATTTTATTACATTAATAGTGACCCGACTACGGTTTCACCCACTTGTACTACATAATTATATATTTTCTGGTCTGAAATATTTTAATGATGATCTAACAATATTATAACTTTACATTGATAGCTTTGACCAATTCAATAAAAAACTTATTTTCTAGCAATATTGTGGCATGGAATTCTTTATATTGATTTTATTTATGAACCGTTTGAAATAAAACTCACCTTAAATGTTAAGTTACGAGAAATTTCCCAAAATACAATAGTGAAAACTGTTTTTAAATCAGTTAAGCTGTTTCTGAGATTTGTATGAACAAACACATAGACAAATATTGCGCCCACCAATATATTTTCTCATAATATGTCTTCTATGTACAGACACTGATGAATGAATAACTCATTACTCAGTTTTATTTTATGAATATGCATTTTCATTTTTACCCTTACCTTATTAATATTCATCACATAGGTTGATGCTATTAAACATGCTATTGGGATTATTATATACAGCGGATGTAATTGGTAAACTTTTTGCAGCAATGTCGTCATATTTACGATAAATATGAAATGTCCTGAAACAAAAATATACTATCATTTAAATTGTTTTTAATTAAAAATAATTGAAAAAAATATTAACATATGAACTTGCGCCTCTCAGAAATCATCCAAGAGGCACGGGTTCAAATCCTGCTACATTTTAATATTTATTTCATTATGAAAACATTAGACATAAATAATCAATGATTGAATCAAATGTTTTTTATACAAGCACATCACCATAAACTAAGAACAGAACAGAACAAATACATCCTTATTTCACCATCATCAATTTGAACATTTAAAGCAATCGCTAATGAACCATTAACATGTTCTCACAAAATTTTAATATCTTCTAATCTAAACGGGCTCAAACTCTCATTACATTGTTTAATATTCTGGTTCGGTCAATCTTGGTGTTGTTCCACATGTTGGAATCCTCAATACAAAGTTTACACCAGAAGAATTGAATTTTTATATTACAAAGAGATACATTCTAACGCAGAACCTCTAATAAAGATTTTAAAAGACATAACTCTGGAGAATCGCCGTGATCTCAGAGATCAGTGTTGTTGTATAAGATGGTAAACAATATGATCGATTTCCCCCTTCTTGTGAGTTAACTAAACTTTGTGTGTCATAGATTGGGGGCATGTAATAAACCTTTGTTTGTAGTTCCTAAATTTAAAACAAAATATGCGTCTAACAACTTTGTGTCACATGCATGCAAAACAATTTAGACTTATTTAATATAAAATTCAATAATTTCAAGGGCAGAAACTTTTAAGAATTGTTTTTTATTTTTGTACTTGGTTAGGCATTGATATTTTTAGCAGCTAATTATTTGTATCTTTTTATACCAAACGAAAGTTTTCCACTTTTTGTTTTTAGTATGTACATAAATTGTTGTTCTTTAGACTTATAAGTAAGTAGTTTGTGAAAACTTTGGTATTTGTAATATTTATTAAAAAATTATAATAATAATTAAATAAAATCTTAAAATGGTATTAGGGTTTTGTAATAACATTTATATATATTCAAGTCTGTTGAAATAAAGCCAAATGAAAAAAAATATGACAAAATATTTTTTTTAACAATATTTTTTTATCATATATTTTTTTTAACTTAACATCAAATATCTGCTTACCGGTTATTTTGTTGAGCCGTGAAAAGTATATCGAAAGGTTTTTCCGTGTCCTTTACATCAAATTTTATATAATACACTATATGATATCTCACTCTCTCAATGTTGCGGAATAAGTAATTGTCATTGTTTCACTATTTAAATTATAAAATTTTATAAAACCTTACGATTGTAAGCATTTTGATTGAATTATTCCTTTAAATATTACTTGACGAATGTGAATAACGGTAATGAAACATATGAGAAACCATTTCATAGGTTTTTTTATGCATATCAAGAACATAAATACTCTATATGAGAAGTATGTAAGTTATACTGTCAATTACATATAAAGTTTATATTATAAACATTAACTGACAAAATAAAAGAGCTATTTTGATACTATATGACTCACAGTCAGTGTTGACAGTCGCAGGAAAACAAAAAGCTTCAAAGAACTCACAAAATAGGAGAAAACAGTAAAATATTATATTCATTCTATAAATAGTTTCATCTTAAAACAGTTGTAATACTAGTACAACAATTTTTTTGATTTATAAAGAAAATAACGCTAAATGAAAAAATCTGAAAATTCTTTATTACAATTATTAACTTTATCAACATTTTCAGTTTCGCCACTTCCCACTTATACGAAGTAATTTTTTTAAAGCTACATACATAAATTAAATGTACACCTTATTGACATCACTTCGTTGTTCGTCTCTTTTTGTATGTCTGTCAAGACTATTTTCTCAAGATTGTATGGATATGTTAAGCTGAAATTAATATCAAATAATCAGATTTAATTTTGGAGCTCAGAAAATTAAAATTCTAAGTGAATATTGTTTTTGCTGCAATTTGAATGAAATTTACCGCGTAATCAAAACCTTTAGGGTACTTCCCGTGGGCCTACTATTATGAAATTTAATTAAAAGTGAGATCTTATAAATCAAAGGATTTTTTAAAATTAATTTATATTTGTAGTTCATATCGTATGAAATGATTGCATAGTTATACATATTTGTCAACTTTAATAAGTAAAGTTCTCGTTGACTTACAATCATAATAATTTTTTTACACATTTCAATATCACCAAAAACAGAAAACGGGAGCATCAAGGCAAAAACAATTAATCTACTGTTAAAACAGTGGGGTTGGTAAAACTGGCCAGAGGTTACGTCATGTGCCCAAAAGTGACTGATATAGGAAAAAAAATAAACGTAAAGTTTTAAGTCGTTTTTTTACTTTCTTAATTTAAGAAACTCCATGTGATTCATTCCGAATGACGCACAATTGTCGGTGCTTGATCTCCATCTTCAAAGACATCTCGTTCTCCTTCCAGGTTGTCATTACTTTTATCATTATGTTGTAAAAGTAATTCAATTTCCAAGGGACGTGGTATTGGTGCTGTCGTCTATTAGAAACTGTAGTCTCTCTCCCATCGGATAAATGCACATACGAATAGATAGGGTTGGCTTCCAATAACTGCACATCTTCAGTCAACCGTTCATATTTTGATGTTCTGAAATTATTTTTCATCAAAACTGTTTCTGAATTCATTAACCAGCTCGGTAAAGAATAGTTTTGGCTATAATTAAATATACGACCATGTGGCGCCATGTTCGTAGCAGTGGGTAGTAGGGACCTTATAGAATGTAGAGCAACTGGAAGTAGTTATTCCCAATTCTCTATACTGAATGTTTTAAAACACAGCGTTAGTTCTATAGATTTCCGTAAGGTACCCTTAAATCGCTCTATTTGATTGTTTCTTCTGGATTTTATGAAGTAGTTCTACTACATGCAATGCCTAACGTAATTAGATACTGTTTGAGATCATGTGACATAATAATGCCCCTCAATCTGAGTGTACGTACACAAGAGTTCCAAAAATAAAAAATAGCACTTGTAAAGCACTATATTACAGTGGTTTTTATCTATAACCGATAAAAGTAATTTATTTTTAATTCTAAAATTATTAATCATAAAATTAGTCGGTTATTAAATATATAGTTTACTCTGACCAAAATTTTTCAAATCATAAACGAGTTAATATTAATCTTTTGATTCATATAAAGAGATTCAATATTTTTACTTTTGTCAAAATAGGAAAAATTATAACATCGTTAAATTATTGAAAGAATTGTTTTTTGGTTGCTGTGCCTTTTGAGTTGCCCATATATATTTGTAGACATTATAGTGGATTTAATAATATTCTTCATCACAACATAAGATTTAATTCAATATAAAAATTACCTTGGTTGAATATATAAATAACCTTGGTCCCCCAAGGTTATTTATATATTCAACTAAATTTCATAATAAATTTATAGATTTTAGAAAAAATATAAAAAAAAGGTGAAAGTACGTTTTCGATTTAAAAAGCGAAAATCTTTCTATATATTCAACCATAACATTAAAAACTTTACTGTACGCACATTTTTTAAATTTTCATTCATTTTATATTCAATTTAATAAAGTTCTTTTGGACTACCGTCAGCAGTTAATTTACTAAACTGGCAGCACCATTCTTGACATTTTTATGTTTTGTGTCATATTCATACCGTCAATCGTCATACTACGGCATATATACTATAGTTAATAGTTGTGTCAGATAGGGGAAGTGTAAAACAACTCTGAAAACTATACTAAATATAAACATTTAAGTAACAAATACTTGGTAACGAGTTCTACCATTTACCCAGAACCATAATGTCGAATGAAAATGCAAAAAATGTAAGTTTTATTATTTATTTTTATCAATTTATAGATGTAGTTGATGGTCAGCGTACGCTTCAGTTTCTGTGTGATTCATACCAAAATTATAATATTCCTTAAAAATAAAAGAATTTTGTTTACATTGCATATATTTCGAATAAGTGGAATGCCATTAGTTAAAGAAATTAGTATTTCGTCTACACAGATTACAGTTAACAACGGATGTATGTGTGTCAGTGTTCACAGCTTTTAGATGCCGGTTGAATATTTATTAAACGATGTTCTACTTTATTCCCATTTCATCAATCAATCATACCTTTTAAACCCTTTTTTTTATAAAGTTGTGTGATATAATAGTAATATATATATTTAAATACTTTAGAGAAAACATATATAAACTTGAATGTAGCTGGATTTGAACCTGAGCCTCTTGGAAGTCGCCATACGTTCTCATCAAGCTACCTCAAATTTTTATATGCTTGTTACAATTTATATGTTGCTAGCTTCTCTGTAGGAAGATGTTTAAAAATCTTTATCTTCATCTAATGCTTAGAATTATCATATGGCCAGAGGGAATACTATTTATTAAATATTTTTTTACATTTTTAAAGTTATATTACATTTAGGAAAGAAAAATACTTTTTAGAAAATATATAAAATCTTAATGTAGAGACACAGTTTCAAGTCCTGCTATGTTAAATTACAAGTACAAACTTGTGTATTGAAAAAAACATAAAATTATTTTTATAACTGTTCTAAATTGTTCCCCACTTTATGCACAATTTTTTAAAATTATGTATGGTTAGTAACAGAATTTAAAAATGCACTTTGTTGTGTTACCAAAACAAAAAAGTGGAACCATTCATATTATTGAGAGATTATTAAACCCACATCCACCAAGTTTACAGTCAGACACCAAGTTTACAGTTATCTTTGACAGCCCCAAAAAAAGAAACCAGATTGTAGTATATTAATATATTTCTTAGTTTTCCAATTTGGAGACACCAGGATATGTGGGATTTGCAAACTTGCCCAATCAAGTGCACAGAAAATCAGTGAAGAAAGGCTTTGAGTTTACTCTCATGGTCGTTGGTGAAAGTGGACTAGGGAAGTCTACTTTGGTCAATTCATTGTTTCTCACAGATTTATATCCTGAGAGAGTAATACCAGATGCTATTGGTTTGTATAACATTTTTTTGTTTTCATTTATTTTTTAAATGTTTTCCAATAATAATATTAAAATTATTTATAATATGGGAATGGAATTTAAATTCACAGTTACTTATCTAATATACATTCCAGTTATATTGTTAGTAATAATATGGGTAGTAATAAACTTTATATTAACATTATCAGTAATTTCCTTATTTGTACATTGAATAAGTTAACAATGCTTTAACAATTCATTATTTTTAATTTTTGTTAGAAAAGACAAACCAAACAGTTCAATTAGATGCATCAACTGTGGAAATTGAAGAGAGAGGTGTTAAGTTACGTCTAACCGTAGTAGATACGCCTGGATATGGTGATGCAATTGATAACACTGATTGTTTTCGGGTATGTAAATAATATTTTTTACATTATAGGCAAATAATTTAGTTATTTCACTTAAATTATCTTTATTACACATAATATAGAAGACCAAACCTTATATATTTATATGATTATGTTAACAAAAAGATTAATATTTGTGCAAGTTGCAAGTTAGAAGCATTATAATTATGCTGGCCAGTATATGTAATATTTTGTTCAAAAATTATATTAATAAGATAAATCTAAATTAAATATTATATATTTTTTTAGTTTCAATGATAATATAATGAGCATGGCCAAAGTCCAAACTTACTTTCCATTTGTCATGAGCTTGTATTTGTTTGTTTATCCTTCAAATAGTACTTTGGGATAAAAATTCAAATGATATGATATGATTACAACACTGAACTGTATCTAAGTTCTAATAAATTAAATAATATAGAGATAGATTAATTATGTATAGAGCTCTTTAGTATAGTCATATAGTGGTATGTTGTTGATCTGTTAAATTCATATTCAAATTCAAATTCAATTCAAATTCAAATAATTTTATTCAAAATAAGAAGTTACATGCTTCATTTTTTGAACGTCAAATTTACCACCAGTTCACTAAAATTAATGCCTCAGACCTGAGAAGAACCGGCGCAAGAAACTCAGCGGGACCTATTTTTTAAAATCAATTTTAAACAAATACATATTTAATTATTTGTGACAATGATACCTTTGAAACAGACTGGAGCGAGCATTTCATTCCCAAGGCGTGTTATCATTTACAAAATCATTAATTTGGTAATAACCTTTAACACACAAACGTCTTTTCACAATTTTTTTAAATCGTGATATAGAAAATTCTCTGACGTTTTCTGGGATCCTATTGTAAAAGCGTACACATTGTCCCATAAAAGAATTACGGATTCGATGCAACCGAGTTACAGGTGCACCAAGATTATGCTTATTTCTAGTGTTAATACTATGAAAATCACCAATTTTGGTAAAATTATTAATGTTTTTCTTAACATACATAACATTTTCAAAAATATATTGCGATGCAACTGTCAATATATTAATTTCTTTAAACTTTTGCCTTAAGGAGTCTTTAGGGCCTAAGTTATAGATTGCACGAATAGCTCGCTTCTGCAGGACAAATATCGGTTGGATACCGGCTGCATTACCCCAAAGTAAAATCCCATAGGACATAATACTATGGAAGTAACTGAAGTAAACAAGTCGAGCCGTTTCTACGTCAGTTAATGATCTAATTTTTTTGACCGCGAAAGCTGCAGAGCTAAGTCTATTCGCCAATCCATCAATATGGGGTCCCCACTGTAATTTGGAGTCTATGGTGATACCGAGAAATACCGTAGAATCGACAGGATCTACGGGTTCACCATTCAAGAGTACATCGGCTTTAACAACTTTCGTGTTAGGTGTTCTAAAAATAATACATTTAGTTTTTTTACTATTCAATAGTAAGTTATTAACACTGAACCAATGTACTACTTTCGAGAGAGCATTGTTTACATCGTCATATACGATTTGTCGTCTTTTTATTTTGAAAATCAATGAGGTGTCATCAGCAAACAATACTATCTCATGATCCTTTTCAACTAGATATGGTAAATCATTAATATATATTAAAAAGAGAAAAGGACCAAGAATAGACCCTTGTGGGACCCCCATGCCGATTACCGAACCAGGAGATTTCTTGCCATTCACACATCAATCCTCTGAACTCTGTCAGCTAAATAAGAGGTCAGAAGATTGAGTGCATGTCCTCTTATGCCGTAGTAGTGTAGCTTCATGACCAATGTTGAATGCTGTACACAATCAAAGGCTTTGGACAAATCACAAAACATGCCAAGAGCATCCTGCGATACCTCCCAAGCCTCATAAATATTCTTTATAAGACCTATACCAGCATCTGTAGTTGAACGACCTTTAGTAAAACCATACTGTTTATTGTGCATGAGATTATGTGAATCAAAATGCAGTAATATTTGATTTAGGATAATTTTTTCAAAAATCTTACTGAACGAGGGTAGTATAGAAACAGGTCGA
This sequence comes from Heliconius himera, assembly GCA_021202915.1. Taxonomy (NCBI): domain Eukaryota; kingdom Metazoa; phylum Arthropoda; class Insecta; order Lepidoptera; family Nymphalidae; genus Heliconius; species Heliconius himera. The sequence goes on from JAJHJA010000480.1 coordinate 177,737, forward strand.
AAATTATTAGGATCAGATGTACTACCCGATTTAAATATAGGTATGACTTTACTAAATTTCATTAGGTCAGGAAACACACCATACTCTATACAATTATTAAATATAGTTGCGAGGTGAGGAGCAACAGCGTCTATTATATAACTAATCAATTTGACAGAAATACCCCATAGATCTGACGTTTTCTTGATATCAAGGGACTTAAATGTCTTAATGATGTCCCTTGAATTGACTGATTTAAATTTGAAATCTACATTACATTTATGTACGCTCTCCTTAAGTAATGATTCAGCGACAGTTGTGGAGGATATAAGTTTATCGGTTGTTGAAACTGGAATATCAGCAAAGAATTTTTCAAATACACTTGCAACTTCTTGATCTGAGCTGGTTAAACCTTTGTCAATTTTTAATTTAAATTCAAAGTTATGATTCTTAGCTTTTCCAGTTTTTATTCTATGATTACATATGATTTTAAAATTTTCTCAGTCTTGTCAAAATGTAGTAGTTCTTAATTGGTAGAAAAAATGAGATTCTCTCTCCCTTTGTGTACACAAGAGAAATGTTAAGTTAAAAAATCATGCCTTTTTACCCTATGTCCTTGTTAAATGTATGTTTAATTTCAGCAGAAATAATATAGTACTAGTAGAAATTTATCATTCCACATAAACAATATTCTGTTAAATAGTAAAGATCCAGTGGCAGGGCTGAAGTTAAAATTGTTTATCAAATTTCAATGCTATTAGCTTTTATAGTTAATATGATGTCATATATAGCAGCAAAGCAGAGGTAACCCAGTGTTAAGACACTCCGTTCCCCACTTTCCGCCGAGATCTGGAGACATTGCGTTTTGAGTGGCAGAACTCAACGCCGCGCTTTGTCTCGACACCAGAGCGAAGAAATGAAAAAATAAAATTAAAAAATAATATAAATGTAAATAAATATTTCATCTCCTCGAGTGGAGACCGAACCCACAACCAGTCGATTTTACAGTCACACTTTGTGCCTCTGCGCCACGACTGGCCTCGACTGGGGACGAAATGAAAACATTAAATATTTCATTCTCTCTAATGGGAATCGAACCCGCAACCGTCGCGCTTTACAGTCGCACGCTCGTGCCCCTCCCGACAGCCGCATTAATTCTTACAATTATTAATTCTAAATCACTTTTCAGTCAATCATCCAATACATCGACGAGCAATTCGAACGGTTCTTGCGCGACGAAAGTGGCCTTAATCGACGCAACATAGTTGACAATCGCATTCACTGTTGCTTTTATTTCATTTCACCGTTTGGACATGGGTATGTATATATATAACTAACTACACACGCTCACTAGCTACACACGCGCGGCTTCGCCCGCTCATACTTATTGTTCGAAATCGAAATTATACAAAGTCTTTACATAAATTGTAGTGTATCTGTTATTTTGATCTAAAAAGTATATTATTGAAAAGCTTCACCTAAATCCGTTCAGGAGTTTTTGCGTGAAAGTGCAACAAACAGCGATCCTCACAAATTTTCATAATAGTATGATTAGCCGATTAACTATCGCTCTTAATAAGTTTCCTAAATAATTTAAGCTTATAAATAAACCTAGTTTATAAAATTGGAGAGACCAGTCTTCTTCACAATTTTATTACAATAATATTTGTATTTATTCATAATTTTACAATTTTACCTATTACCGGTAAAATACTTTTTATTATAGTACAAGAATTTCAAAGATATAAAATTAAGAAACGAACTACAATCTATTTAGTATTTTTTATTTAAAATTACATTACATCACTAATATTGTATTTTGAGTATATCTAGTCCGAAACACCAATCTTATTGGACTGGACTAATTATATAAATGATATCTATTCCCACAAGTGGAAATAGAACCCACAACCGTTCGTTTGTTTAATAGTATTTTCTTTCCTTTTTAGATTGAAGCCATTGGATATTGAATTTATGAAACAATTACATAACAAAGTAAACATAGTTCCTGTTATTGCTAAAGCTGACTGTCTTACTAAGAAAGAAGTGCAACGACTAAAGTCTAGGGTATTTCTATTTATACATTATGTTTATAATTATAAACAAATATTTAGACATTTTTTTAATTTACAGTATCAATAATGCCTGACGATCGTGACGTAGCGTCTAACTGTAAATTATGGATGTGGGTTCGATTCCCACACAAAGATATGAATTATTTTATATTTCCTCGCTCTGGTAAGACAATGTGTGGCGTTGAGTTTCGCCCTTAGACTCCTTCAGAATACACTGCAATATGAGGATATAAGACATTTAAAAATTAGTAAGAATTCCTGAATTGATTCATCCTTGATATTTGTTATAAATAATATGTAAGTTCTGCAAGTGAAAGGCTTAATGTTCTAATGAAATTATATTTGATAACTTTACTAAAGAAAGCTATTATAATATTTATAGCATATATAGGTTTCTACTTCAAATTCATACTTTTACTCAGCAATTTCGCAATTTTATGCTAAAAATTGAAAAAAATATTTTTTTTTTATTAATGTAAATTTGTTTAATGTATATTAATTTGCAGGTTATGGAAGAAATAGAAAGGGAGGGAATAAAAATTTATCCTCTCCCGGATTGTGACAGTGATGAAGATGAAGATTATAAAGAACAAGTATGTATTGGAAAGTTTATAATAGCAATATTGTTATATTCTTAAAATTGGTCTTTTAAATATATATATATATATATATATATATATATATATATATATATATATATATATATATATATATATATATATATATATATATATATCATATATCAGCTTCACGCTGTATCCCGCACACAGCAGGATAGGCAGAGGAAACCTAGTGTCAAGACACTCCGTTCCCCACTTTCTGCCGAAATCTGGAGGCATTGCGTGTTGAGTGGCAGAACTCAACGCCGCGCTTAACCTCGACACCAGAGCGAAGAAATGGAAATATAAATTTAAGTAAATATTTCATCTCCTCGAGTGGGGATCGAACCCACAACCAATCGGTTTTACAGTCACACCTCGTGCCGCTGCGCCACGACGGGCCTCAAACTGGCTATTTGTTATATTTAAATAAAATGTGTTAATAATATCTTCACTGCAAACACTGAATATAAATCTTTTTTATTGTTATATGGTACTTTCCTCTCTGTAACTACAAATGGTGAGCTGGAGTGGCTAACTAAACGCACAATATTATCAATTAGAATGAAATGGGGATAAGAGTCACCAACTCAAAAGAAGACTACAGTACGGTCGACGAGCCGTGGTCGCCCTGGAGTTCTGTTAGAACTCGGAATGAAAAGAATCAAAAGTAAGAAAAATCCTAGAATCAAATTTGCACAGCAAACTTCAGGATGGCCACGACTCGGCGACCGTACTTTACTTACATGCAAATTATGATGACTCTGGTACAAAAAAATCTTTGTTACAAAATAAATTTATAATCAATACTTAACAGGTTCGCCAACTGAAAGCGGCGGTGCCGTTCGCGGTGTGCGGCGCCGGCCAGCAGCTGGAGGTGCGCGGGCGGCGCGTGCGCGGCCGCCTCTACCCCTGGGGCGTCGTGGAGGTGGAGAACCCCGACCACTGCGACTTCATCAAGTTGAGGACTATGCTTATGTTGGTATTATTGTTTTTTTTTTATTTTATTTTGGTCCTATCCCTCATAGATGATGAAACACGTTAAGTAGTAGGTGTCGACCAAGTGCGAGTGTGAGACACATCAAACAAAAGATGGAAATAGGTCTTGTTGTAATTAAATATTTTCTTTATGTATCTATGGCTGGGCATAATTTATGGATGGTCTCCAATGATTCCATTTGGATTTTCACCTTATGGTGAATTCCCCTATAAGAAATTCCCTTATGGGAACATAAAGTCTCTGATCTCAAGGAACCACCAATCATTCCATCGTGTGGTGATAGAACTTACGACCCAAATTGAGAATATATAAAAAAAAATGTAAAATTTATATTACCTAGTTACGCAGATCTTTTTTAAATTACGTTTAATATCATAAAAGAAACTTAAAATCGTTGCTTATATATTTAATATTTTCATTTCCACGCACTGGTAACGCAGCGTTGAATTCCAGTTAATAAAATGTAAATTTTTATCTAACAATTTAAGCCTGTAAAAGCAATTAGTGACTCACGGTGGTCAAAGACCGATAAGAGAAGAGCATTGTTTCTTATCAGTTAAATGCACATGCGTTTATTTAATTGTATTTACTTTAGTTGTTTATATAAGGATTCATTTGTTTATAGTAACAACAAATACTAATACAAAACACAGTTACGAATATTATACAAGCTTCACATTATAACAATAAATTATAAACAAGCGTATGATTGTAACGCGACGGTTGTTAGTTCGATCCCCGCTCGGGAAATGAATTATTATTTAATAATATTTTCATTTCTTCGGTCTGGCACCAAGGCAAAAGCCCGACGTTGAGTTCCGCGACTATGTGCAGGATACAGGGTTAAGCTGATAAAAAAATATAAACTTGTTTATTTTTTTAATATCTCATCATATAACAAAAATAGACAAAAAATAGTTCCATTAATCCATCGATTCCATTCGGCAATAATTAATTCTGCTTAGTAGTCCGAAAATATTAAAATATATATGTACATTCCCCCCTGTCAATAATGAACTCGTTACAGGCGCGTTTTACTTCTGTATTACTAACTATAGAGTTGTATTCATAAAGCTTGATATAGAAATACGATTTGTACCAACAATGCATGGTGGGTTGACTGCATTTAAAATACACTGTTATCTAAACGTTTCTTTTTTTGTTTAAACTATTATGTAATCCTTGGATCTCTAATACAGAAACAAGATGAAACAATATATAAAAACAAGTATATTGTTTTTTCTTTTAATGTCGATTTTACAGTCACACTTTCTGCCCTGCGCCACGACTGGCCTCAAATTCATATTGAATTGTTATTATTTCAGCACACACATGCAAGACTTGCAAGAGGTGACCCAGGAGGTGCACTACGAGAACTATCGCTCCGAGCGCCTCGCACGCAACGGACAGATACCCAAGCGACACACGTATGTATTGAAATTTAAAATTCAAATAATCATTAAGGCCTCTTTAATGCTTCCTTGATTGATTCGGTTTTATAATTGAAATTAAGACTTTTTCTTTAAATTATTATTTTCTTTTAATTTTAAACTGATAACATGAGATGAAGTATTAATACAATTATAGTGTATTGTAGTGAACTATAAACTATATATCGTCGGCTTAGAGTATGCACCTTTTAAATTCGCTTTAATATTACCTTTGCTTTTTTGTAGTTTACCTATTATAGTATGTACCAGAAACATATTTAAATATATACACATAATTTTATTAAAATTGGCCTATATAGTTAGTAGGAGTAGACGGACATACACATGTACATAAGAATTATATGTATATATATATTTTTTTTATAGTTCTACCGAGAGTGGTTTAAGTGAATCTGACTCAGGTCTCACTAACGGATCTAACGACGACGCTGGAGAACGCGAACGTGCTCTCCGTGAGAAGGTAAATTATTTTTACATATCTAAATACAGATATTTATATAGAACTAAACAATTATTCACTCATAAATCAGAATTACTATTTTATTTTAATAAAGTTATCAAAGCAAAGAAAGAGGCCAAAGTGCGGCGCTGAGTTCCGCCACTCAACATGCAATACCTCCAGAATTCGGTGGAATATGGGGAATGGAGTGACTTAAGCCTAGCCATTAAAACAGTTATTTTATAATTTTTTTTTAAATATTATTATGATTTATTTCAGCTTCACGCTGTATCCCGCACACAGCAGAGTATGCAAAAGGAACCTAGTGTTAAAAGACTTCATTCCCCACTTACCACCTAATTGTGCAGATATTGCGTTTTGAGTGGAGAAACTGAACGCTGCGCTTTACCTCGACACCAAAGCGAAGAAATGGAAATATAAATTTAAATAAATATTTCATTTCCTCGAGTGGGGATCGAACCCACAACCAGTCGATTTTACAGTGGCCCCGCGCCACGACTCGCCTCTTTTATAGTGTTTATTTGAACAAGACTTTATATTGATATAACTTTTTAATTTATGAACCGATTTAAGTAAAACAAAAACATTTAAAATGGTTGTTCCTTGCCGGTTCTTCTAAGCAGAATGTGCTTTCGGAGCATGTGTTAGCTTGTTATTTTTTTTTTCGTATTGATTTTCTTGCTGTTGACTTGTACTGGTCTTGACAGCGTCACCGTGCGGGAAAAGTAGCTCGTTGTAGGACTGACTTTACTTACATTTACTGCAACTTCGCTTATTGTTTTTGGATATTAGAACTGTCACTACTGACATTTTTATGTCAGCAGTCTTAAGCTATTATTAAATTGTAAACAAGAAAGAGATTTTCTCTACTTTCTAATCATTTACAATACGTTGCTTAATACATGGTAGAACTTATAACTTATATAATTTATTTTTTGTTATTAACAGGAAGCGGAACTGCGACGTATGCAAGAGATGTTGGAGCAGATGCAACGTCAGATGCAGCTGCAGGCGGCGGCCAACACCACATCAGCATAGTGTACCCGCGCCGCGCAGGTACTTGGGACCTTTTTTTTTTTCAATAATTTTTGTCTTATCTATTCCCCTTTATGAAGTACTTACCGATCCAAACCCGGCTTCGTCTGCTTGAAAATAAAATTATTATAGCCAAATATAAACCATTTTTTTACATAAACTGTAGCCTATATATGTTATTCTATGTGATATAACAGCTACATATATTACTGTAAAGTTTCATCTAAATTTGTAGTTTTTGCGTGAAAGTGGAACAAATATCCATATATCATAAACTCCCACATTTGCAATAATATGTGATATTTATAGTAACATATTATAACAATTTGTGGCAAGAAATGGAAAAGTAGCAAATATTAGAAGTGTGTGAAACCGTATGAAATCGACATCAAATCCTGATACATCAAAACGTTTAGTCTGAATGAAATATACAAAGAGAAATGATTAAAACTTCCCCGTAAGTGTTTGAGTGTACGCGATAATTTTTAATTAGATTCTCAGTAGAGGGAAAGAATTATTTTCCCAGCTTTGGTAAGGTAACACGGCGTTAAGTACCGCCCCGCAAAATTCAATCTCTTAAATTCCAGCGGAAAGCAAAGAGCATAGTGTCTAGACACTACTCTGTCTACTCTGCTATACTATGTACATATTTATAAATTAACTTTACAGCTGGAAACAGGTAGGGCGGTCCAGCTGGCGGAGGCTTGCGACGTAGTTACCTCCATACTACGCGTCATACCCTACTGCGTGACATCCACCTAAGGAAATATGGACTTTGTAATATGCATCTATCTCTGTCTCTCTATTACAAATTATGTTTATCCATCTCTTTCTAGCTTTACTCTAGCTTCCAACATTTTGTATAGACAAGTGCAAAAAATTGTATAGTAATTATTATTAAATATCATTGCTTACAGTGGGACAGCATGTGATTTTAAACGTGGCGGCTATGAGTTCGATTCTCAGTCAGAGGATTTTTTTTTTCATTTATTCACTCTAGTAAAGAAGGGCAAAGTGACGCGTTGAGCTCTGCCGCACAGAACAGCATGGGGAACGGAGTGTTTAAACACTAGTTTCCTTCTGCCTACTTCATTACATGCGGGACACCTGAAAGCGAAAAAAATCTTGTTTAAAACGCAAGCTGTGGGTAATAAAAGGTGCTATCAGAATAAAAGATATAACAAATGATACAATACCCCAATTAAAATAGTAATTACTAGGATTTCTATATTTATAGTTTTTTTTTGTTTATGTCAATCTATTTTTATGTAACTAACTTATTATCCACAGCAAGTGTTTACTACAGTAGATAAAAAAGCAATGATTGTACAATTTATTGCACCAAAATCCATATAAAACAAATGCATTTAGCACAATATAGATATATTGAGTGTATGACTGCACTCAGAGATGCCAATTAATAGATTGATCAAAATTAATGACAGTTAAACACTAATTGACATACTGAGTGGCTGTTAAATTTATGGCAGATTAGAGATAGTCATATAGATACTGTCGTATTAGTTACTATACAAGTTAACCCAATAACTAATATTTGTATGATATTTACAATAAATAAGTCAATTTATGTAATAACTGTCCAGGCCATTTAACCTTAGACGCTATTAGATAGATTATAAAAGTTCCATATTCGTTTCTTATTATTATATAATACTTAAGTATACTAAAATAAATATATTCCTCTTAATTATAATTACATTTTACCAATCATAATAGAAGTTATTATTATTAATAATTGAATATTAACTTTTTAAACATCATGTTTGATCGTGGTTTAGAAAAAAACTAGCGCTTTGAACTCACTCAAATACATTTTTAAATAATAAAGAACCATATTTATTTTCATTTAAACTAAAAAAAAAATCTATGTAAAATTATATTTTTTTAATATTACACCAAATTTAATAATAACATAGTATTATAATTTTTGTTTAATTCGTATATAACAATTAAGTATGTTTCAAACATATATTTTATTATGACAATTAGATTATTTTTTTTCCATATATTTCGAGAATTGTATCGAATTTAGCGTAAGTTGATGTATCTGCAATAATAATCGAATATTCTTAGTTTTAGTTTTGCTTATATCATGTCTTGTTCACTATACAAGTATTCAATAGTAAGATTTATTTTGCTTAAAAAAATAAATAAATAAAATTCAAGTCCAGCGCTCAAAAGTGTTTATGAAAATTATATAATTTTTTTGAAATACAAAGTTGCAATGACAATACTCGCCTAATTAATTAAGTTATATTGATTTAAAGCAGTTTTTTTATATTAAATATATATTCGTTATGTAGTGAAGTGAGTTTTCCCACAGATTACATATCTTAATACAATAAACAATAAATAATATTTCAACAAAAGTAAAAAAAGGTTGTCGTGGCGCTGCTCAGTATCTGACTGTTAAGACGACGATGGTGGGTTCGATGCCCACTCTAGAGTGGAAACAAGTTGATTTTTCAAGCTTAAAAATCTTATTAAAATCTTACAAGATTTGATTTATTAGAATCTTATAGTTTAGATATTATTAAGACAAATTATATTTTCTGTTTAACCATTTTATTTTATCAAAACTTGTAATATGTTGGTTGACTATCTTCACCACTAACGCAAGCAACAACACGTACCTATATTTACAATTAAATAAATATGTTTGTCAGTTTGAAAGAATATGTTATATGAATGTATAATAGGATTTTGATTAAAAAAAAGACTTTTTGTGTGTATGTATTAATTGAAATATTTTTATTGAGATTTGCTTTTTTATATAACATTCAAGAGATTGGCACATAGTCAACAAAAAAAACGTTCAATTAAATTAAAATGATGAATTTTCCATAATATGTATGTTTATTGTTTATTTATCTCCAATATTTTTAACTTATCATTTAAAAATATTGGAGATATATTAAAATTAGTTGCTTATTTTATGTAGTGGTTATCCTAATGTCTTTTTTGCACATCTCAGTTTTAAGACGTATTATAATTTTTTTCAATGATAGTATTATTTTCTTATTATTTGACTGATTTTGAATCTTCCGTTTTTATACTTATCGAATTAGTATTTTTAATTTGTGTTTTTTTTAAGAATGTAAACCTTATGGTATTTGATTTATATTCCATAGTTATAAGGTAAAAAAAAATAGTGAAATAGACTAAATTGGAATAGAAATTTACATAACATTGTACTTAATTTATGATGTTAACAAATCTCGAATACCTTCAATTTGGTTATGTCGAAATATTTTACTGATCAACAAACTCTTCTTTGAAAGGCTTAAAATAAAACTCCATTTTCGGTGCATTTAAAAATTACGTAGATATAGATAATGGAAAAAATAAGTGATGAAGAAAAGTAATAATACAAAAAGTTTAAATATAAGGTTATTATTGGCTAAAATATCATTGTAGATGTAATTGGTGCCAAAATTGTGATTCTACGGTTGGTTCTGAGTATCATCTGAACAAAGGGGCGTCAACGATATGGAATATTTATCATGACCTTTAACCAAATTAATACAGTAAAAACCTATGTAATCATATTTTTTATATGAAATAAAATAAAAACACATATTTATTTATTTTTTATTTACCCATTTACATAATAACTTAGGAAATAAGATGAAATTGGTTTTGAAACTATTTTTAAATTTTCAAATGTATGGTTTACACGTTTGTGATGGTTTCAAATTTCATGTTTTCACTTCCATCAAAAATTCTAGATGCTTGTGAACGCGTTCGTAGCTTCATAAGTGGGCAGTTCTCCGAAACATACTAATTTCAATTTCCTTAATTTTACTCAATAGTATATTGTTTTAAGAAGATGAATATTATATTAAATACTTAATTAAATAATAAACTAGTACCTAGTCTAGAGAAGTTTAATAATTTAAGTGTTTACAAATCTATATTTAAAAAAAAATCTTCAAAAATTTTTTTTAATCGGTAAATATCATCTGTATTTTGTTTTAAATCGTTCAATTAAATTAAAATTTTTACCCCATATGGCGTGTCTATTCACCTCTTTCGCTTCTCTCTTCACCCTGAATATTACAAAATCGGACATAATATGTTTTTAATGAAGTAATCCGACAGAGAACCATGTTGTTTACAAGTGGCATCTTTGTATGCTTCTTCAATATATTTAGGATTCTCAGGTACTATTCGACGAGCAAGAAAACGTATTTGGGTTTTGTCTCTAAGATTTAACGATATATCAAATTGTCCTTTCTCTTGATGAAACAAGTAATATTGTTGACTTACGCCCAATATTAATAACCTATCTCCAATGTCAATCTTAGATTCCTTCATATATCTATCCTATCTAGAGATTGGATAGATATATGAAACAATCTAAGATTGACGTTGGAGATCGACACCAGAGCGGAGAAATGAAAATATTTCATCTCCTCGAGTGGGGATGGAGCCCACAACCAGTCAAGTTACAGTCACACTCTGTGCCCTTGCGCTATGACTGGCCTCAGTCAGTAGAAAATAGTACAAATGTATATAAACCTTAACAGATATTTAAAAACAAAATATTACTTATTGAAATTCTTACTCTGCTTAAAATTTACTTTAAAAAAATCTTTAGATTTTTGTTTAATGATTTAATATATATTATATTACAGTATATGAATTTGGTAAAGTCAAAGTCACTCTGTATTTGATTTGTTATTTCTCAGATTTAATTTTAGAACATTTAAAATTATTATTTATCACCAAGTATTTTTTAATTTAATTACTACAAGGTAATAAATCAAAACAATAACAGTCCACATGTAGTAATTATTTTTAAATATGAGATATCAATAGTAAAAGTGAAAAATTAATATAGTTATATGCTAATCCAGTTTTTACTTTGTTCTTGTACATAATAATAATACAATATTTGTTACGTATATATAATATATTAAAATTAATTAAAGCACAGATGGCACAGAACATATTTTTTGTGCTTTTTGTACTTATATATTTTTAACTATAGGTATAAAAATTACCTAATGTACAATTATAATTATAAATATACATATTTATTATTAAAATAAAAAATACCTCCACTTTTCTTGCACCCAGAATCTAATCTGTCCAAGACATACAATTTCATACAGCTCACATAATGAATCCAGACTGAGTTGTAACTTGTAATATATATAAATAAAATATAGTAAAAATAAATAATATAGTAAAATGAATTTTCTGAAGTAGCCTGAGCTCAACTCAACGGAAAAACGCATAGATTATTACAAAAAAAAATATAGTACATATCGTTAATCGTTATTGCAACATCAACATTCAACAGATATTCTAAACAACAGCATCAATATTCAACAGATATTTTGAATTTGAAACTTTATAAATTTTGTAATTATTACATACATAGACTATAGAGAAACATAGAGTACAGGTAATTCAGACATAAGAGTAAACTATCACAGATAGTGAAAAACGGATTGCGAAACGAATATTACATTATTTTATGGGCTATACAATAAATGATTTGATGTAAATATAATTTTATATTAATTATTATACACATAACGTTAGTAAATAAATTGAATATATTATTGCTCGTATCTAATTTGTAGCGACATCTATTGGTGTGAATTAATATATTTAACTCCAAAGCGACCTCTGCACTACAGATTACGAAGCTAGGCAAATATACGTCAAAAGTTTCTTTAGTTTTACCAAGATTGTAGAGCTTGTATTATTGTTGCAACTGAGTTTGAATTTAAACTTATGATTTGTGTTTTGTGAAATTGTGTATATTGGAAGGATTCTATTCTTAGGACACATAATGTCTTCAGACAAACAATGCTGTGTTCCTGGATGCAAGGAGAGTGGAGGTATGTTACATTGTTCATAGTAATTAGTAAATGTTTATATGATGCAGGGTTGCCAGACATTTTAATTAAAAAAGCGGGATTCGCCAAAAGCGAGACGAAACAATTAAAATAATTACTATTTAATATGTTATTATTTATTTCAGTTTTGAATAAAGCTTTCGATGTGGATAGATATCAATATAAAATGCTTCTTAATTTAAAAATATAACTTTAAATGATATTGTTTTGGATTATTATGTAAGGCAGTTAAATCTTCAGAGTAATTATATATAACTTATGAATATACTTATTTGTATTTCTATGATTATTATGTATTGATAACTTGATTGATTGATTGATGTCGTACAGTAGATACGTAGAACAATCCATAAATAGCGGGACTATGCCTGTCCCGATCCAGATATTAATTTTTGGGCTGATATAGTGTATATATTACGTAGATTTTGTACCTATAATTAAAAATATAAATACAGAAAGCTCAATACAGAAAGTACAATTTGCGGTTCTGTTTTACATTATACGTAAACCCATTCTTAACAAAAACGCAGAATATTATTATCGGTTACATATCTTAAATTGCATGTATACATACTTTTACACATATATACAGTCACATCTAAATAAGTAAAAAACTGATAAAAAAAATAGTTTTTGGGAGTAGCTTCCAGGTCCCACCATTTTGAAACAGTAATCTTATATCACTTATTGCATTTATTATAGGGGGCACAAAGTGTGCATGTAAACGCGACTAATTGTGGGTTCGATCCCCACTAGAGGAAACGAAATATTTATTTACTTTTACATTTTCGTTTCTTCGCTCTGGTGTCTAGGCAAAGAGCGGCGTTTCGTTTCGCCATTTAACATGCAACGCCTCCAGAATTCGGCGAAGAGTAGGTAACCAAGTGTCTTAACACTAGATTCCATCTGCCTATTCTGCTGTCTCAATCTTAATAATAATTACTACTACTATGCTATCGGTCGGTGGCCGAAGACCAATATTGAGCGTAGCGGGTAGTGTGGGACGTGGGCAGACACTTTAGTTCGCCTCGCGTGACTTTGGTTCACTTCGGGCGACTTCCACTTGGTATCAGTGTCTTTGGCGCCAGTCTCTTGGTTCAGTCGTGGCGCAGGGGCACAGAGTGTGACTGTAAAACCAACTGGCTGTGGGTTCAATTCCCATTCGAAGAAATAAAATATTTATTTAAATTTGTATTTCCATTTCTAAGCTTAGGTTCCCTCTGCCTACCCTGCTGTGTGCTGGATACAACGTAAAGCTGATTTGTTTATTTTATTTACTTAAAAAATATTAATATTTGTCGAGCAAGTCCCTTCAGATAATCGTCAGATTATGAGATAGCACGTGTAGGGCATGAAGATGAACCATATATATCTTAATCAGACGCGCTTGAGTATTTCAAAATGACGAACTTTTCGCACATTCCAACAATGGTTGCGAGCTTGCGTTACTTCCAAATCGTCAGATTATTATACAATAGCTTTATTTAGGGTTCACTTATCATCCTCTTAGAACAACTAACGCGCTCGATGATTTTTTTTTTTCATTTTCAACTCTTACATACGACCACCTCCATCACGGAATCAGTCACATTAAAATATTTACATTTTTAAGAATACGTAGGAAATTAATTATATCAATATCTGACGATCCTCGAGTATGTCCATGCAACAGTTTTTTTTTACATTTTTGAAAATCTATAGCCGCTCACCCCACCGATCAAAAGATATGTATTGTAGAACATTTTTGTCTTGTTATCATCTAAGCTTTGCGACCCAATAGGTCTCTATGACGCTCGAGCAAATCCCGAGTTAGCACCTTTGCTTGCCTCCCGTACTATTATAAGTGTTATATATTTTTATAGACCTCTAAGAGAAAAAGAATTTGCATTCCATAATTTCTTTTTTTATGTTATATGGCAATGTATACTAAAATTGCTAAATTTCTAATATTATTATTTGATCTAAAATGAATATTAATATTTGTACTAAAATTGTAGCTTTATTTGTTTTAGAAATGCATCGTGTACTTCATAGTTTTCCTAATCCAGATAGAGATAAGGTCCGATTCAACAGTTGGTTATATAAAGTGGGTGGTGCTGTATTGTCACTACCAAATGAGTACATATATAAGTATCGTCGGGTGTGTCGTGCACACTTTGAAACGAAGTATCTCTGCCGATACAACAGACTCAGCAAAATTGCTGTACCAAATCTTAATATTCCAGGTTTATAAATTTTTCTGTTTATTACAATATGTTTAAATTGGTTTTATTTATGCATAACTCATGACTGAAATATAATAAATTTTATAAAACCTAATTATTTTCCCAGCTATTTAAACTGAGCAATGAAAAAAAAACATTGTATTATTCTTTCTTTTTCTATCTTATAGATATATTATCAACACAAAGATCACTTATTAAAAATCCAATGCCAGGCATTTGCATCCAACCTAATCGACAATCGACATTATCAGGTAAATATTTAAGTTCTTTTATAGTTAACATGTATATTTTTCAGCTTCACGCTGTATCCTGCTGTATCAGGGTTGGCAGGGGGAGCCTAGTGTTAAGACACTCCGCTCTCCACTTTTCGCTATATTCTGGAGGCATAGAATGTGAAGTTTTAACATATATATTGATATTAAAGTTGTATTGAAAATAATTAATGCTAGCCAAGTGTCAATATAAACGGTTGGAGTTTATAATTAATGTTACCATTCGTAAGGATGATTGTGGATATTTTATTGTTAGTTATAATAAATTACTGAAAAGGATATCAGTAATAAAAATATTATTAATACCTGACCTTTTATAATTAGTTTTCCTTTTGACTTTAGTGGGTTCTATTAATAAAATTATTTAAACAGCATGTATTAAATACATGGGTGATATTTTTTAATAAAATAAATCATTAGCTAAAATAAAGTTATTTATTATGCAAATAACAATTTTTGAATTGTTTGTTACACTTGCATTATTTTTACTTATACACACATTGATGATATGTGAAGAATGATTTTCACAAGCTGTGTGAAAATCATTATTAAATGTGTGAAGATAGAAGCCTGTTTATGGAAATATTAAAGATTAACTGTTTTTGTGACGTGCTCTACTTTTTTATTTCTGTTTTGTTTTTCTATCTCGATGGCTAATGATAATAGAAATCACAAGCGTGTGGCTGTAAACGAGACACATTGTGGGTTCGATTCCCACTCGAGAAATCAAAAAAAATCTTGCTTTTGTTAACCAGACAAAGTGTTGCGTTGAAATCCACCACTCAACATGAAATGGGGGACTGAAGTGTCATAAAGAGAACGGTCTTAGCACTAGGTTTCCAGGTGAGGAATCTATCTATCCTGTAATTTACGGAATATAACGTAAAGCTAAAGAAACTGTTCAATTGCGTATTATAAGAGAAAATAGATCAGGGAAGGTTCTTTAAAATAGATCAGGGAATGTTGTTAAATAATATTAACTTTAATTCAGATTAATAAAATCATATAAATAATTAGAGAATTAAGACTAAAAACATAAATAAAATTTAAATTTAATTAATATTAAACAATATTAACTTTAATTAAGATAAAAAATTAAATTGAATTTTAATTTAGATTAATTCAACACTATTAAGTGTAATTGAGATTTATTAAAGTTAACATAAAAAAAATCGACTATAATTTTAGCAAAATTATGTTAAAAATATTAATTTTGTTATGTTTTTTTTATTACTAAGTTTAATAAAAAGAAGGGTGAAAGTAATATAACAGAACAAAAACGTACCTAACGAGTATTTAGAATTTCAAATAGCAATAGTTGATAATTTAGAATTAAGCCTAAAATAAAATATACGCAAAATAAGAAATTAAAAAATACTTAATTTTTATATATACTGTGATTTTAAGCGATGGTCAAATAATATAATATAACTCTAAAATCATTTATTAAATTGTGTAAATGTATAATACAATAAAATCGATAAATTGGAGACGTATTTTATTTTTGCACGCCTATTTATTTATACTACTAGCCCGTTCACGGTTTCGCTCGCTTTGTTCAAACTTCAACTAGTAGATGGCGTTGAATCCATGTTACAAATTTTGATTCCGAAGATTGGTCTCTCTCTATTACACTATGCAGGAAAATACTTTGAAGCCAATCGTGGCGAAGGGGCACAAAGTGTGACTGTAAGCCGATTGATTGTGGGTGGGGGTTGATTGTGGGTTCGATCCGCACTCGAAGAAATGAAATATTTATTTAAATTTATATTTTCATTTCTTCGCTCTTGTGTCAAGGTAAAGGGCGGCGTTAAGTTCCGCCACTCAACACGCAATTTGGCGGAAAGTGGAGAACTGAGTGTCTTAACACTAGGTTCCCTCTGCCTACCCTGCGGTATGCGGGATTGATTCATTTTTCACTCTGAGATTAAAATACTCAGTCACCTACTGATGTATGGCGTGACAATTCTTAATTAAATTTTTAAGAGATTTAAATAAAGAAATAAGCATATGATTATTTATACATTATTATTGATTTAGTATTATTTTAAAACATGGGTATTAGACACGGCAACGCATATTAAATATTTTAGTAAAAATTACATTTTTATTAGAATACTATGCCATGAAATGTACTGATGATGAAAATGATTGCCATATGCTATTTACATATGGCAATCATTTTCAATCTACATATAGTGTCAATTGAATTTGGCATATTTCGACCGCCATAGCGAATATCTAGCAGTTTATGCTGTATGTTGTCAAACATTCAGTTTTTCTTATTTATAAACCTTATTAACTAAATTATGGCTATAGTGGAAGATGAAGTTAGAAATGGTTCAGAGGAAGAAAATGAAATCGAAGTGGTTGTAGAGGAAGACGATGGAGATCACGATTCTGATGATTCCGATGTAAGCATTTATTTGATTTCTTTATAAGAATGTAACGATAAGGTTACTCTTATTTTTTCCTTAAAAAATTGTAGGTAGTATTTTAAAGTTTTTCTATAGTAGGAATAGGATAGTTTTAAATTTGTCGTAATGTGTGTAGTCTTCTCAAGTACTAGTTTTGTGCTACTTTCTACTTTATATATAATAATAAAAATACATCAACAAAAATGCAATAGGTTAATTAAGTGTTCTTAGAGTTTTTATTATTATTTTCTTTAATTACTTTTAAAAGACGCTTATAAAATGGAAAGAAAATATTCTTATTTAGTATCTGCAATTATTCACTGTATAAGTATCAATGGAAGCAATAAATACGACAGTTGTACAAATCAAGTAATCTTTTATTTTATTTGAAATTATAACTAATATTTTGAGTTGTGCTACCTAATAATGTGATATGACCACGTACGACAATGTGATCAAATATTTGTATGTCTTAGTAGATTTTCATTAAGTATAATAATGAAAATCAGTCAGTCAGTTTAGGCCAGTGTTGGCGCAGGGGCACAGTGTGACTGTAAAATCGACTAGTTGAGGGTTGTTCATTTCTTTGTTGTCGAGGCTAAGTGTGGTGTTGAGTTCCGCTACTCAGCATGCAATGCCTCCAGAATTCGGCGGAAAGTGGAAAATGGAGTGTCTTAACACTAGGTTCCCTCTACCTACTCTGGTGTGTGTGGGATACAGCTGAAGCTGATTATAACAATGAAAAAAAATAACACTGGTAAAGAATTTTATAATCATAATTGTTTCATAGGATGATGAGGATGAAGAGATTGTTGAAAAAAAAGTAGCTGAATTGGAACAACGAATAGAGGAGGACCCTTATAATTATGATGACCATATAGAATTAATACAAGCACTTTGGTAAGCACCAACATAATATTAATTATTATTATTCTTATATACAAATAGAATATATAATTTTCTTTTTATTGATATTTAAAAATTATAATTACATTTAAATACAAATATAAAACTTCATTCAAACATTCACTCTAATATGTTGATTTGTAAAAGTCTCACTGCTTGTGCATAATTTATTTATTAAAACATACAGTGAGTTTTGACACTCAACAAACATCTTGCAATGTCTTGTATTTGGGTGTGATGTGTCTTATGGCTTGGTGCTCTACCATGCAAGTTAAATGTGAGGTTAAAATAAAATAACAATTATTAATACACTATAAAGATTTGCACAAGGCAT
The DNA here is from genome assembly GCA_021202915.1 of Heliconius himera. NCBI lineage: Eukaryota > Metazoa > Arthropoda > Insecta > Lepidoptera > Nymphalidae > Heliconius > Heliconius himera. Next base: position 196,384 of record JAJHJA010000480.1, read on the forward strand.
GCAAATACTACATGTAAACAAAGATAGAAATTTTATTAAAATTAGCTTGCTCAGTCACTCAGGTACAATTATAACAACATTTTTGCTTAAAAATTACAAGACTGCTTTCAATTAAAGGATGGGTTCTATCTCTAAAACAACTAAATCTTCATCAAATTTATTAATAGCATCTGGCTAAAATAAATAGAAATAAAAATTGTGAGAAAATAGAAAAAAGATATACATTTTGATTTATTAGATTTATAGTTAATCCATTACGAACAGTAAACTTATATTTTCATAAAATTATTCATGTGTGACATTACATTATGTCCCTTCTAAAGGAATCTCTCAGAGCTAGACCGATGGAGGACTGCATTTGACCGACTCTACCAGCTTTCACTGTTGAGGGCTGACCACTGGCTCTTGAGACTGCAAACCGAAGAGACCCTGGCCCATTCACCTCAGTCTCGGGAGCATATTGCTAACTTGTTCCAACAGGCAACTTTAGATTGTTATTGTAAGTTTTTTTGATGTAAATGACAATGCTGCATTGTCTTTTTCCATTATTATTTATTTTCTTTATTTTAACGCAAATAAATAAAAAAACAAAATTTGTGAAATGCTTATTGTATCAAAAAAATATTTTGTAAATAAAATAAATAAAAATTAATTAAATTTTTCGTCATTGTTCTTATGTGATTGTAGTGTCGTGGTTTAAATGCTGGCCACTATATTATTCAGTGGAAAGTCTCCTACTCAATTAGCATATCATGGGAACCAATATTACAATAATGGACACATTGACAATATACTCCTCTATATTCAAAGATTCATCCATCAAATTCATTTATTTCAGCTATACCAATCCTCTCAGAATGGTGTTCGTGGTCACTAAGCGCCGGTGAGGCGATATCTGCGCGGGCGCAGCTTGAGGAGGTGTTAAGACGCGCGGGTGCTGATCCATTGTCTGGAAAAATATTTTGGGATGCTAAATATGAATTGGAAAAAGCCAAATTAGATAATATGAAGTGAGTACCATTTTGGTCTTATGTACAACAGAAATCATTAATTTAATGTAAATTCTTTCACATATTTATATTTTTACTGAATAATGTTTTTGGAGATATTGAAATCGATTGACATTAAAAATTTAAACTTGTCACAGAATTACTGTATTTTTTCTCCCAAATTGTATTTTCTGTGGGTGACACCTACTCAAATAAATCAGCAAAATAAAAAGCATTAAAGCATATAATTTGATTGTAGGTAAAATTTTAACTTCAACTATTACAGTTTGTAAAAAGCCAAATTAAATATAATAAATTGGTACAAGTTTATTACACTATGTTTTAAACAATTAAATCTACCCCATAGTGAAGATCACACAGAGTATAAAGAGTAAAATATGTTTCAAACAATTTTAAACATTTTTAAAGTGTTATTCCACACTTAGGAAAGAAAAATACTTATTTAGAAAACATATAAAAGTTTAAATGTAGCGGTACTCGAACTTATTTTTCTTTCCTGCAAGTAGAATAACACTTTAAAAATGCTAAAAATATTTAATAAATATATTCTCTCTTGCCTGACGATAATTCTTTGTAATTATCTTTGAGTAACGAAAATTTGTAAAAATCTCCCTACAGAGATGCTAACAACATTAATAAGATGTTACAAGCGTATAAAAATTTCGACGTAGCTTGATGAGAACGTATGGCTTAGTGATCAGAGCGCCTTGTCGGTTTCCAGGAGGCGCGGGTTCTAGTACCGTTACGTTCAAAAATGTTTTATACGTTTTCTAAATAAGTATATTTCAAACGATTTATTCTATCCCATAGTGAAGATGACGCAGAATATAAAGACCAACGTAAAAGAGTTCTCTGGTGCCTAGAAGAGGCTGTGTCTCGACCTTTGCTAAGAGGGGATGAGGCTTGGCCTCAAGTTGCGGAAATGGCTTTAGCTTTGCATGATCAACAATATGTTGATAAGGTAATTTGTGTTTTATAAATTATTATATCTTAGAAGCCATCATCGAGATATCGCAGGGGCACAAGTGTGCAATTGTTAACAAAAATTAGTAGTGGGCTTGATTACCACACAGAGCAGTAAATTTTATATTTTCATTGCTTCGCTTTGGTAAGCAGGTAAAGCGCGGCGTTGAGTTCCGTCATTCAATAGGCAATGTTTTAAAAATTCAGCAAAAGTGGAAATGTCTTAAAGGATTCGGAGTGCCTTAACACTAGGTTCTCAGGTTCCGGTTCCAGACAATGTACGGGGAACAGCATGATAAGGCAATTGTTAATTGAAATGTGTTAACATTCATCATAAAAATTATTTTAATTTTAATTATTTATATAAAATGTTATATGAGAATGTTAATATTCTAACATTCAGTAGATATTCTAACAATTTATAATACTTGTTTTAAATTTTCTATTTGTATTAGCTTTATAGAAAATTTTGCTTTTTTTCTACAAATTCAAATTTTATATAACTGTAAATGATATACATTTTGATTGTAACAGGTGAAGAAGCAACATGATGCGGCCACGGAATATCTACAAAAAATATCACCTTATGAAGATAAGCTATTGACAATAGAGTAAGTTATATATTTTTTCTCAGGTTCAGGTAAAGAAAACCTAGTTTAAATACACGACGTTTTCCTTGTTTATTGATGGGGCTCAACGTTGCGTCTTATCTTACCAGAGAGGAAAATGATAATTATTCATTTTCTTGATTGAGAATCGAACCGACAACCATCGTGTTTACATCCAGTGTGCTTGGGCTTGTAAGGTATACTTTTTTATAACTGACTTCTGTAAGAGGACGATGTTATTAATTCAATTCTGTATTCTTTTATTTTTATGTTTGTTACCTCAAAACTTGTGACTGGGTGAAGGTCGATTTTGATGATTCTTGTTTTTTAAATAAGTTAGTGCTTTCCATCTCATTTTAATCCATTTTTGACAATGGACGTATAACTCAATATCACGCCTATCGAATTCGATGATTCTTTTTTTATTGGAAAGGGTACTTTGATTAAAATTTGGTGAGGTTGTGATTAAATTATGGAAACCGGTTGAAATTTAAGAAGTAGGTTTTTTTGTTAAAAATTATTATATATAAAGACATAATATTTGAGGCCGTTGTGGTGCAGAGACGGTTGTGGGTTCGATTAACACCCGAGGGAATGAAATATTTAATATTTTCATTTCCTCATACTGGGTAAAAGGCAAAAGTGTGGCGATGAGTTCCGATATTCAAAACGCAATGCCTCAAGAATTACGGAAAATGGGGAACAGTGTTTGATTTACTGTTTCCCGCATATAATAACACTAGGTTTACAGTTTCACTCTACATTCGTAGCGATGTGTGGGTCAGAGCGTAAACCAAAAAAATATATGTATTTAATGTTAAATATTAATCATACTTATATAATTGATATTTAATATTTATCTTAAGTTTTTGATTAATAGATACCAATAGTTATTACGACACATGCGAAGAAAGCATATTTTAGGCATTTTCTTTAAATTCTCATGCATTTTGAAAAATTACCAATATTCTTGTAGTTAAAAAATATTATAATTGTTTTCAGGGATCCAGAAGAAAAATCTAAAGTTTATCAAGAATATATAGAAACATTGAAAGAATTGTCCAAAGAAGATAAATACTGTGAATGTGATAGTGATGGAATACTCAGGGCAAGTAATATTTTATTAAATCATCATTTTATTTCTATTAATATAAAAAAAAAAAACATTTGCAAATATATTTTAAATGATATTGCTTGAGGCCATCATCTATCTGACCGTTAATACTACATACTATGAAAAAATAATTATTTTTCAATTTTCTTTCATATTTTCAACATTTTCATAGATAATATTTTCTTTAGCTTCACATTGTATCCCGCTCATATAAGAGTAGGCAGAGGGAACTTGGGCGAGAACCTCATGTTAAGACATTCTGTTCCCATTAAAATAGTTCTCATGATGGTGTAAATAATATAAGACTGCATTAGAATTTTATTAATATACTTTCTTTATTCAATAATAATTACAATTAATATATCCACAGGTAATATACGACAGAGCAACAACGGAATGTCTGACGAGTTCAGCAGCGCACAGCCTCCTACAGGCAGCGGCTTCCCACGCGCAGCACACGGGCTCGCGCGCAACTGTGCGCCGCGTGCTGGACATGTGCACGCGGCGCTGTCCAAGGAAATGTACTTTTTGGGTGCTGAAGATGCAGCAAGCGGAGCACGAGGAGAAAGACTTTGATGAAGTATGATTATTTTAAAGTGTTGTGTATTTTTATACCCTCCTAGTGGCAACAGCTATGCGCTCTGTACACAAATTTTTGCGGTTCGATGTAATATTTAGTATGTTTATAAACATTTTTACATATTTTCTTTATGAATATTTTTCGTTCTTAAGTGTGGAATAAACACTTTAAAACATGTTAAAAATATTTAAAAATAATATTCTATCTTGTCAAAACGATAATTCTAAATAATAATCTTTGGGTAGCGAAAATTTGTAAAAATCTCCCTACAGGGATACTAACAACATATATAAGTTGTAACAAGCTTGTAAAAATTTCGACGTAGCTCGATGAGAACGTATGGCTTAGAAGGTCAGAGCGCTTGGACGGTTTTCAAAGAGTCCGGTCCGGGTTCAAATCTCGCTATGTTTAAATATTTATATAATAATCAAATTAATCAGCTTCACACTGTATCCCGCACACATCAGGGTAGGCAGAGGGAACCTAGTGTTAAGACACTCCGTTCCCCACTTTCTGCCGAATTCTTGAGGCATTGGGTATTGAGTGGCAGAACTCAACGCCTCTTAACCTCGACACTAGAGCGAAGAAATGGAAATATAAATTTAAGTAAATATTTCATCTCCCCAAACGAGGATCTACCCACAACCAGTTTGTTTTGCTGTCACACTTCATGCCGCTGCGCCACGACTGGCCAAATATTTACATGTTTTCTTAATAAGTATTTTTCTTTCCTAAGTGTGGAATAACCCTTTAAAAAATGTTAAAATATACATATCATGTTACAGGTAAAAACAATATTTGAATTAGCACTCGCAAAGGGCATGGAGTCATACAAGGAAGCGGAGGGTCTGTGGCTGGCGTACTTGGAGCACGCGCGACGTCGAACAGAATTTGACAAGACCGAACAAGTTGAGAGATTACGGCGGACGTTCAGACTTGCCTGGGATTCATTAGCTGAGGTTGATATTTAAAATTCCAACTTTATTTTAGATTTACACTGCCTCGTTAACAAAGAAGGCGGAGAGAAGTGCCACTAGTAAAGAGACTTGTCGCCTGAATTTGAAAACTTGCGTGTAAAGTGATGGCACTCATCGCGTTGTCTTGCTAAATGATAATATTTAATTCCTCCGAGTAGGGATCGAACCCACGACCGGTGGGTCCATAGTCTTAAAATCCTTTTTATTTCGGAACTTTATCGCTTTTATCCGAATTGTTGGTTCTTTGATGAAGTCTCGATTTGACCTAATTTAAACCTGTTTCTTCCACGTCGATGTCAATGTAATAATGATATTAAACGCACTGCCAGCAGACAGGCAAAACCATATATACCCTCTCTCTCTTTCTCTATTTTTTATTCGTAAATTTGACAATATTTTATATAGTAATATTTTTTAGGCCTGGGGTGAAGAGGCGAATGACTGTGAAGTGCCTTTGTTTTGGGCGCGTATTGAATACAAAAGAATAAAAGATCCTGCTCAAGGAAAGGAAATTTTTGAGGAGATTTTCAGTAAGTTTACGTATTTATAAATATTTATTAGTCATTATATTTAGTCATATGTATACCTGTATTGAAAAAATGTACCAATTTAGGAGACATTTGGAATAATAGTAAGAAATAAACTGCAATCTCCGAAACTTAAGCATTGTTTTGAATTTTCTATAAAAATAAAATATTTTCTTATTTTTATTTGTATTTAAAAAAAAAATGTTAATTACACCAATTTGTTTCAGAATATGGCGACAATAAAACGTTATCCAAGTACTGGGAAGCACTTATTCATCTTGAACGATCTCGAGATCCACCCTCATCGGACCGCAGGTACGCTTGAAATTTAAGAAAACGTATATAAAATTAAGAGTAGCGGTACTCGAACCCGTGCCTTTTTATTTGTAAGGTATCAAAAATAATATAAATCTCATGTAAATTTTTATATTTTTTTAATTACATATCTATTATACCAAGACACATTTCACTTGTGTTCTAGAAAATTAGTAAAGTAAATTTATGCTAAATAATATTAAATTGTATTTTTATACATGAAATTCAGAGGTGGTTTCGTTAAATAAAAAATAAATAAATTGAGAACTATAAAAAATAACACTTAAAATGTAATTAGCATACCAACAGGGAAAAACTAATAACAATACTATCGATGAGTAGTGGCCATCCTGTAGTTAAGTGCTTTTGAACTTTTCTGCATTCTGCATTTGGAAAAAAAAATCAAAATTAAGAAAAATCCTAAAGTCAAGTCTACGCAGCCATCTAAAGATAAAATTCGGGCGCCCTGACTTTGTCCACTATATTTTATTTCTACCACTCATGTGACATGGGGTCGTGGGCGTCGGACCTCTACGCAAATTTGCCTTATCTTTTCTTTTTGGAGGCCAGTCGTGGCGTAGCGGCACGAAATGTGACTGTAAAACCGACTGGTTGTGGCTTCGATCCCCACTCGAGGAGATGAAATATTTACTTAAATTGATATTTCCATTTCTTCGCTCTGGTGTCGACGCTAAGCGCGGCGTTGAGTTCTGCCACTCAACACGCAATGCCTCCAGAATTCGGCAGAAAGTGGTGAACGGAGTGTCTTAACACTAGTTTCCCTCTGCCTACACTGCTGCGCGCGGGATACAGAGTGAAGCTGATCTTTTCTTTTTGATAAAGAAAAAGATACTGCATAACCCGACAAAAACTACGAATTAACGAAATAACTTTTACTGATCTCGTCTTTACAAACTTCATAAAGTATATGTCTAATAATATACGGTATATTCCAGGCTACGTGACCTCCACCGCCGCGCGCTCCGCAGCGTCACCGACTACCCGCCGGCGGTCGCCCGCCTGTGGACGGACTACGAGCGCGACTACGGCCCGCTCTCCGCCGCCGTCGAGTGCGCGCAGCTCTGCGAGGTACTGCTCGCCTGGTACTTGTGGAAAACTAGCGAACATTAAACTAGCTGTTACACTCAGACAGTAAAATTAATGTTTAATTGAAATTAAATCGGTCTTAAGTGAGATTAAGTCGTTCTTATGTGAATTAGAGAGGCGTTAACGGCTTTAGGCCTTATTTATAAACAAGAGAGGCAACTCGTGGCGCAGGGGCACAAAGTGTGACTGTAAAACTGACTGGTGGTGGGTTCGATCCCCACTCGAAGAGATGAAATATTTATTTAAATTTATATTTCCATTTCTTCGCTCTGGTGTCGAGGCAAAGCGCTGTATCCCGCACACAGCAGGATAGGCAGAGAGAACCTAGTGTTAAGACACTCCGTTCCCCACTTTCCGCCGAGTTCTGGAGGCATTGCGCGTTGAGTGGCGAAACTCGACGCCGCGCATTGCCTCGACCAGAGCGAATCTTACATTGCACTAAACCTATACAGACTAAGAGGGATTTTTAACTCACAACTATCGCATTTTAATTAGAAGTATAAACTCAACTGGACTCTCCTATGTTCTTATATTTAAATTGTTTAATTAATTCTATTAAAGAAAAAACTAAAAGAATGGCGCGAAAACTACCAAGCAATGAAGGATAAAATGATGGGACAGAAAAATAAGGGCAAGCATGCACAGAATAAAAAATCCAAAGCACAAGACAATAAGAAGAGAAAAGACGAGAAACAAAACAAAGGAAAGAGAAAATCCGATGATAAGCCAGAAAGTAGTGAAGTGAAACGGAAGAAGGAGGAAATGGAGGTAGATGTGCCACAAAAGGAAGATGGCGGCGCTGTTAAGAGATCACATGATACTGAAGACTCGGAAAGTAAGTTAAATTAGTAGTTTGTTTTTTGAACTTCACGCTATAGCCCGTTTTAACCATTTAGCGGGGTAAACAGGGAACCTAGTGTGCAAAGACACTCCGTTCCTAATATTAAGCCGCATTTTTGAGACATTGCGTGTAGCTTTGTAACTTGAGCGAGGAAAATAATATTTTGTTCCCCCAGGTGAGAATCGAACCTACAACCGTCATGTTTACAGTCACACGTTGTGCTACTGCGTCACGATGACCTTAATTAGTTACTCATTTTATTTTTAAGTGCTTAGTGAGTCAGTCAAGTAGAATTTACTATTTAGATACTCTTCGTTTATGTTTTGCCAAATTTAAAAGAATTAGTGCATTGCGGAATTTAAAAGAATTCCACAACCAATTTTGTTTAAGAAAATAAAAATTTACATTTTGTATTATATAGGAGTAATTGTATTTATTTTTTACGTAGAACGTTTTTAGAAAACATAAAAAATTTAATGTATCGGGATTTCATCCAGCGCCTCTCAAAAGTATTTTTCTTTCTTAGGTGTGTAGTCTTTAGTCTAGTCTTTGTTAACTTTAAAGTTGTAAAAAATATTTAAAAATAGCATTCTCTCTCACTAAATGATAATTCTTAGCAATTATCTTTGAGATGCTAGCAACAATATGTTGTAACAAGTATATACAATTTTCGACATAGCCCGATTAAGAGGTATGGCTTAGTTGGTTAGGTCACGTGGATGGTTTCCAAGAGGCGCGGGCTTAAATCCCGCTACGTTCAAATGTTTATGTTTTCTAAAAAGTATAATAGTAATTATGTTTATTGAGTTTTGTTTTACTATTTAATAGCATTGCTTATTGTTTTCAGTCCATTTTATTATGTATACATTTTTTTCAGTGACTGATAGCAAAAAGCAAAGATTAGATGATCCTACAGAAGTACCAGGGGGAAGGGAGGCGTGCACTTTATTTGTTAGCAATCTCGATTTTAGGTATGTATTAATGAATATCTGAGGCCAGTTGTGGCGCAGGGGCACAAAGTGTGCCTGTAAATCGACTGGTTGTGGGTTCGATCCCCACTCGAGGAGATGAAATATTTATTTACATTTATATATACATTTCTTCGCTCTGGTGTCGAGGGGAAAGCGCGGCATTGAGTTCCGCTACTCAACACGCAATGCCACCAGAAATTGGCGGAAAGTGGGGAACGGAGTGTCTTAACACTAGGTCCCCTTTACCTACTCTGCTGTGTGCGGGATACAGCGTGAAGCTGAAAAATTTATGAATATTCTTATGAAAAAAAATGGCTTGCATTATAATTATATAACACATGTCAATAGCATAATTTTATAATGTTGATTTATTTATATTTTTGTAGAGTAAATGAAGAAATTTTAAGGAAAAAACTATCGGAATTTGGAGACATTGTATCGATGCGAATGAGAGCGGGTGTAAAGGCTTTTGGTGGTTCAATATGTTACTGTCAGTATAAAACACCGGTAAGATTAATTTATTTATCTATATATATAAAAGGACTCGTGCTGACTGACTAAGGTAAGACGCACGCAGAGCCGTAACCGCTATGCGTAGAAACGTGAAATTTGTGCAGATGTTTATTTTCATATTCTGGACATCCACTAAGAAGGGAATTTGAAAACTTTTAACCCTAAAGGGATGAAATAGGGGTTGAAAGTTTGTATGGAAAAAAAAAATAATTTGCATCGATTTTAATAAAATTTGAAATTCAGACTCTTAAAAATATTTCATTGAACACGTGTTTCATGGTTTTTAAGAATTCACCCCCTAAGGGTTCAAATAAGGGGTTGAAAGTTTATATGGAAAAATCTTTAAATTGCCAACGATTTTTATAAAAATTTAAATTCAGACTGTTAAAAATATTTTATTGAACACGTGTTTCGTGGTTTTGTTTGAAATCACTCCTAATAAGCGGGCGAAGCCGCGCGCGCCCACTAGTATATATAAAAATAATAAAAAAAATAAAAATTATTTATTAACAAATAACAAGTACAATGATTTGAGGCCGGTCGTGGCGCAGCGGCACGAGGTGTGACTGCAAAACCGACTGGTTGTGGGTTCGATCCCCACTCGAGGAGATGAAATATTTACTTAAATTTATATTTCCATTTCTTCGCTCTGGTGTCGAGGTTAAGCGCGGCGTTGAATTCTGCCACTCAACACGCAATGCCTCCAGAATTCGGCAGAAAGTGGGGAACGGAGTGTCTTAACACTAGGTTCCCTCTGCCTACCCTGCTGTGTGCGGGATACAGCGTGAAGCTATTTTAATTTAATTTTAACAAGTACAATTTTTGTTACATCTGATGGTACCCACACTAGGTAATCCTGTATCGTGGGTTCCAATATATGATTTTACAATTGAGGTTTAATGTTGACACTCGTTTTACAAGACATAAATAATAATAATACAGTAAAAAAAGAAGGTAAATAATCATTAGGTTATTTTAAAACAAAGTAAAGTTTTTATTTTTTTTGAAAAATTTTGAAAAATTGTCATTTCAGTTAAGATCAATAAAGTTAATAATAATAGGTACTATTGTATATGTGATAAAAGATTTTCAGTGTTATTATAGTCTAAAGAAATAAGCCAGGACGAAATTTTAATTTTAGCTTTTTTGATCGAGCAAAGCTTAATATCACAAGCACTAGCAATTTTATTGCAAATAAATAATTCTATGTAAGGACTGAAACGTCTGGCGAAGCAAGATTTTATTCTTGGCAGTGGAACGCTAAAGCTTCTACGATTAACCAGAGTATTATACTCTTCTGAGGACGCTATTTTCTTATGTGCTTTCAGTGCCATTTTTGAAAGAAATAACTGACGTACAGTAAGGACGTTACTTTCCTGATAGAGCTTAAAAGTTGGGTACAAGAAAGGTTTCTTTAGCATCACCTTAAGCACTGATCTTTGAGCTCTTTCGAGCTGAACCAAATGAGATTTTAAAGCACTACCCCAGGAACCTATGCAGTAGACAATTATAGACTGACAAATAGCATAGTATACACTATATAAGGTCTTGAGTGAGGCTGATTGTCTTAGTAGTTTCATTATACTGATGATTTTGCGCACTCGACTTGCGACTGATTTTATATGAGCTTTGAAGTTTAGATTTTGATCTAAAAGAATTCCTAAATATTTTACTGTATCTATTTTTGTAAGGACTGAACAGTTACATTTGTTTTGTTGGAGACAAGTATGAAGTTTAAGTTGTAAGGTTGGTGTGGAGGCGGTAATAGCTGTTTTATGAAAGCAAATGTAATTTGTCTTAGATAAATTTAATGTAAGAAGATTATGAGATAGCCATGTGGATATTTTTCGCATTCCTGTTTCAGCTTTTTCAAATACATCAAGCCATGTGGTACCTTCATACATAATTGCGGTATCATCTGCATAACAGACTATGTCACCATCAACATTATTATGTATATCATTTACGTACATTATAAATAGTGTGGGACCTAGAATGCTACCTTGTGGCACACCAAACCTGACTATTTCTGAATTACTTGTAAATGTGCCAATTTTTGTACAGTGCATTCTATTAGTCAAATAGCTCCGAAACCATTCAAGTGCTACTCCTCTAATGCCAAATTGGGAATCAAGTTTTTCCAGGAGAATTGGAATCGAGACGGTATCGAAAGCCTTGGAGAGGTCCAGGAATATAGAAATATTGGCCTTTTGACAATCTAAAGAGGCGGCTATTTTAGACGTTAACTGATATACCGCATCTTCCGTTGATTGACCTTTTCTAAAACCATATTGTTTCGGAGAAATTAAATTATTGTCTTCGATGTATTTGGTGATTCTACGACTGACAACCTTCTCAAGCAATTTAGAGAACGCTGTCAGCAGAGAAATTGGACGATAGTTATGCGGAGAGTCTTTAGTTCCAGATTTGCAAATTGGCTTGATGCATGCCATCTTGCAGTTATCAGGAAAGATTCCAGACAATAGACTCTGATTAAATAAAGTTGTAAGAGGCAAAATTATAACATCTTTAATATCCTTTAGGAGGGCATTATTAAGATCATCGATACCTGATGCTTTGTCATTTTTCAAAGATGCTATAATAGACTCTAGTTCATATTGGTCAGTGGGCTTCATGAAGAAAGAGTTTGACATAATGTGCTTGGGATGAATTTTCTTTGACAGCTTCTGTTCGTCCGTATTCAGTTCACGTAAAATTTTTGTAGCCAAAGTTTGTCCTATTGTTGAGAAGTATTTATTGCACTTGTCTAAAGAATCTTTAGCGTTAACTGCACCTTCAATATCCAACAGTTCATAAGAGTCTAATTTACTGTTAGGAAAGTGACAGATGTCCTTTACAGTTCGCCACATCCTTTTGGGATTTTTTTCACAAAGCGATAAATTATAACTATCGTATTTAGTTTTAAGTTTGCGTAATAAGTCGTTGCAAAAATTACGATAGCGAGTGTAAATAAATCGCTTTAGGGTGTGATTAGGATATTTCCGTGATTGCATATGTAGTCTGTCTCGGTGTCGCATACATCGGATTAATCCGGGTGTTATCCAGGGCTTAAGATTACGTTCGCTGCGCTTAAGAATTTTTTTGCTCGTATGCTTATTAATAATATAATTAAGCCGAGAGCAAAAACTATTTACAGATTTGTTTATATCATTGGGATCGAATATTTCATCCCAGCTTACATCCCTAAGTTCCTTCTTGATACCATCTATATTATATTTAATCTTAACGAGTTTTAGTCTTGGAGCAAGGCATATTCGCTGTTAGACCAAGTATAACAATATCGTGATCAGTTATATCGCTACTACAGATGACGCCAATGGCTCGGTCTATTTTATTCATGAAAAAATGATCGAGACAAGCATTACCTCTTGTTGGTTTGGTGATTGCCGGAAATAGTCCATGTTCCGCCATTAGACATAAGTATTCCGTGTTTTGATTCTTTGTTGTGGTTAACAGATCTATATTAAGGTCACCGGCTAATATTAACGTTTTATTAGAGTGTGAGAGAGTTTTAATTATAGTATTGAGAGAAAACAAAAAATTATCGGCGATTCTAAATGATGGTGGACGATATATTGCCAGAATTGTAATATTATCACTTAATTGAATCTGCAAGCAGTCGGCATCATCAAGATCAGGCTCAGATACTATATAATTCCACGTGTCTTTAACATAGACTACAACACCACATATTTGGTTTATTGTATAAGAGTGAATTATAGGAATTGTAGATATGTCACTAAGCCAACATTCCGTTAAAATTATAACGTCAAAAGAATTGTTAAAACATCAAAAGAATTGTTGTGTAAGGTAGTGAGGAACATGTCGAAATTCTTATTCAGACTTCTTATGTTAAGGTTAAGAAAACTAAGATTATAATCCTGTGTCACAAAAGTACTACAGTGCTCAGGGTCTTCTATTATGTGGCAGTTTATGCATAACGTATCTAACTCATGATTGTTTAGTAAACTATCGCCCGTTAAAATAGTCGGTTATGTAGACAATATTTTTAGTAACAAGAAAGATTTCAGAATTATATAGGAATGCATGACCGCAACACAAAAATTTGTAAATTATATAATAATAGCGGCTCGCCCACGGCTTCGCCCGTTTAAAATACATGATTATTGATTTAATATGCACAATTGATTGACAACTATAATGACTTCTAATAAGATTTTTTACGACATTATCGTCAAAGATTTTTTGATTGTTTTAAATAAAAAATACGACCATTGTTGATATTTGATATTTATAAAATATATATAAAGCTAATTATTTATTACACGTATATATTTTTGTAACTTTATGTTCTTTTTACCTATATAATATACTCTGTTAAATGTGCTGATGTCAGTGAATAATTTAATTTACTCATTCAGAAACAGCCTTAAATGTTAAATTATTGATTTGAAGGATTCATAATATTCTTTATAAAATAACTGTAATAATTGCATATTAACTTCTGTACAGTTTTTAAATTAGTTACATATATTATATGAACGAACCAACCAAAAAATCTTTGTATTTACTTGATATTTCTTTTAAGATCGTTCTTTTTCTCTGTGTTGAATTAATTACGACTTAAACTTAACTGTTATGATTTATGAAGGTAATCTCCACTAACAATTCAATTTTGTTTACTTTATTGTATAAAATATTATATAATAGTGCTTCAAAAATATATATTTTTATCAACAATCATATAACCCAGACGTTTCGAACGTCATTCTTTAGCCAGGGTCATACCAGCGCGATTGCTGTATAATATTCGCTGGCAAGCTAATGCCTTGAGTTCATTCAAATGACGATAACTTTTTTTTTAATGAACCGATTTTGATGAACCAAACTTTAGAACCTAAGTTGAGTTAAAACAAACCAATTGGTGAAATTTTCAAGTAAATCGGTTCAGTAGTTTCAGAGAAAAATGCGGACAACAATATGTCGACAGACAGACAGACAGACAAGAAATTCAAAAAAAATCTTTTTGCTTTCTATTATTCTTTTTAAGTGTCCCTCTATCCATTTCAGTCAAAATTACTAAATGTACAGACAAAATATTTTTACTGTCTTATTATATATAGAGATGAGCACGTTTTCAATAAGGAGCCAATGAATAAAGACTTGATTAACAAAATATTTACCTTAAACCTACAATATAAACTATAAAATGCAACTACGACACATAATTTAAAAAATACAATACCTAAAATTATAATAATTAAAATTATACTTATAAACAATTTTAACAGTAAGCAGATCACAAACAATAAAGTTACTACAACATACATTTTTCTGACATAACTAATACAGTTGATCATAGCTAAGTTTACTGGTTTAGCTGGGTGATATAGGAAAAATTTTTGTAAAATCATCATGATTACGGACGGGGCGAGCAGGCTTGCCATCATATTGTCGGATAAATATTGTGCCTTGAGAACACCAACAGTGAAGAAATCCTCTCTCTTTAGTTTTCTTACGCGCTTCGCGAAAAAGCTCACGATTTGTTTTGGTCAATCGTTCGTTATAAAAAATCTTTTGTGATTCTCCAGGTATATCAAGGTCGGCACTCATTATATTTCGTCTTGTTTTTGCAGCTTTGATTATTTCATCACGTTTGGATTTACGTAAGAGTCGCACTACCACTGGCCTATAAAATCTTCTGCCATTTACGGTAATTGCAGGCTTACCTCGGGGACCCACTCGCGTTACCCAGTCAATGTCATGGTCGTCGAGCTCTACTCCTACCTTTCGAATTGCTAACATAGCTGTATGATAAAGATTTTCGTTGTTCGATTCAGGTATGCCGGATAGTTCGAGCTCATTACGCAGGTTGTTTTGACTTTGAATGTTTAACTCTTGTTCTAGGTCTTTTATGGTACTTTTTAGTATATCCGTTTGATGATCACGATCTTCTAAAAATTTTATACGACTTTCATTGTTTGCAATAGCCGACCCAAGCTCATCCAGTCGTTTTTCGCAGCTGCGGAGAGATGTAACCGCATCTTCAAGATGCGACTTTAAAGAGTATATTTCTTGAGTCAGAAGTCGCACTTCACATATTAATTCCTTTACCTCTGTGCTACTAGGAGACAATGTGCATACGACATCGGTTTTCTTTCGAAGGGTGATGTTATCGTCCGCTGATCTAATAGGCGTTGAACTATTATCTCCTCCTCTCCTCTGCGAGGCACAACAGTCAGGACATTTCCATTTACTTCTTTTTTCACTAGTAAGACCGGCTACATTTATACATAATGAACAAAAATATTTTTCGCATGTCGCTGAAGAACATTTAATTTTATTTAAGTCCTTTGTAGGTTTTAAACAGCCATAGCACTTCATGATGTTAGAAAAACAAAATATAACTTAATGTCTCTCAGAGTAAAGTGACGAGAAGTGGCCGCGCTGTCGTTTTAATCTTTGACCGCAAGCGTTGTTTGTAGCTAATGATTCACAGATGCACCGATTTATGGAAATATAGCACTTGTGTCGCACACGGAACCGCGTTAATCGTATGTACGAGAAAAAATGCACTGTCACAAGCTCGTCAGCTGATTTTTGTTTAACAATTTTTGTTTTACACTTTAACTTTGCTTATATCACTGTTTTCTTAATAAATTGACTTAATTACAGATTATTTAACGCTTTAATGTTGTTTTAGAACTGGTTTCTGCGTAGTATGCACTACGAAACAGCAAGTTAAGTCAAGAGATAAAACGGTTAAATTTTAACAGGTTAACCGAGCGTCATAGAATCCACACACAATATTTTTTTTATATATATTTTTAGGAATCAGAAGTGTTTAATATAAAAAAGAGACAATTCAGGATGGACTACAAGCAGTTTATTACAAAGTTGACTTATACAAACAATATTTCTGAGTGAATAAATGTTAATACACAATCAAATATAATTAAACAATCATTACTTTCCATTACACAACAATAACAAAACAATAACAAAGTGGAACGAACTCACAGTATCAACGCCAACCACCCTTACGCACGGTAACCGACCCGCCAAACGAGAGCGAACCCGAATGCGCACTAGCTTTTATAAGTATGAGTACGGTGGTGGTGGGTATCGATACTCTTCTAACACAGGAAGGGTCCTGCTCGCGCGCAGGATATTCCGTCGCACGTTGTTTTCACGATATTCAGCTCACACGGCCTCTCCTGACCGTGCACCGCCCTCGGCTGCATTGAAGATTTCTTCTGCTGGAGTTTCCTTGCTTCGCCAGTGACTCGAAGCAGCCATCGCAGGAGCACCTGAGCGGCGCCTTCGGAGTTGTCATCGTTACAATCTAAATAAGAAATTAGAGATTAATGAAGCACGACAACATACAATGTTGCCTATTCTGTCATTCATCACACAAACAAGGCCCTCATGCAAAAAAACTTCCGTAACAGAGATAAAATCACTCCACATTCAAGATCGATCAGTCATTTAGATCATTGTCTTGCAAAAGTCTCGCTCAAACTTATACTTGAACTTGCAAGTTCCCACGTTAAAAACATGAACCAGGGCTACGCCACAGGTGCGTCATATAAACAGGACTGCGTCTCACGTGCACCCAATAAACAGTACTGCGCCTCACGCGCACCCAATAAACAGGACTGCGCCTCACGCGCACCCAATAAACAGGACTGCGCCTCACGCGCACCCAATAAACAGGACTGCGCCTCACGCGCACCTAATAAACAGGACTGCGCCTCACGCGCGCCAAATAAACAGGACTGCGCCTCACGCGCGCCCACCGGGCAGCACCCGCCAGGAGCGCGCCAACTCAGCAGCACCCGCCAGGAGCGCGACTGCTGCACGCCTCCGCGAGCGCGCCGACTGCACCCCGTCGCGAGCGCACCAACTCAGCAGCACCCGCCAGGAGCGCGACTGCTACACGCCTCGGCGAGCGCGCCGACTGCACCCCGTCGCGAGCGCATCAACTCAGCAGCACCCGCCAGGAGCGCGACGACTGCACGCCTCCTCGAGCGCGCCGACTGCACGCCGTCGCGAGCGCGCCAACTCAGCAGCACCCGCCAGGAGCGCGACGACTGCACGCCTCCTCGAGCGCGCCGACTGCACGCCGTCGCGAGCGCGCCAACTCAGCAGCACCCGCCAGGAGCGCGACTGCTGCACGCCTCCTCGAGCGCGCCGACTGCACGCCGTCGCGAGCGCGCCAACTCAGCAGCACCCGCCAGGAGCGCGACTGCTACACGCCTCCTCGAGCGCGCCGACTGCACGCCGTCGCGAGCGCGCCAACTCAGCAGCACCCGCCAGGAGCGCGACTGCTACACGCCTCCTCGAGCGCGCCCACTGCACGCCGTCGCGAGCGCGCCAACTCAGCAGCACCCGCCAGGAGCGCGACTGCTACACGCCTCCTCGAGCGCGCCGACTGCACGCCGTCGCGAGCGCGCCAACTCAGCAGCACCCGCCAGGAGCGCGACTGCTACACGCCTCCTCGAGCGCGCCCACTGCACGCCGTCGCGAGCGCGCCAACTCAGCAGCACCCGCCAGGAGCGCGACTGCTGCACGCCTCCGCGAGCGCGCTGACTGCACGCCGTCGCGAGCGCGCCAACTCAGCAGCACCCGCCAGGAGCGCGACGACTGCACGCCTCCTCGAGCGCCACTGCTGCACGCCTCCGCGAGCACGCCAGCCGAGCAGCACCCGCCAGGAGCGCGACGACTGCACGCCTCCTCGAGCGCCACTGCTGCACTCCTCCGCGAGCACGCCAGCCGCCTACTCCTCTCAGAGCGCCTCGCTGTTCGCAGCCTTGGAAGCCGGGTTACTTCGGGAGCTCACTCCAAACAGCAAGCCCTTGTCACGTGTATTCAGCGCATACACACATTAATCACTCTACAACATTTTTTTAATAAATAATTAAACCAAAATTAATGATAAATTTTCTTAAAATGCCGGTTTCAAAAGAACTCTTGGCGAGAGAAATTGCCACCATATCATTTTGAAAATATCCTACAAGCCTTAATGCTTATTGTACTTGTTCAATATTAACGGGATTGAGTGCATTAAGTAACGTAACATAACGTGAGCTCGGTCGGACCTGACCATGATTAACACTGAACCACGTACTCAACTTTGGCGGTAAAGACACAGTTGTGTCACATTGGCAGACAACGCACCTTTCCGAATGCGCCTGGTATCAAGAATTAGTTGAGAACACTTCTTATAAGAATATTAAAGGTGTAGCGAGAACTAACGTTATTATTATTATTCCGATTTCACAATTATTGCCTTGAGCTTCTATTCAGATCGAGCTTTAGTAAAAATGTTTCTCTTTATGTCCAATTTTCTTACAAAATGAACAAAGAGTTGTTGCTATTGTTCCCGTTGGCGGAGCTTCGCTCCTTCTAACATATGTTCTCAGCATGACTGAGTTGGCCATATTCAAAACATCTGTTTTCGAGTCAACTCGAACCTTCGGAGCTGCGATTTATTATTGCACTAGACAAAAAGCGTCTGCCAAAGGTACGATAGTCAATTTTCGCGGGTCGGTTTAATATATGTCGATAAAAACGAAACAAGGTTTTCCGTCGTAAGGTTGGCGTTGGTGGCTGCCGCGCGAACTTGTATGTCGCTAATACCGTAGACCACTATTTGAACCATGAGTTCTTCGCTAAGGCCTTTAATAATGCGTAAGCGCAATAATAATTGTCGTGCATATTCCGCGTACGATAAAAAATTATTTGACGTGGTGTTTAGAACTTCCAGAAGTATTTGCACGTAATTAATTTTTTGAGGGCACAGCGACTTAAATTCTTTTACAAAATTAGACCATGAGCGTTCATGAGTGTTCCACTCATTTAGCCAAGTGTTTGCGTCGCCTCTCAAACAATGTGCAACACGGGAAAAACACTTAAAATCGTCCCAATGGTTCGCACGCCTAGCTCTATCCACTTCAGTGCACCACACTTCGAAGTTATTTATTGCCGGGTCAAAGTTTGAGACATAATAATTGCTGGGTTTATTTTTTGCTAGGAAGCCTAAAGCATCGACGAGTGTTTGCGTTGTAGGATTATGATTTTTTTTGTAACGGAGGTGTATCACTAAGAATAGACGATGAGATTTGCGTACTACTGGCCATACTCGCCTCTATGGCCGTCAATCGCGATATAATCGTACCCAACGCGGTTTTCGTAATACTGTCGGGAGTGTCGGACAGTGATTTACTTTGACGACGGTTTGAGTAATCGGGACCTGCTTGCGACCTTTCGCGCGATTGAAGATTTTTGCGACTGCGCGAATAACTACGACCTGAACGACGCGAGCGTGATCTACCACGACGAGAACGCGGGCGAGACCTGTAGCGATGTGAGTGTGGACGAATTCTTTTACGACGCGACTGCGAAAGACGCCTACTGAGTCGCGGGGCTTCATCTCTACGATTGTCACCATCTAAAACGCGAGGCGGCGTCAAGGCCAACTTTTCACAAGACGCGCGTAACATTTCTTCGAAAGGGAAGAAACGCGAACAGACTGTTTCCTTTTTATTACACTAATGTACGTAGTGTCGGCGGGAATCAACGACAGCTTGCTTTCACCATACTAAGGTGCGCATTGTTTAAGTGGAAAATAACGATTGTTTATTTTACCCTAAGCTAATTAAATGTGAGCGGTAAATCCAATCCCACTTCTGATTTTAGGAATCAGAAGTGTTTAATATAAAAAAGAGACAATTCAGGATGGACTACAAGCAGTTTATTACAAAGTTGACTTATACAAACAATATTTCTGAGTGAATAAATGTTAATACACAATCAAATATAATTAAACAATCATTACTTTCCATTACACAACAATAACAAAACAATAACAAAGTGGAACGAACTCACAGTATCAACGCCAACCACCCTTACGCACGGTAACCGACCCGCCAAACGAGAGCGAACCCGAATGCGCACTAGCTTTTATAAGTATGAGTACGGTGGTGGTGGGTATCGATACTCTTCTAACACAGGAAGGGTCCTGCTCGCGCGCAGGATATTCCGTCGCACGTTGTTTTCACGATATTTAGCTCACAATATATATATAAAAAAAATAAGATTCAATTCTTATATTTAATAAATATTTGTGTTATCTATAATAGCTGTCTAATCCCTACTTTAACCTTCAATCCCCATTAAACATTTTAACTTAATTATTTATTTTTTATCATCAAACAATTTATAACTATATAGGCCGTCGTGGCGCAGCGACACAAGCGTGTTACTGTAAAGGGACGGCTGTGGGTTCGATTTATTAATGATTTAATTTCTTCGCTCTGATACTATTAGGTAAAAGCGCCGCGTTGAGTTCCGCCAATGAACACGCAATACTTCGAATGCGCTGTTAAGTGGGGAACGCAGTGTCTTAACACTAGGTTTCCTCTGCCTGCCCACTTATATGTGGGATACAGCGTGAATGAGATAGAGAGAGAGTGAGAGAAAAAATATTACTAATAAGTTTACAATATATATCTATATAAAACATTTTTTTTAACAGAATTCAGTGGACAAAGCAATAAAACACGACAGAACGCCATTAGACGGTCGACCAATGTTCCTATCGAGGTACTCATGGGGCAAAGGCAAGACTTTCAAATATCCGCTAACTACAGAGAAGAATAAATTATTTGTGAAAAATTTACCGTTCGCCCATTGCACTAAGGATGCCCTTACAGATATATTCAAGGAGTTTGGCAATTTAAAAGATGTTAGGGTTGTCACTTTTAAGTAAGTTTTATTTTTTTTAATTTTATAATAGTAGCCGAAACTGTTATTAATGTTTTGGATAATTTCTAATATGAACAGAGTCAGATTTTATATTTTATCTGGTGGATATTCCGAAATAATTTCATATTCTTAAACGAAACGGTTATACGCGCGTACTCGCTATATACTTTTATAATTAATGTACACTCATACATATGTGTGTGAAAACACCCATGGCTATAGCTATCGTCAATTAATAACTGTTATTACTATAAAATAAATAATAAAATTGAGCCCAGTTGTGGCGCATGGGCACGAAGTGTGACTGTAAAACAACGGGTTGTGGGTTCAATCCCCACTCGAAGAGATGAAATATTTACTTAAATTTATATTTAAATTTCTTCGCTTTGATGTCTAGGGCGGCGTCGAGGTATGCCACTCTACACGCAATGCCTCCATAATTCGGGAGTAAGTGGGGAACGGAGTGTCTCAACACTAGGTTCCCTCGGCCTACCCTGCTGTGTGCGGGATACAGCGTGAAGCCGATGTATTTTAGTTTTAAATAATATTTTTTTTACAGAGACGGCAAACCAAAGGGACTAGCATACATAGATTATGAAAACGACGAATCAGCGGCCAAAGCAATAGAAAAGTGTAATGGCCTTCTAATTGGTGAAAGAAAAATCGAAGTGGCTATAAGCGCCCCGCCCGCGCGCGCTGGCGTCTCTACCACTGCGCCTGTACGGGACCCCACTCCTTCTACCACTATGTAAGTATTTCCGTAACTGACTGCGCGACCCAAAGGAGGATAATGTGTTTATCTTTCTATGTATGTATGTGCTATGGAGTGTTGTAAATACCAAAATGGAATGACCGATTTTGATGATTTTTACATGAATTTATTCTTCTTAATAAGAAACAAGTAAACATTTAGTAACCCTTCATTTGAAATCTTTAAATAGGCAATACTATATATTAAATGTTCATTCAAAATTATTTTTTGTTATTTCAAATTTCAGGCGAAGAACTCAATTAAGTAGTTTCATCCCCCGCGTGCTACAAACTCCGTCGACGTCTGCGGGCAGTTCTAACGGAGAGCAAAATAAAAGTAATGGTGACTCCAAACGACCGCTGAGCAACAGCGATTTTAGAAGTATGCTACTAAAGAAATAAATATATGATAAAAAAAAACATATAAGTGTATGGCCTTACTTCTTTGATTTGATTTATACGTATTACATGTATGTACATGTTTGGTGATGTAATATAGTACTTACGGCTTGTTGTAAACTAAGTGTGAATAATTTGATGTTTTTTTTTGCTTCAGCTTTAGTGGACAGAGGGAACCTAGTGTTAAGTTACTTCGTTCCCCATGTATCGCTTAATTTTCGAGACATTATGAGTCGAGTTGCGGAACTCTACTCTACGCTTTACCTTGTTACCAGAGCGTGGGGAGTGGGAATCGAACACATAGTCAGATACTATTACTGCAGTGCTATGGCTTGATTTGATGATTTAATTTTTTTATTAGGTTTCGTAACTTAACTAAGGATTTTTATAATATATAAGCAAAGCATCATTCGACAATAATTTTAAATTAACATTTTCAAAGTAAAAATATATATAATTGGTGTATATTCCGTAGTTTAAGTATTTTTTACTACTTCAAGTTAAATATAGTTTTACAAGATGAACAATCTCATTACTTTTCTTCAATATCCTGAGATAATGTAGCTAAGGCAGAGGGAACCTAGTGTGGAGAACTCCTTACCATAGCGAGAAAATTAAAACAATTCATTTTTCGAAATACAAATCAAACCCACAATCGTCGAGTTTACTACCAGACTGTGCTGCTGCGCCACGGCGGCTCCAATTCTTTGTTTTCTTTTAACTTATTAAACAAGTAATATATCTTATTCAAGCATATTGAAAAGTCGTTTATTTATTTGGATGTATTATTCTTTTGAAATTACAACGTTTCGTGAAGTAAACATATAGCTAAGAAATTCGCGTTCAAATATTGCTATATATATATATGTACTAAAATTATTCATGCTTAGTTCTTACAAAAAGATATTGTGAATATAGAATAATAAACAGATATTTCATAATAAGAGTCTGGTGCGTTTAGGTGCAAAACTGTATCAGATGGAGTTTTTAATTAAAAAATACTTTAGCACATACTACTCTTGCTTCATCCACTCAATTAAGTAATTAAAAAAAAAACTTATGATTTTTCAAGAAAATTATGTTTTAAAGAATACCGTGTTACGATGTATCTTGAGATGTAATTTAAATATTTGTTTTAAATTACATTTAAATTTCGAATATTGATCACTTTAAATATTTTTTTTACTCAACCACAACTACTCTGTTTTTAACATAGTATTAAGAGATAATAGAAATACCACGGTATTTTGTCGTAATGTGTTGGTTTCTAGAATGTTTTTACAAAATGTATAAAAATTTTGAACGCAGCAGGACCTGGAACTAGCGTCTCTCGGAAACAGTCAAAAAGGCGCGAGTTCGAGTCTGGTTCCGCTTAAATTTTTTGATGTTTTCTAAAAGTGATTTTTTCTTTAGTGTGAAATAACACTTTGAAAAATAATTAAAAAGTGTTATAAAATTATGATGATTCATACTGAATGTTTTGTTTGATTTTTTGTTTTTTTTGTTACATTGTAAGTAGTAACTTGATTATCTTTATTGATATTTTTTTATTGTATTTGGTTACAAAACTCATTTCTGTTATTTTGAAATAAAATAATATACTACAGTGTATTGAACATAAATATTATAGATATGTATATTTTATAAAAATAATTAGATACATGTACTTTGGTCAAAACTTTGTAAAATCATCAGGTATGGTACCACCAAAGGATGTTTCGTTATGTGGATATTACTGGTACTAACTAGTTCAGACATCTACAATATCAGTGATATTGAAAGTAAATTCAAAATATTTTAGAAAACGTATGAACGACTGTATGCTAACAATAAAAAAGATGTAGTAAGTATAATAAAACCTGCAACGTATGGCTTAATAGTAAGAGCGCTTGGACGGTTTCCAAAATGCACAGGTTCGAATGCAATTACGTGCTAAAATTTCTATACGTTTTCTAAAATATTTTTCTATCCTTAGTCTGTAATACCACGTTAAAAGTAAGGCAAATAAAAGAAAATTCTATGGAATATTCTTCTTTGAATATGACATTTATTTTTATTTGTAAGTATTGTTTTTCTTCAGAATGACCCCATATACTTTAGTTATGTCCAATATTTCCTATAAAGGTCGATTTACTTTGTTTTATTTCTAAATTATAGACTACAAGTTACATTGATAATAAAAGTACTTTCAAACTGTTTGACGTTGTTTTTTTTTTATCTTGTCTGCAATGTTACATCGAAAAAAAACAGGATATTTTATTCCTTTACTATTGTGTTTAAGTAACTATTTCCTAATGTGGGTTCAACCCCCGTTCGAGGAAATAAATGATTTTCATTTTCTTGCTCTGGTAAAAAAATAAAGCGCGGTGTTAAGTTCCGCCATCAACATGCAATGTTTTGAAAGCTAGCCGGTGTGTGAGCAACGAAGTGTATACCACTAACACAATACTACATTTTATTAATTGTATAGAGTATAGTGTTTCATGGCTGAATTAAATTAGTAAAGTCATATTTATATTTAAATAAAGTAGTACATCTGATCTGTATACAAGTATACTACCCTTATTTAATAAAAATTTAGAAAAAAATATTTTTAATAAAATGCGGATGCACTCACAAAATCTTATGCGTGATAAACAGTATGATTTTACTAAAGGTCATTGGTTAAATCTGTAGGGATCTGTTTTTCTAATGAAATTTATATTTAAAAATAATACATGATAGTAGAATAGATTACACTAGGGTTGCCTAAAAGAATCCTGCCGCAATCACCTTTAACTTTTTTTGTAATGCATTTTTGGAAAAAAATGCACTCATATGTTTTTTATGTGAATCCCATTTGAAAGGAAATCGGATAAGGAATTGGAAAAACAATAGTTGCCAGCTCTCAGTCTGCCGCAAGCCCATGGTTGCCTGGTTTAAACATGTCACTTAAAGGTAATATTTGCACTCATGTTTTTTATTGAATTAAGTATATATCAAATTAAAGCTTATTTTTTTCTCAGCACATGGTTGCCTGGAAAATAACTGCCGCAAGCAAAGGTTACCATCATTTGAAATATTTTATTCCGATTCCGTTTGATTGAGAATAGACGATGAAATGCGCGGTTTGCCTTATGTTTTAAAGTAAAATATTATATAATAGAAGGTCAATGTTAAAATCAACTGTTCATCTGTTAAATCATGATTTTAATCATATTCAGTACATAGAGAAAACTATTTAAAAATAAAACCATCCTTATTTTTCAAGTGAAATAAAAAAAAAATGTTTACAAATATCGATCTACTATAAGGTATTAATCACATCATGTTTCCTTAATATAATGAAGGGTGACATTATTGCGGATATTTTTTTCATTTTGCATTAGAAAATATGGAAAAACACATTTCAATAAACTCTCTCTCTTTCTTCGTCTTCTTACTATTCATATTCTTACGTTTTGCATCAGAAAATAATTAAAAAATTGTTCTTTAAATTTTTGTTTTAGAACAATGAACTTTTTGTAACACTTAAATCTGTAGGGATCTGTTTTTCTAATGAAACTTATATTTATCTTAGTAGATAGTCATTATATGTATTACTTAGTACATAGTCATTATATGTATATGTTAATATGGAAAAGTTCAATCCTTTCGACGATCGCAATGAACGCACCTAGCGTATCACCGACCATCGAAATATCAAGAAAAATAAAAATGGCACGATCTCTTTGTTTCTTTCTTTTCTATTTACATGTTTTTAAAGCTTCACTCTGTATCCCATATATGGAAGGGCAGAAAGAACAATATTCGAGACATTTTGTTATAGTAGAATCAACACGGCGCTTTATTCTTATCAAAGTGAGGAAATTAAAATAATAATTCGTTTCCCTTAGCCGGAAGCGAATCTCTTACGCGCCCCGACATTATAGATTCCTTTATTTTATCCAGGAAACTATGCATTATAATATCATCAAGTATAAATACTAAATAAAATAAAATTAAATGAAAAATATATTTATTTATAAAAATACATTTCACACTTTACAATCTCAAAAGAGATATCTTATATACATCGCAAATAGTTAACAATAAATATCTATAAGCAATCCACAATAAATGACGTCTGATTAAATACAAACCAATTAAAAACACACTTTGTACTTGAGATGTGGAAAAATAAATTTTGTGCTCGAATCGGATTCCCAAAATGATAATAGACTAGACTACTACGACTAAAATTTAAAATAACAATTAACAACTAACGCTAGTTAAAATATGACAAATAAAAGCGACTTAAAAACACAACAGATTCAGATTATCCAAGAAATTGGGTAAAACTCACTATATAACAACACTAACTGAGCTATGCTCTATATAAATTCTAATATAAAGTAAGTAAAAATTTATTTTTAAAAAAGCAACCCATCGTGTATTAAATAGTCACCACATATAACCTCTATGATAAAAAGGTAACAAATTTATATAATTTTTATGGCGTGTTCAAAATCACAAAAATCCATTTTTATAACTAAATGTCGACCAAAAATGGCGATAATAATTTTAAAATTTATTTTTTTTTATAAAAGACAAAGTTTAAAGATATGACAGTTCGTTTGAAATGTAAAAGTGTTTACAAAGTATTTTAATTAATTATTATTATAACTTCACAGCACAAAGCAACATAACATTTATTCTATGTTTTATTTATATATATATATTAATAAAAAAGCTTTAACTCCTACTAGGTTTTAGTTTCGTAACGGGTTATTATTGAAGATTTAAATAATCTTGATCATAGAACATGGACGGATCTAACATTTCTTTTAATATATTAAAAATGTAGTATCAAAAAAAATATTTACTATACATTTTAGAAAACGAAGTACAATTATTTTTTATAATATTTTATTTATTGGTGATTTAAATGAGTTTTATGATTTTCGATAACATCCTTAATTCTATGATCAGGATGAATTCTGTTTGTAGTAGTTTATTCAAATATTGCACTGTCAGACTAGATGCGTTCCATCTTGCCACTTCTTTTTGGATCTCTCGAACGCTTCTTTTATACAAGATCTATAAAATTGTGATAAAATGTTAACAAACAAACATAAAAATTAACTATCACTTTTAATTTATTTCTTCTTTAGCTTCACGCTATATGCCGCACGAAGCAGGGCAGGCAGAGGGAACCTAATGTTGACACTCTGTTCCCACATTTTCGAGGCATTGCGTATTGAGTGGCGGAACTCAACGCTGTCCTTTGCCTTAAGTCATTCCTTTGACTGGGAATCGAACCCACAACCATCGCGTTTACATGCACGCTTGTGTCACTGCGCCACGGCGGTCTCACTACAAACATACTATACATTAGTGTGGAATAACACTTTAAAAATGTTAAAAATATTGAATAAATAGCATTCTCTCTTGTCAAATGATAATTTTGAATATTTTTTTTGTATGGTAATGGAAAGCTGCACTGGCTTCTAAGGAAATATTTTTAATATGGTTATATTGTTTTTTATCTGCAACACCAATTTTCTTGCCAAGTAAAGGAGTAATGGTGGTAAAAACCCCCAAAGTTAAAGTTCTACTTTATTTTCTCAGTATCTATTGAAGATATCTTTATTAAATTTAAACTAAACGTGACTATCAGTTTTTATACTTTTTTTTTTCAAATATATAATTTTTGTTGGTATCAATTCATACATTTTATTCATTTCTATACACATATAAAAGCGCCCTCAAGACATACACTAACTTTTTTTACAATTTATAACTTTCTGAAAATTCTTCTCCGTAAGAATTAGCGGTCAGAGTGCTCGAACAGTTTCCAAAAGGCGCGGGTTCAAATTTCTGTACCTTTACCAAAAAAAAAAGCTATATTAAATATTACCTAAACAGCGACTGATGTAAGAGATAAGCGGAGACGTGTCCCGCGTCCACGTAGCGTACTTCAGCCCCAGGCCAGATCTCCTCCAGCGTGCCGACGTCCTCGCGGGGCACGTATGCGTCGTGTTTGGCGCACACCGCTAATATCAAAAAGCAACAAAAAAATTATCTTACAAACCTGAGAGTAGGATAAGGAACCTGGGAACTTAGTGCTAATACACTATGTTCCTCAATCAGACACTTCCTTTCTCCACTTTCCACATAATTCTGGAGGCATTGCGTGTTGAGTGGCGGGACTAGATGCCGCGCTTTGCCACCAAAGGCAGATAAAGAAAATATAAAATATTTGATATCCTCGAGTGGGAATCCACAACCTGTCGCCGGTCGCGGCCAGTTGAGGCGCAGAGGCACAAAATGTGACTGTAAACACGACTGGTTGTGGGTTCGATCCCCACTCGAGGAAATTAAATATTTATTTAAATTTATAATTCCATTTCTTCGCTCTGGTGTCTAGGCAAAGCGCGGCGTTGAGTTTCGCCACTCAGCACGCAATGCCTCCAGAATTCGGCGGAAAATGGGAAACGGAGTGTCTTAACACTAGGTTCCCTCTGCCTACTTTTCTATGTTACAGCGCGAATCTGATTGTTTAATTTTTTTTTAAAAAAAAGAACCAAAATAAAAAAAAAATATCACTCACCAATAATCAAAGAAGTGTCGAAAGGTACTGAGAAATTGCTCAAATGCGTACACTCATCCATTATACCGCGCATAAACTGCAACGCCTCTCTGTCCCTCCAGTGTATTTTGCCTATATCTATCTTTTTCCCACTCGACTTCACAAAAGGCAAATTCACCCAGAGATCTGATGTAAGATCTGATACGTTCCAAGATTTTCGTTCTGTTTTACTTTTTGGAACGATCAATGTGTTGTTATTTTTATCTTTTTCTTGTGTTATTTTAGTTTCACTTGTATTTTTATCGTTTTCAGCTATTATTTTCGTTTGGTCTTTACTCTGGTCTACTTTGGTAATATTTGAGTCATTTGGTTTAGATAATTCTGTTAAGTTTTCTTTTAAATCTGTAAAACACATTATGTATTTTAGTATTATTTTTAAAGTTAACCTTATATACTAAGAAAAAAATATTAAGAAATTGATAAAATTTTTAATGTAGTGGGATTCGAATCTTCTATGTGTTAAAAATATTATAATATATTTTTAAACGTTTTTAAAGTGTTAATCCACACTTAGGAAAGAAGACTTATTTAGAAAATGTATAAAATTTTTAACGTAGACGGGACTGGACTCTTTCCAGGAGGTGCGGGTTCGAGTCCCGCTACGTTCAATTTTTTAAACATTTTCTAAATAAGTATGCTATAATATATTATAAATAGCCTATCTACTCTTTAGCCAAATTATCATTGTTAGGAATATTAATATAATAAATAAGGATTTTTGAGTGTCAAAAAGTTGTATAGTTCTCTTTAAGTTGTAAAAAATGTATAAGAATTTCAACGTAGATTGATGAGAACGCTAAATTGGTTTTTAGGAGGAGCGTATTCGAATCCCGCTACATTAATAATTGTATGAATTTCTTAATTTATTTCTTTTCATGAAAAAAATGATACAACATTTATAAACAGACGCAACGCGACGCAACAACACAGGTTTAGACTTCGGTTAGGTTAATTTCGATTCTCAATCGAGAGGTTTTAATTATTTTCATTACCTCGCTCTGGTAAAAAGACAATGCACGGCGTTGAGTTCCGCCACACTAAACACGCAATATCTCAAACATGGGGCGATGCGTGAGAAGTGTCGTGTCTTAACACTAGGTTCCTTCTCCCTACCCTGTTATATACGGGATACATTGTGAAATAAAAAAAATAATACATTTATTTTATAAACTAAATAAAAAGGTAAATAATATATAAAAACAACAACAGCAAAATGGAGATAAATTTTACCTCGCGTTTGCGTTTTGAGTAAAAGTTGTTTAATTCTACCGTCGTGTAGTTTATTTATATCATCAATGTCTTGGGGTTCTAATTCAAAATTTTTATTAGATGTTAATTTATCATATAAAAATTTACTTATTTTATTATCATCGAGCAGCCTTTTCAAGTCTTCTTTAAGATTAACATCCTGTGAGTCTAACACGGTCACGTTACTGGGCACCGTGGCTTTTTTTTCTATATTATTATTATTATCATCTATTTGAACACTGTTATTGGCACTTCTAGATTCTTTATATGTAATATCTACATTTTTAAAAGAATTATATTTAATAGTATCTATAACACAATCTTTTTTTATATCTTTATGTATATTGGGTGTGTGTTCTATATTTTGTGAATAAGTGCGTGCAAATTTCTTTCCAGCAAGAAACGCCTCGTCGACTATAGTCACCATTTTCGACAATTTCTCTCTGTACACACCATCTGATAAATATTGATCCTCTAAGAGATCCCAGTTTATTGAATGTGACATAACACCCTAAAATATAAAACAGAATAATACATAAATGATTAGAAATATAGGTAATATTTCAAACAAATTTAAGATTAAAATTTAATCAAGGACTTTTTTTTATTTTAATAACATAAAAAAATATTTTTAGGAACCTTCCAACATGTACCCGGAGACTTGAGCGGTTATAAGAGACGTGGGTTCGAGTCCTACTACGTTCAAATTTTATTATATTATATTTAAAAAAAACATTAAAGTGAAATAACTCTTTGCAAATATTAAAATCATTTCCGCAACTCAATATTACATTGGGTGGAAAGTATGGGTATGGGGCAACGGGAACCTAGTGGTTACATACAGCATGAAACAAAAAAAAAATAGTATATTCAAACTGACTTACCTGCAAGAAAACTGCTGATGCTGTAGACCAAGATAGGCAAGGCACTAATACCAGAGGTTTTGGCCAGTTGGTGGCCGCTAACGAAGCCATCTAAAATTATTATTGTTATCATTTAATTAAAAAACTTTTGAGAAATAACATAATTTGATCTAAAGTAGTTTCACATATTTTCTAGCTAACTAGTGTAAAGACACCTTCCGACAGAATTTATTGTACATTGAAAAAAAAAAAACCAAAAAAATCAGCTTTACGCTGAATACTGCACACTCCGCCGGTAGGCTGAGGGAATATAAAAGTTAAGACATTCTGTTCCCCACTTTCCACAGAATTTTTAGAGACAGCGTGTTGTGTGACGGGAGTAAGCGCCGGGCTTTTGCCTTGAAGAAATAAAAATATTAATAAATAATAATCCATTCCGTCCAAAAATGTACCGAATCTATAACAATTGCTTGTTTATAGTCAAATATTGAGGCCTTTAGACTTTTGTGGCCTGCTAACTTTTATATATAAAAAAACAAAAGTAATAAACTCACATGCCCGCCCATAGAGAGTCCCGTCACTCCCAACGGACCGAGGCCGTTTCTTTCGCACCAGTGAAATAGCACCAAAGACTCCAGGATTAAACAACCACCCATCACGAATATGTCCGAAACATTATGTAATGATGATCGACTGTAAATTAAATTATGAAAAAACCTAAGATGTTTTTCATTTTGTCAATTTTTTTTAAGCTATTGATATATAATTTTCGGTAGGAGCAAAGTATAAATATATAAGTAAAATTATATTCTTAGTGCAGTTTAAACTCAGAAGTGCGTAGTGTGTCAAATTATTTCCACTGAGGGTATGAATTACATATTTTCATTTCCTTGTTCTTCCAGAGAGACAAAGCGACGCCTTGAGTTTTGTTAATCGCAATGTTTCGAAAGTGAGACAAAAAGTGTAAATGGAGTATTTTAACACTAAATTTACGTTGGTGTAATTTGTAATTTGTAAGTTGGTGTAAAAAAACGTAATTTGTGTTGGTTTCACATGTTCATGTCATGTAGCATTACGTCGTTATTTTTGCCATTTGTCAAAACTAGGATGTAAATATTTATAAAGAACAGGATATTGTTAATTTATTACTTTGTTGTAGCCCAATGTTGGAGTGATATCTCAAAAATCCGCCTGTAATGATGGATTTCAAATATATGCGTGCCAAAGCAAGAAAGTGAAGGAAACTGAAGGAAACCCGAAATGAGAGTTGAACCCACAACCATCGCGTCTACTGTCAGATGTTGTCTCACTAAGCACAATGAGATATTTAGCAATTTAAAATTTATAACGCAAATGAGTAATAATTACATTTGATCTGTAGGCTTCCGAAGTCCATAGAAAGGATTTTCTAAAATAATACCTCCAATACCAGCTTCTTTCAGTAAAGGCTTCACCATTAAATTTCGTCTTCGCCAAAAAAACTAAAAACATCACATAACAAATATATATATATTCTTAATATTATAATTTACTTTAGCATTTTTAAATAGTAAAATGGATATTTGTATAAAAAATCTGAACAATTTGTTAGGTTGAAGACGGTAGTCTCAAGAAGCAATGGGGAAAAAAGTTTTTTTATCTTGAATAGTCATTTATGTTTTAGGCTATATGTAACCCATTGTGCCTAGTCATAATTGTCACAGGTATTCAAAATGTTTCATACATAACTCTTAGTTACTTCCATTTGACCACATGAGCAAAGCCACAGGAAAAGTATATATAGGTTATATACAAAGAGAAGTGAGTATAAAATAAAAAGTAAATTTATAAATAGAAAACTATACATATACTCATAATAATATATATTTTATTTATTAATATATCGAGATGGCAGAGTTGTTGTACTTCTATAATTAATATGTTGTTTATGTTTTGTAATATGATGCACGAATGCAGCCAAAACATCAAGTTCACATAAACAAGTTAAAAATATCTAGATAATATTTATCTTAAAGTACTATTTTGAGAATGCAATCCTTGAGCATCTCTAATTAAAGAGATAAAATGTTTAATTGTGAATTTTTTTTTTTTTTTTAATTTAATGTTTATTTTTAATATAGGTTTTATTATGTGACATATTGACAGGTGATTTTTTTTGTAATTTAAATTATTCAAATGCACAACATATCTAATATTTTCTATTAAGTTTGCATGAAAATTAACAACCAAACACTATGTTAGTATGTAAAAATTATGTAACATGTACACTACAATAAACCATGTTTTGACAGCAATTTCTTTAAATTATATGAAAATGTAAATAATATAATTTGAAAAAAACTTACAACATACTTAGAAATAGTGATAACTTTTAATTTAAGGTGATTTTTGTAATATTTGATATTCTTACATGGTCTCCAGTTCCAGCAAGATGTAAACACACAGGTTTGCAGCGAGCATCAGGCCATTTTATTGGTAATAGTATTTGGAAATGGGCCTTTTGAGCTACTTCAGGTACAATTCCTGGCAAGAGTTTCTCCAAGGGTGATAAGAAATATCCCTCCAGTATATGACAGTCTGTGAGTTTTTGTTCCTGTTTTGTAAATAATCAACAATGAAGAGTTTCACTCGGTTTAATGAAATTAATTATTAACATGAGCTTACCTTCGTTATAGTCACCGGATAATCTCTTTCAACTAATTTAAAACATTCATCGCGATTTGACACTACTTTTCTAAACTCAAATAACCTAAAAACATGGAAGTTTAATGTCGTGTAAATTGGCAGTAATTACCTTATTTTCGACTTATTTAAATATACAATGTAAAAAAATTTGTTTTACTATTCAGTAATTTGATATTAAGTCATACCTTTTCAAATTTTCAGGTTTTCCCCAACCTTTTGTGAAAAATTTTGTTAAGAGTATACTTCTATAAACGGCGTCTAATTTACTTGCGGACATTTTTAAATAATAGAGTGAGAGTTAGATTTGTTGTTTTAATTTATAATAGTATTTACGCCGTTCATTGTCCGTCAATACATTATGAAGAAGAAAATCACAAGGTTGTCATTCATGTCAATATTGTGAACTGGACGGACTATTGTCAATGTCAAAAGCATTTCCTTCATCAGCTGTTTATGTAAGAAATGTTTACGTTAAGAAACAGCCATTACAAAAATTAAAAATTAAAGCTTTAAATAATATTATATTTAAGATTATGTAAACAATTCCCCTAAGAATATTTGTTTTAATACAGTGAATTCAGGAATTATTCTCATAATTATTATTATCCGGAAAATAAATTCTTTTTTTTTAATAAAACAATTGTATGGGTTACGAAAATTTATTTGATTTTTAGAACGCTTTGTTTTAACACAATAATAAACACCTTAAAATTTATTTTGCATTACCAAATTGGACATTACTTAAAGATAACAAATAATAATGATAATTAAATTATAAAGGGCGGAAGTGTCAGCACCACTTTAAATCAAACCATAGTTTTAACTACTCCATAAAATCCTAATACAATTAATTTTTTTTCCCAAAAATGATAAAATGATTTTTTCAAACAAAATAAATAATAAAATTGTCGTTTTTAAATAAAACGTCATTTGTCAAGAACGTCGCACACACACAAACCTATCAAAGGCGAACCGCCGCATACGCATCGTTCCGAAATCGAGTCGTAGGTATTGGCGGCAAAGTTCAAAATTATTTAACCTTTAGTAGTGTTTTTGTAGTAGATGTGTTTACATTATTGGTATCCATGCGTAACTGCGTCACAAATACAGACATGGAAATATCGTGAAATGAAATGAAAATCCTACTATCTAAACTGTTGAGGTATCTTGATTAATTTCTTTAGGTATGGGTTTGAAATATTTTGCCCTATATGCTGTTTCCGTAAATAGAGCGCTGCCTCTTCCAACCTGTAGATTGGTCGAGGACAGTGCACTTCGAATGTGCCTGACATTGTTCAAAGTACAACAATATCTTTGGGTTCAAATACTACCCAGGGTTAGTACTTTCAGCCATGTATATTGTAAACTGTACTCAGTACAATGTGCATATACATAGACACATGTATATTTTTATATATATTAGGTTGCTAGCCTTATATTGTTATTGTTATCTTTACATAATTAAATAAAACTGACGTAATCAATGTGGGTCGACTAGCTCAGTTACCAACTCAGAAATATATAGGTATCGGCTAGTGCGCCATAAGTTTATGCTAATATTGATATTTAGGATGGATAATGGGTGTGTAAAATGAACTGAATCTTCTTTGATTACAATCTATCTTAATAACGATCGATATATCCCTTTCTTGGAAAGACAATATAGTATCATATATTTTTTATTACCATTGAATATTAAGTGAATCGATTCAAATTGTGTTATATATGTAGTTCTCTCATAAACAACTTCTTGTATGGACATTAACAAACGTTTCAAGGGCAAGCAAAAAAGAGTTTACTATTTGTTATACTTACGTTATTTGGCAGATGTTTACAATAATATCACTTATATAAATAAAAGGGAATTTTTATTTTGTGTTTCTCCCGTATACAGTAATAGAGGTAAAAAAATCTAGGACTTACGATATTATGAGTGTAGGAAGCAAACGCCGCGCTACCTAAAGAAGCGATATAGAAATAATTAAAATATAGATAATTGTTCCCACTAGGGAACGAACCCACAACCATGAATCGTTGAGTTCCGTCACTCAACACGCAATGCCTTCAGAATTCGGCGGAAAATGGGGAACGGAGTGTATCTTAACACTAGGTTCCCTCGGCCTACTATGCTGTGTATGCAGCGTGCAGCTGATTGTATATACGTATATAGTTTTATAGATGCATATCCTACTACACTTTAATCTTTTACTAGATACTAATAGTGGGCGCGCGAAGCTTCGTCCGCTTATTTGCACCCTTAGTGGTGAATTCTAAAAACCGACGAAAAACGTGTTCAATAAAATATTTTTAAGATTCTAAATTTCAAATTTTATAACAATCGGTTCTGATTTATAAAAAATCCATACACACTTTCAACCTCTATTTCATCCCTTTAGGGCTAAAATTTTTCAAAATCCCTTCTTAGTGGATGTCCAGATTATGAAAATAAACATCTGTCCAAATTTCACGTTTCTACGCACAGCTGTTACGGTTGTGCGTGCGTCTTACCTCAGTCAGTCAGGGACATGTCCTTTTATATATATAGATAGTATTTACTAGTACCACCAGGTTTTCCCAGTGTAGGATTTAGAGCGGTAATAGATACTCAAAAAGAAATGACGTCATTATAGGCTTAAACACACCTGGCTATCTTCGCCATATATGGAGAAAGAGGTGGCTTGACAATAAGGACCTTGCAATGTAATAAATAGCACAGTTTGTATCATATATTTTTTTCAGCTTTACGCTGTATTTCGCACACAGCAGGGTAGGCAGAGAGTAGTGTTAAGACACTCCG
This sequence comes from Heliconius himera, assembly GCA_021202915.1. Taxonomy (NCBI): domain Eukaryota; kingdom Metazoa; phylum Arthropoda; class Insecta; order Lepidoptera; family Nymphalidae; genus Heliconius; species Heliconius himera. The sequence continues at coordinate 233,013 of JAJHJA010000480.1, forward strand.
TTCCTCACTTTCTGCTGAATTCAGAGCGAAGAAATGGAAATATAAATTTAAGTAAATATTTCATCTTCTCGAGTGGGGATCGAACCCACAACCAGTCAGTTTTACATTTACACTTTTTGCACCTGTGCCACGACTGGCCTCAACTACTTCGATATTAGTATTATATTCGATGATTTTTAATAAATGATTAAAATTAGATCATCATCTCATTTAAATCGATATGTTTTAGGAAATATGAGTAATTAATTATTGTAGGATATGAATTAATATTATTAAATGCAGATTTTGGCTGTGCTTAGTCAGACATATTAGCCATGCGTAGGCGATGCCAGGTGGTATAAGGACGCCGTGTACCTGGACACAGCACGTTTTCCTCATCGCCACACGCACGTACGGACCGTTGTAAGTGTCTCCTGTGGCTATTAATATAATTATATTTATTTTAGTGAGTGAAAGTGTGAGAATTGGAGATGTGTGTAGTGCTTCCATATTTATCAAATTATTTCGAAATAGTATTTATATGGATGAGGTTGTAGTGGCGCTGGTGCGTAAATGTGCGGTTGTGGGTTCGATCCCCACTCGAGGAATTCAATTGGTATTTAATAATATTTTGGTGCTAAAAGCTGGCGTTCAGTTCTGCCAATCCACAAGTCAATACGTAACGCCTCCAAAAAAATCGGCGGAAAGTGGAGAACGGAGTGTTTTCTGATTTGATTTGAATAGTATAGATGATAATTCATTTAAATAGTATCCACAATAAATATAATATATCTGTATAGGTGTCTAATATAAAAGTTGTTAATATTATTTACGCACAGATTAACAAAATAATTTCTGTAAAAAAAAATTAAGTGTGAATTTTTCCAAGCATGATATAAGAGCTAACTCAATACGCGATGCCTCGATAATTCGGCGGAAAATGGGAAACGGAGTGTTTTATCACTAGATTACCTCTGCCTACTCTGCTGTGTGCGTGATACAGCGTGAAGAATATGAGAGCTAAAAGTTAATTCAAAATTGCATTTGGCTGTATTTGTGTATTTGTCATGTTTTTACATCAAGATCCGGAAATCTAATAGAATATTCTTATAATGTAAATAAGAGTACGTACAGTATTTTTTTCTACTATTTACAGATGGAGGGGAAGATATTATTGGTAGCGTCTTTGGCGCTTACAGCGTTTTGTTTTGGCGTTGAGGGTGAGTAATTATAGTAAACTAATAAAAAATATAATATAATATATATAAAAATATAATATAATAATATAATATAATAGGCCGTTGTGGCGCAAGGTTGTGACTGTAACGCGATGGTCGTGGGTTCGATTCCCACTCGAGGAAATTTCGCCACTCAACACGTAATGCTTTGAAAAATTCAAGAGAGTGGAGAATGGATTGTCTTAACATTAACACTAGGCTCTCTCTGCCTACCCTTTTGTGTGTGAAGCTATTTTTATAAATATAATAGGTATGTAATAAGTATTAAATTGGAAGTCAATAACTGTTTTACTTAGTAGATAATATATGTATTTTATCAAAGGACATTATCGAATATCGAGTGGGGTTCGAATCCACAACCAGTCGATTTTACAGTCACACTTTGTGGCCTTGCGCCACGACGGACCTCTGATTTATTATTTTAATTTAAATATTGTATTAGCATATCGATATTTATAATAAAATCTTGACGAATCGGTGTCTGTGGAACATGGAAAAAATAAAAGCAAAATTATTTTTCAAGCAAAAAAATGATTTTTAATTTTTTTGTCTTTTTGTCTGTGTCTTTGTTTGCGATAATCTCAGAAACGGGTTAACCTGCCTGATTATAATTTTCATTATTATATTTTAGCAAGATTTATAAATAAAAAGTTATACCATTACAAAAACTGTCGATAGACACAATTGCTATAAATAACTATTTTATTGAATGAACTGAAAGTTTACTTTCCGATATAGATAAAGATATTGTTTTTAAACTTTTTATAATGACATTATTATTAGAAAACAAAAGTAATGCAGATTAGTAAATTAAAATATATTGTTTTAATTCAAGCAGGCGAAGCCGCGTGCGTTAGTATAAAATATTAATTATATTTAATTAAATTATCCATACATATTGTTCTACTAATTTGCACATAAAAATAAATTTCTTTATTATCTAGATTTTTAAACGTATGCTTTCTATAGGTACTTATTTGGACATATTTTCTTTTTCTAAAAATATAGATATCTCATTATCAAAATCAACAATATCTAATTGTAAATAAAAATCCTAATATAGTACAATAACATAACTAAGTAAATAATCAATCTCTACATATTTCCTCATTATAGAACCTTCGTCACTATTATAAAAAATGCATTTTTTGCAATAAAAAAACAAACACGTTGTCACTTAACCACGCGGAATCAGCCCACTACAATAAATTAATAACGTCACCCGAGTGATTGACATTTACTGATTTATTTAATTACTATATAGTATAGCGCGGGCAGCGTTATAGCTTAGTAGATAGACCCGCAGATAGCAGGGTAGGCAAAGGGAACCTAGTGTTAAGTAAGACATTATGTTTCCCGCTTTCTTCTGAATTCTGGAGGCATTGCGTGCTGAGTGGTGGAAATCAACGCCGCGATGCAAAAAGGAAAGTCACACACATGTGCCTCGTGTAGTATATATTTCTAGTGAAAAAACATTAGGGTCATCTCTTTCAATCATATGGTAATATTTCATATTTATTCGAGAGTTATGACTTTTTGCTGCAATAACTAAATCTATACGACGAGGTATTTTAAATTTATTATTATATTTTTATAAATAAACCTCTTTTAGTATGGTTCGGAATCATCTTTCAAAAAATTTTTTTCTTTCTTTGTCAATTTTTTATATAAGAAATATTTAAAATTTATTATAAACCATAAAATTAACTTTATGTGAAGAATGTCAATAAAAAGACATTTTCATACATACATATCTCAGCTATAAATAAACCTAGATGTATGTATCTATGTTGCTTGCCAGCATTGTTTGGTCCAGCATGTAATTATTCTGTGAACGTCGACGTTTACTATTATAATTTATACTGTTTCAATATGTATATATATATCTATATATTATATATATAGATACTTATATCTAAACTACCGTATAATGACCAGTATGATTCATTGTATATTGCAAATATTAAACAATACGTTATTCTTTTACAAATATTTAACCAGAATGGAGGTTAGTATACTTACATAAATACCTTTTCCATACTTTTACTTTTTTTCAGCAAAGTAAAATAATTAGTCTTCTTCTTTCTTTCTTTTTATTCTTTATATTATGATAAAGAGTAAACATTTAACTTTGCTCACATTGATTATGAATTTTAGTCTTGAACTATTAGAACCTCTAATTTTAAACGTGTCAAAATTGGGTAAAGAATGTAATTAATATGTAAATACTTCCTATTTCCTATATTTATTATATAATTTCTAGTTTCTCTCTATCTAATAACTCATTCAATTTTTGGAATAGGCTGAAACCGTTTTTATCGAATCACCGGGAGAGGACAGTGTAGCTCAACCCTGAAGATTTGCAAGCAAACATGGCCGCTCAAGAAGAGATTACCGATCGCAAGGGGATTCCCTGGGGAATTTCTAATTATTTATTCATATTCAAGTTAATAATATGTGAAAAAACTGTTTTTCAGAGTCAAACACATCCCAATACAATTATGCGTCAGACCCACGCTCTTAATAAATAATAATATAAATATATTCTCAACTTCTTTAATGAATCGACCGCGTATTGTTATACACATTAGGCTTCCGAGATACGTCGAGTGGACAAGGACAAAAGGTCCAGTGTGGGTTGGTAACTCGTTTACACCCTTATATGGCGGTTGAGGTTGAATGTCGACGCCTCACGGTCTCATAATGTTTTAATATTATGCAAGATTTTTTAATCTTGCTTTATTTTCGGTGAATATTTCGTGTTATCGTTGTTAGAATGTTTACTTAAATATTGACTGACGAGGTCGTTATCTTAAGAGATACTTAACAACAAGCAATTTTTTTATTGGATATATTCATTTTTTTATTGGATTATTCATTGATACAATTCGCTGATTTTTTTTGTACTAGTGTTACCCACGTGGCCTCGCCCGTTTGTACAACACAGTTATCTATTAGTTTATCATCTCAATTACTTTCGTGATCTAATAACTTTATTATTTTAAAGTTAATATCCATACATTGATAACTAAAGTTTTATCAAAATTAAGTAAACACCTATTTATAGCAAAATCGTCGCAACTCTTAACATTGCCATTACTTTTTTAATTGTAACCCTATTGAAATGAACCAAACGCCAAATTTTAAGGGAAACTTGCCAGAATCCAATAGCAAATAACATTTAAATCAGTTTAGAAATTTCTGAGATTAGCCTGAACAAAGGCACAGACAAAGTCTCCAATAACATTATTTCTTACGTATCTTCCATGTATAGACACCGATCCGTTACGATTATATTAATAAGTATAGATTTGTTTAAGGAGGTAGTACTTAGTCATATTCGAAAATAAATTTTAATTTTTTACAGTTTACTGTAGTTATTACAAATAAAAATAACACATTTATATTGCTATCACCCAGGTCAGCGGTACTACAACCCGAGGGGCTACTACGGCCGCAATCTATACGAGCACGGGCGGTCCATATCCGACGAGGTGGTCAGATGTGGACCAAGCACCTGCGGAGTGGGTGCTCACTGCACTCACGGCAGCGTGAGACCAGTCTGCGCCTGTCTCCCGGGATACTCTGGAGATCCATTGTCGCAGTGTGTGAAAATTGAATGTGTCGGTAAGAATTGTTTTTTTACAATAATATTGTAAGAACAAGAAAATATTTTATTTTTCTTTATATGAGAATGTAATTTTTTTGTAGCTACTATACTACTCTGTATCCCGCATATAGCAAGGTAGGCAGAAGGAACATAAAGAATTATCGTCTGGCAAGAGAGAATGCCATTTATTAAATATTTCTAACATTTTACAGTGTTAATTCACACTTAGGAAAGAAATATACTTATTTAGAAAACGTATTAAAATTTGAGGGGGACTCGAATCCAGACGCTCTGACCACTAAGCCATACGTTCTCATCAAGCTACGTCGAAATTTTTATACGCTTTTTACAACTTATTTATGTTGTTAGTATCTCTGTAGGGAGATTTTAACAAATTTCCGCTACCCAAAGATAATTACTAAGAATTATCTTCTGGCAAGAGAGAGTGCTATTTATTAAATATTTTTAATATTTTAAAATATTATTCCACACTTAAAAAAGAAACATTTCCGTTCCCCACTTTCCGTTCCAATTATAGCGACATTGGGTATTGAGTGGCGGAACTTAACGCCGCAATGAAAAGGTTCCATAAAGCCTAACCAGTAATATATTTTGGATAAAACAAAAATTAAATTGTGCAGATGACAGTGAATGCCGCGCTCACCAGTCGTGTGTCAATCAACACTGTATCAACCCTTGTGAAGGGGCGTGCGGAGTAAACGCCAATTGCGATGTAAGTATTCCTATAATACATTTTTCTTCATATTTTACAACGACTGTATTTATTAATGTTATTTTCATTAATACAAAAGTAACGAATACAAAATGAAACCTGTGGAAATTTCGGAGAATAATAATATATAATTTTTTTTAAATAAAATAATAATAAATAATATTTTTTAGGTTCGTCATCACGTCCCAGTATGCTCATGTCCTTCTGGATATACTGGAAATCCTTTCTCGTCCTGCAGAGTCGCTGATCCGGGTATAAAATTTATATAAAATAAAAAAATAATATAACATTTTTTTTACTTTCAAGCTATATCCCAGTTATTATAGCAGAGTAGGCAGATGGAACTATCGAGTTATTGCGAGGTGTTGATCGTTGAGTGGCGGAATTAACATAGCGCTTTGCCTTGAAGGAATGAAAACATTAAATATTTTATTTTCTCGAGTGGAACTTGAAACCACAACCATTGGGTTTAAAGTTACTCGCTTGTGCCATTGGGCTACGACGGCATCAATGTTCATAATTATTTTTAATAATAATATAATAATTTATTTAATTATAAAATTTTATATTATTGTATATATATTTTTTGGCTCGCGTCAATAACACATAAGCTTATGTTTAAAACAGGGAAGTCACTAGCTTCTAAAACACAGTTTATGCTTATTTAGGAGTTGTAGCCCATAAAATGTATAATTATGAATGTTGTCAATAAAATTACTTTTTATTTATTTTTATTGTAGAGGAGGCCTGCCATCCATCTCCATGTGGACAAAACACCAAGTGTCACGTCGCTCACAACCAAGCAATTTGCACCTGCTTACCTGGATACAAAGTAAATAATTTTTTTGAAATATATTTAATATATATATATATATTTTAAATGAATAGTTTAAGTTTTGGTTATTTAACTTTTCAATCTCCGAAACTGCTCACTAATAATAATATAAATATTTAATTTTATTTAACTTATAGTAAAATATTTTTTATTAATAAAAGTTTTTGTCAATTTTTCTTTTATCACCAGTCTAGATTTTATGTAAAAAAAATCAGCTTCACACTGTATCCCGCACACAGTAGGGTATGCAGAGGGAACCTTGTGTTAAGACACTCCGTTCCCCATTTTCTGCTGAAATCTGGAGGCATTGCGTGTTGAGTGGCAGAATTCAACGCCGCGCTTAACTTCGACGCCAGAGCGAAGAAATGGAAATATAAATTTAAGTAAATATTTCATCTCCTCGAGTGGGGATCGAACCCACAACCAGTCGGTTTTACAGTCACACCTCATGCTGCTGCGCCACGATCGGCCTCAATGTAAGTACATACAGATATTACAAAAACAAAATCTTTTTTTTAAATAATTTGTAATTATAAAATGTTCCAGGGCAGTCCACTGTCAGGATGCCGACACGAGTGCGACTCGGACCACGACTGCGGCTCGCAGCAGTCGTGCCGCGACTTCAAGTGCGTGAACCCCTGCGGCGACTGCGGCGTCAGCGCCGACTGCGACACCGTCGCGCAGCACCGCGCCGTGTGCAAGTGTCCTAGGGTACGTGCTACTTGTAGGTTTTTTAGCTTTACACTGTATCTCGCATATAGCAGGGAAGGTAACGTAACCTAGTGTTATACACTCCACTCTCGACTCCACACCGTCTTTGAGATGAACTACTAAGCTCAATGCCGACCCTTGCCTTGTTACCAGAGCGAAGGAATTAAAATATTAATAAATTATAATTCATTCCCCCGAGTGCGAATCGAATCTAAAACCATCACGCTTGTTCCACTGTGCTACTGTGCCACGACGACCTCACGGTGATTAACCTACACTTGTCTATTTAGATTTATTCAAGAGTATGCTAAATTCGAGACATGGCATCTTGACTGGCGAAACTCAACGCTGCGCTAAGTCTTACAAGATATATCAAAATAATTCAAATTTAATCACTACTTCGAGTGACAATGGAGTTCTCAAATATTGAAGAAAAATGTACACTACAGTACAAATATAGTACATGAGTCTCAAGTTCGATACAAAATAGTCTTATGTATTTTTAAACATTTTTAAAGTGTTATTCCACACTTGGGAAAAAAAATATTTATTTAGAAAACGTATAAAAATTTGAACGTAGCGGAACTCGAACCAGTTTTCAAATTTTTATACGTTTTCTAAATAAGTATAGTCTTATGTGTTTGTTTCGGGATTGTTTTTCCTTGTTTCATATATTTATTTCTCATTTAGGGCTACCACGGCGATCCATACAAAATCTGCTCAGCCGAATGTACTTCAGACAGTGAGTGCCCTAGCTACAAGCCGGCCTGCGTATACAACGCGTGCATCAACCCCTGCACTAACGCGTGCGGTGTGAACGCGGACTGCAATCTGCGCGGTTTAACCCCGGTGTGCTCTTGCCCTAAGACTATGACTGGCGATCCTTTCACATTTTGCAGACCTTTTGAAGCGCGTAAGTATTAAAATGTAAAGATAAAAGTTATTAATTGTTACTGTTTTAAGTATGTATATTTAACTTAAACTTAACTTAGCTTCACGCTGCATCCCTAGCAGTGTAGTCTTATATCTAATTGTCTTAAAGTGACCTTTATTTATGATTTAATATTGAATTTTTTATTAAAATTAATTTATATTTCCTTGTATTTTTGCCTAAATAAATTAAAATGGACACATTAATCTGCTGCCAAATGACTTATTGAGAAAAAGAAATATATTTTTAAACATTTTTAAAGTGTTATTCCACACTTAATAAAGAAAAATACTTATTTAGAAAACGTATAAAAAATTGAATGTAGCGGGACTCGAACCCGCGCCTCCTGGAAACCGACCAGGCGCTCTGACCACTAAGCCATACGTTCTCGCCAAGCTACGTTGAAATTTTTATACGTTTTCTAAATAAGTAAAAGAAATATAGTTTCATAAAATTTGTTTCGTAATATGCTTGAGACTTAACGCCATGACCGCAGTTACCTTCACATTTTGTAGGCCTTTTGCGGCTCATGTTTACTCGTCATACATTATTGTGAACAAAATAGTCATGTCGTAAAGGAAGCGTTGCATAAGGATTTCATACGCAAAATTTGCATAATTCTAGTGAAAATAAAGTGGGAGTTGTTGCTTACGATTTATTTGTCGGTTTCTTTTATTTTTCAATTAACACTATACATATATGAGGCCAGTCGTGGCGCACTAAGTGTGACTGTAAAACCGACTGGTTGTGGGTTCGATCCCCACTCGAGGAAATGAAATATTTATTTACATTTATATTTTAATTTTTCGCTCTGGTGTCGAGGCAAAGCGCGGCGTTGAGTTCTACTACTCAACACGCAGTGAACCTCCAGAACTCAGCGGAAAGTGGGGAACGAAGTGTCTTAACACTATGTTCCCTCTGCCTACCCTGCTGTGTGCGGGATACAGCGTGAAACTGATTTAAATTTTAACATATTCCAAAGCAAAATAAGTAAATATATTCGTAAAATTTGATATTTAGGTGATCTTTGTGAGCCTAACCCTTGCGGCGCGAACGCGAAGTGTACTCCGGGCCACGACCGCACCGGCGCCGAGCGCCCCGTCTGCACCTGCCCTACTGGCTACCTCGGTAATGCGCTCGTCGCTTGTGAAAAGGTTATTATTTATGTTTTTTTCATTAATTCACTCTTTATATTGTCTGTAGCAGAGTACAGAGAGAGAGAGAGCTTAGTCAAGACACTCGTTTCTTTTATTTCTGTCCGAGTTTGAGATAATGAGTGTTAAAACCGTGTTGCCTGAGCAGAGAAATGAAAATAATTCAAACCTCCTAGTAAGAAAAGAACCCATGGCTATTGTATTTATGATTTACAATCAAACGATGTTCTTTATGCCTGTTATATCTTAACTTTGATTAAAATATTTATATTATACTTTGTTAACCTGTCACTCGCTGACAGTACTTCTTATTTGTGGACTCTATAGACCCAAAAATTTCATTCTCGTTTCCTTAGAGTTTTTGGAAAACATTAAATAAGGAATAATTGAATATAAAATTAAAATAAATGTGATGGAATACTGCCTGTAAATGTGTCATAATTTTTCTATGGTATGGTATGGTTCTTTGATATGGCGTTCCGAGCGTGCCAGTTGGGCACATATCACTTCGCCAATGTCACGTTGTGTAGAGAAAACACGAAGAAGGTTGTACGGTAATATTTGTAATAAACTAAGACATAATTTCATGTAGGATCTGTTCGCTTCATTTAAGATATATAAAGAACTTCTTCAAAAATATTATTATAATTAATGTGACCTAATATTTTGTAGGGACATTTGATTATTATTATATATATATATATATATATATATATATATATATATATATATATATATATATATATATATATATATATATATATATATATATATTCATTTGATGTATAGTCTGAATACTATGACAGCATATTTTTAATTTTATGTAGTCAGTTGTAATGTGTGAATTACTAATATATATATATTTTTATTAGGGTGAATGTGAGTTGGACTCCCAATGTGCAGATCACTTAGCGTGCGTCGGCTATCAGTGCGTGGACCCGTGCCTCGGCAACACGCAGTGCGGTTCGGGCGCCGTTTGTATGGCGCGCCGTCATATAGCCGTGTGCACTTGCCCTGGCGGTGAGTATACAAGCTTAACTAAGAAATTAAATTCTATGTTCTATGTTGAATAAAATCTCAATATATGTTTATAATATTTACTTAGAAATCAAATTAAATAATATGTAATAAGATAATGTTAAGTACGTAAAAACAAAAAATAAAATCGTTAAAAAAACTAAATAAAGCTATATATTTAATATTTATATATTTTTTCATGATGCAGATCATCACGGAGACGCGCTCGTAAGCTGTTACCAGTCTCATTCTGAAGCGGTATCCACGCGCTACTATAGATACAAGCGCAATGGTAACTTCACCGAGAGTGTAGAACCTCCACAAGTCACTGCCAACTTGAACAGCACTGCCGAAAATGTTGCGACCGAAGAAAAAAAAGAATAAACTTGCCATCATTTGATAAAAATAAAGAGAAAACAATAAAATACAATAACATTGATCCTTTGTTTTAGAGTATACGAATATATCTTTAACACAGGATCGATAAATAATGATAATTATAAAATAAAATTTATGTCAATATAAGAAATGTATTTTTAATTGGTGCCTTAAATATACCGTTAACTAACCATAAATAAAAAAATGATAAAACATATAATAAATAATTGTAGTCGACACAAGTACCTAAAATCTTTTTAAAATATAAATTAATATTAGATATTTTCATTACTTCGCACGAGGCAAATGTATTATAAAAAATAATATTAGAGGGTAATTGTGGCGCAGGGGCACGAGCGTGTGACATTTAAATAATATTTCATTTCCTCGCTCTGATAACGAGGCAAAACGCGGCGTTGTATTCCGTCATTCAATTCAGAATTCAAGGGGAAGTGGGGAACGGGAGGTTTCCAGGTTCAGGTGTGCAATACAGTGTGAAGTTTAAAGTAAAAAAAATTAATATAATTTAATTTATACTTATAACAATTTAATAAATACAGTTTTTGGTAATATGTTTAATTATCTATTACTAACGCACTAGTACTAGTGTACACGCACTTTGTTTTTTTTTATGGAAAAACACAAGGCAACCGAGCGCACGAGTCACCTGATAGTAAGTGATAACCGCCGCTGACAACCCTATGTAACACCAGAGGAGTTACAGGTGCGTTGTGGCCTTTAAGTACACGAGTAAAGGTTGTGGCCTTTAAGTAGACAAGTAAACACAAATTTATTTCGGCACTGGTCAACGTTTTCCCGAAAAAGTCGGACACGCGGACGAAAAACGCGGCCGGAGTAAACAGCGTCCACTGTTCTGTGCGCATAGCAATAAATGTTAGAATCCTCTAACATGTCATTGATATACAGAAGACTGCGTAGTCCTCTACACCGTTTCAGCACGCAGCCTTGGGGAACGCCAGCGTTCACGGGCATGTTTTCGGAGCAAAAATCGTCGACAGCGAGCTTGACGCTGTGCTCAGTGAGAAAGCTGGCGATGCACTTGCGTAAAAGTCCCACACTCGATTAAAAGCCTTCGTCATGTGCAAACTAACTGCCAGACTCTCTCCCTTGCTTTCAATAGCCGCAGCCCAGCGATAGGTTAGGTAGGTTAGGTAAGTAGATGACCGGTTGGAGGACCATGGCGGAAGGCATATGGACGGACAATAATCAAACGGTGATCCTCTACATAAACCAAGAGAACTATTTTGATTATGCTCTCTATGACTTTTGAGAGCGGTGGCGGTGGAGGGCAGTGATAACAATAGGCCTGTAGTTAGATGGATCGGAACGATTGCCTTTGTGTTCTTAATAAAAACCATACCAGCACTAGTGATCTTGAAATTAATTGTATCACAACTGCTTCCATACTGATAATATATAAATCTTTAAAAAAAATGTATTGATTATTGCCTGTAAAGTCGGTCTACAGACGATAATGTTTATCTTGTATAATGCCAAAAAATATTGTTACTGGTGTGAAATTGGAGAGGTCTATGCCCAGCGGTGAATGAGACAGATTAATGGTGATGATGATCTGTTCAAAGCTAAAGTCCGGGCTCCCTTTCAGAATTTATCTCGGGAGAGTTTTTATTTATTTGTAATTAATAATATGCTATTATTTTCTTAGTAATTCATATAAAAAAAAATAAAATACAATAACAATAACATTAATCGTAATACATTTAAATTATAATTAAAATTGTCTTACTCTTGAAGTGCGTAGAAATAAAGTCCAAGACGCCATTAATTTCATTACTCTAATTTAATATAACTACGTATGTGGTGGTGCAGTGTACTGCATCAACAAGGCTTTACATCAACTAGAATATGTATATTTATACTATGTCTATGCTGAAATATTATGTATTGGAAATAAAAAGTGTAGGTAACGAAAATATCATAGTATTGGCTAATAATGTAATCATTATTATAGTGGTAATTAATATTATTATTTATTTCTAACCAACAAACAAAAATTTTGATCATTTAAAGGACTTGCGTGGGGATTGGGAGATTCATCATGACACTATACCATATTAAGCTTAATTCGTGCTCTCACAAGGTGCCCTCCTGAGGCCCTCGGTACGAGGCTTCGCAATCGCCGCTTCGCGTCCATACTAGAATTATTTAGTTGGCCCCAAAGTTTATCGCTCAATTCACACTCTCCTACTATATGAGGCGCTTCCTACTATATGTGCGTGCCATTATTTTAAAATCTTGCGTGTATATTACTTAAAAAAAAGGACACAGGAGATTTTTTTATTTTTTTCAAGTGTTATTCCACACCTAGGAAAGAAATATGCTTTTAGGAAAACATATAAAACATTTTTGTCAATTTTTAACATTAATGAGTAACAAGCACATAAGAAAGATTCATGAGAAGAGCACAATCGATAATACAATTGAGGTTTATGTTTATTAACAATGAATATAGTTTTTCTAGTTTTGAACGCAAACTTATCGCTGTTGGTCAAACGTACCGCAATTATGAACAAATTTGAAATACATAGTTTTGAGATATTTATTATTTTTACAAGTACCCACCATACACAAAATGGAAAGCATACTTAAATTAATAGGATCGAAAAAATTTTTTTTTAATTTAAACATAGTACGGTAATACCATATTGGATGGCCAATTTTGCGCAAGAATCTGCAGATTCATTTCCACTGATTCCAGAATGCGGGTCATTCAATCAATCCATACCAAATTAACATCGAAACCCTTTAGGTAAAATGGAAGCAGTTCTTCATGAATTCTTCAAATAATTGAAGACTTACTATGATAATGAAACAAATTAAATATTAATAGATTTTAATGAAGTAGCTTAATGAGTCGGTACAAGTGACGGTCTGTTTAAAGTCATGGGAGTCTGTGAACCAGATTGCTTCTAACAAAGCAACAGCCTCTTTAGTAAACACAAATGATTCAGGAGGACATTTAAATTGAAACATAATTTAGAATTTTAGTATCCAGCTCGTTATATGAGAAATAAAAATATATTTGACAGTTAAAAATTGACAAGACAACGATGACAGTACAACTACAAAACGCCAGTTAAGGTTGACATTGACGGGTTGATTGATACGTCCTGTCGTTCGATTATCGAATGATGTGAGAAACAGTATTTTTATTGTTAATTATTTAACGTAATTGTAAATATTTATGCAAAACTATGTCTGATATTAATATGGAAAAGTTTGCGGTGCCAGATTTTGTTCCGGAACGATATGTAAAAGAGTTGGCCAAGTCATGTGTCGGAGGGGAGGAGCTAGCCCAGCAAAAGGAGAAAATCAAAGGTTTAGCTGATGAAACTGCTAGTGCTCTAAAGAAAAATGTGTACGAAAACTATATGCAGTTTATTGAAACTGCTACAGAGATATCTCACTTAGAAACTGAAATGTACAAATTGTCGCATTTGTTAAGCGACCAAAGAATTATTCTTACAACATTATCACAAGCTTCTATATTAGGTAATGAAAATACACTATCTCGAGAGTCACTGGACAACCATAATTTAGAAGCAGAGAGAGCCGAAGAAGAACGAAAGAATAAGCTTAACTCTATATCAGAAAAGGTAGAAGGTTGTATGAATTTATTAGATGCCCCAGAACGTCACTTGCTACATGAAGGTGATCTTCTAGAGATAGACGCTGAAGAGAACACTGCTCTTCAAAGAATGCATGTTTATTTATTTAATGATTGTTTAATGTTAACCTCTTGGATTTCAAACCGACGAGGGCCAATGCGGTACAAATTTCAAACTAGTTACCCTATTAGTACTTTAGCAGTAGTTAATGTTCGAGACTTAGGTACTGTCAAACAGGCATTTAAGGTGCTAGCTTTCCCTGATACTAGAGTATTTCAATGTAACAGTTTAGCAATAAAAAAAGACTGGCTTGATAAATTTGATACAGCTAAAAAAATGCATATTGATAAAGAAAATTCCAAACAAAAGAAAAAAGATTCCTTAGATAAAGTTAAACATGAATCATTGGAGTCTCCAAGTCTTTCAGTTGAAGAAATACCTTCACCTCAGGTAACTCCTTTACCTGATTGGCTCACTGATGTTACAGAAGAATTAGATGTCCTTATAGTAGAAAGACATTTTCAAAAAACCTATGAGCTAATGATATCTGCTCAAAACACATTAAATTCAGTGGATTTTATCAACCATCCGCAGAGAAATGAAATATTGAAGAAGATAGAGCAGAAACAAAAGTCTTTAACAGAAACATTGCTGAAGGAGCTTGATGTAACTCACAATTGGAGTCCGAGAGGTGGTCTTAGGTCATCCCGCCCTCCTGTCCTAATACTCAATAAATTTAATATGACTAGTCAGGCTTGTGAACTTTTTCTAGATATATGTAGCCATACCGTTAGAGCTCATGTAAAAGGTGTTCAACTTGAAGGTTCTATATACAGTTATGTAAAACAAGTGGGCGAAGTGTTCTTCTGCTCACTGAGCGATGCCTTAACTGAATTTATTTCACTATTCCCTAAAAATAAATTAAGTGCTTTCATAGTGTGGGCTAGTATGCAACTTAGACTTCTAATGAGTCAGATTATAAAACAAATATTTACTCCACAGTGTGCTTTAGACTCCGTTTTAGAATGTGTTCAGAGTTTACGTGATCAATGTACTCTATTTTGTGAATTTGGTTTAGATTTAAGATTTCAGATGAACAGCTGTTTAAGGACACCCATAATAAAGGCCTTAAAAGAGTATAAGGAAAAAATTGTTGATTCAATGAAGAATAAGATATCAGAAGACAAATGGACCCCTGTAAATATGCATACAAAAGCTGGTGTTAATAAATTTTTGATACAAGTGGAAAATTTAGGCCTTATCTTAACAAAATATGTGATAAATGAAACGTGGGTGGACTTATCAAGTAGCACCATATGGTTTGCGCAGTCTATACTTACTGTACAAAATGTTGGCCTACAAATAGTTACGAAGGATATGATGGATGTTGTTGATGATTGTATATATGCTATATTTAATTCACGCCTTACATTCACTTCCAAAGGTGATTCAGGATATGTTCAGAAAAACCTTAAATTTATATTGGAAACACTAATGCCATTACTGATTAAAAGCTATAAAGAAAAAATTGGATACGACAACGAAAAATTATTAGATTTGGCAAAAAAATATGGTGTCAACATTTCGAAGAAATCTAACATCACAAAATATACTAGTAATGAATATTTATGAAAATAGTCAAACCCAAAGTTCTGTTAACATTGGTGTATAAATTATTTTATTACGCTGAAGCTTTAATAATTGTAATATATAGACAGTAAGCATGCAAGATTTTTGTAAGTTTATTTAAACTGATCAAATTAAAATTTATATTATATGCAAAGTTAAATAATATGAAATTTTAATAAACCAAAACACACGGTTCATATGGTTTTATTTTAGTATAATATGTTAATTTTAGGCCAGTCGTGGCGCAGCGGCACGAAGTGTGACTGTAAAATCGACTGGTTGTGAGTTCGATACCCACTCAAGATGAAATATTTACTTTATATTTCCATTTCTTCGCTCTGGTGTCGAGGCTAAGCGCGGCGTTGAGTTCTGCCACTCAATACGCATTATCTCCAAATTTCGGCAGAAAGTGGGGAATGGAGTGTCTTAACACTAGGTTCCCTCTGCCTACCCTGCTGTGTGCGGGATACAGCGTGAAGCTGATATTGATGATACTATATGTTAATTTTAATAAAACAAAGTATATTTTCATAATAATATATTTCAATGATATTTATTGAATTCGAATACAAATAAAATTAATAGTATTTTGACAATGGGTAATATATGTATGATATCTGTAAATAACATTTCTAATCAGATTCCATTAATGCTTCAATAAATGTATTGCCATTTATTAATTTTGTAGTGAGTACTACGAATTCCACATTAGAATCTTCTTGTTGGCTGATATTTCTTAGTGCTGATATTTCATGATAGGTGCAACCTCCGATGAAGAAAACTAAAATAACCTTAGGATTTTCAATAGAAGATGAGTTTTCACTAGAAATAGAATTACGCCGGGTCATACGGGGCTGGAGGCTTTGTAGTTCATCAATTGTTGGTCCTGGTAGAGAACCTAATACATCTGCTATTCCTAAAAAAAAAATTAAAAATTATATATGATTAAATGCTTCAACATCAATTTCTTTTTACGACTAACGAGCGTTTATAACATAATAAAATGTAATTAAAAACTAAATGAAATGTTTAATTTTTTTTTATGTTTTCTATAAAGATTTACAACTAAACTAAATACAATGAGTGGTATCAAAATAATAATTACAATATTAAAAAACATGTTTTTTTTACTTCTTAGAACATAGTGTAATACAAGACGATAAATATATGTTATATGTATACATAATTATACTTGTTTATGAGCTTCACGCTGTATCCCGTATATAGACAGGGTAGGCAAAGGGAAAGTTAAAGACACTCTGTTCCCCACTTGGACTTTTTCGAGACAATGAGTGTTGAATGGTGGAAATCAACGCCGGGCTTTTGCCTTGGTGCTAGAGCGAAGAAATGAAAATATTAATAAATAATAATTCAGTCCCCCAAGTGGGGACCGATCATCGAATCTACAACAATCGCGTTGCAGTTATATCCTTGTGTGCCACCGCACCGGCGCGCTTCACTTTTATATCAGCTTCACGCTGTATCCTGCACATTGCAGGGTAGGCAGAGGGAACCTAATGTTAAGACACTCCGTTTCCATTTTCTGCCGAATTCTGGAGGCATTGCTTATTCAGTGGCAGATCATCGCCACGCTTGTCCTCGACACCAGACCGAAGAAATGGAAATATAAATTTAAGTAAATATTTCATCTTCTCCATCGGGATCGAACCCACAACCAGTCGGTTTTACAGTCACATTCTGTGCCGCTGCGCCACGACTGGTTATACACGACTCTATACTTGCTTATTATTTCAAAAAATGTTAATTTAGAGTTCATTATAATAATAACATTAATTAAAGTACTTTGTTTAGCCATGTTAAAAATGAGTCATTTAAATAATTGTTTGTAGCCGAGTCAAATATACTGTTACGCAGATAACGATTGCATATTTTTTTATTATCAATAACGTCAGTAATGTAGTATATTAATCGTATCATAAGTATATATCGTTTCATTTCATTTTTTATATAATTCTTATTTAAAAAAAAAATCGTAATATATATATTTTTTTAATTTTGAAATGTATATCGAATTAGATATAATAAGGTATTTTTTTAAATATGTTTCGGAGTCAAAGAAGCATTTATATTTATGTTAATTTTCTTTTGAATTTGTTTCTGTTTTTAGATAGAGTGATAAGCTTTGTAATTTTAGCTTTGCTCTATCTTAAAAACGTATTAAACACAGCATAGTAAAGAAGTACACACAATGTTTTTATAAGAAACAGAATTATTTTCATATCCTCACTTTTGTAACAAGACAAAGCGGGAGTGTTGATTTTAACCACTCAACAAGCTAATTTTCAGCTTTTGAAAATGAAATTGGGTGATCTTAACAATAAGTTCCCTCAGCCTACCCTGGTTTAAGCGGGAACGAAGCTAAAAAGTTAACTAAATTAATGAGATTGATTAAATACATGCTATACATACACAATATCTGAAAAATATAAATAATATTTAATAATTAAATTTGTTTAATATATCTCACCAGCCCATCCCTTGTTCTTAGCAATGTGCTCGCTGAGACGTACACTCAACGGCACATACTTGCACGACAAGAAACTCTTTTCCTTTGTATCTAATTCTGATTCATCCATAGTTAGATGCAGAGCCTATAAAGTTATAAAAAAGTAAGTAAAAATATATTAAAAAAAAACACTATACGACTTGTACTTGATATTGTTGTCTAAATCATTATTATTAATTATGAAACATTTTTTTCTTGCCTTAATACATTGCCTACGTTTGTGGAATTAAAAAAAACCGGACAAGAGCGAGTCGGGCTCGCCCATCGAGGGTTCCGTAAAAAAATGGAGTTTAGCTTAACCAGAGCCCTTTCATTTGATACCTCACTTGAACTAGCGGCTTTAAAACCAAATTTTGCCCCCCTTTTTAAGGATATTTAACCACCAATGTATAATTTATAGATTGTTTCCTGAACTAGTACTACCTGTAGATGCTAGTTGCCAAATTTCGGCCATAAGTAGCCATATCTTTTCTTCTAAGTAAATACAGTTTCTATTCTATCTAAGTAATTACAGAGATACGTGTTTTATCAAAAAAATATGGGGAATAAAGTTTAAATTTCAACTCGATATCTCCAAGCGTTCCTGATATTCTATATAAAGGGTCTTGACAGACAGACAGACGGAAAACAAAGTGATCTTATAAGGGTTCCATTTTTCCTTAAAAAAATACAGAACCCTAAAAAAGGAATAAAAAGTTTTTTATATTTAAAATATTGAGGCCGTCGTGGCGCAGGAGCACGAGCGTGCGAATGTAGACGCGACGGTTGTGGGTTCAATTACCACTCGGGGAAATTAATTATTATTAATCATGAACATTGTCATTGCTTTGTTCTGGTACGGCGTTGAATTCCGTTATTCAACCCGTAATACTTCAAAAAATCGGCGAATAATAGGGAACGGAGTGTCTTAACCCTAAGTTCTCTCTGCCTACCTTGCTATATGCGGGATACAATGTGAAGTTGAATAAACATATTTTAAATATTACCAACTACTAAACAATTTTATAACAACATTAAATATTTTATATGAAACAGAGAAAACTATAAATAAATAATCATTATATTATATAATTGTTAAATCAAATTAGTGCCCTACATACTACGCAGGCAGAAGGAACCTAGTGTTAAAACTATACATAGGGCATGTTAAGTTTTAACTGGGTTCTTTTCTATCCAATTTCTGAAATATTGCGTGTTGAATGGTTATACTTGTCATCAACATAAGATAAAACAGCACTCTGTTCCGTTATGAGCGAGGAAATATAAATAAGTCATTGTTCTCGAATGGGAATCGATCCCATAACCGTTGCGTATACATTTAAACACTATTCCCGCGCCACGGCGGCCTAAAATATACATACACAAAAAAAACACACACACAAACCTTTCTCAATACAGCATATTGTCGTGTTCCCGATTGAGGCTTTAATAGTCCACATTTCTCAAGATTGCAAAGAGTCAGCCACGTTTTCAGTCCATACACTTGTACTAGCTCGCGTTTGTAATATTCTAGAACTTTCGCCTTTAGACCTGATCCTGTTACACATTGCAGACAGATCAAACGAAGCACCTGAAAATATATAAATATAATATTGTCAAATGAGAAAATGTGATAAAAATGATGAATAAAATATAATGATATTAATGTACTTGATATAATACAACATTGAAAATAAATGATTAAAAACTATTGTGGCGCAGTTTGAGATAATGGTTGTGGGTTCGTTCCCCACTTGGGGAGGTCGTGGGAGACCCCACAAGGTCTTGAATTCGGAAAAGTGGGGAACAGAGTTAATGAAATTAAATTCTTTCGGCCAAATCTGTTTTAATAATAATGAATAAAAACCTAAAAATATGTATTAATAGCTCGTTTACTTACAAAGTACTGCAATATTTAGTTTATTTGCAAAATAAATAATTTTTATAAGTAAACTTACCATTTTAGTTCAATTTAGCTCAACACAGCATTCAGAGTAGAGGGAATCTGGAAACTCAGTTTAGAGACTCAGTTCAGATTAAGACAGGTCCGGTCTCCCATTTCAGAGCGAGAAAATAAAAATATTAAATATTTCATACACCCGCGTGGAAATCGTACCCGCAACCATCTCGTTTAAAGTCGCACGCATGTGTTGTTGCGCCACGACGGCCTCACATAAGAATCATTAAAATTATCATTTATTACCTTATTTATAGGAGATTTTTGAGCAATCAGGTCTTCTATGAAGGAGCAAATTTTTTCATTGTCTATGCAGTTTAGGAAGTCCTCTTCACACTGTATGGTGTCGTGAAATTCAAAGGAATCTGTAGTCTGTAAATAAAATTGAAATATTAATTTTGCTTTCCGTCTTTATTGTTTCATAGTTCGTGAAACGTTCAGAAAAAAATGGGGAATGGAGTGTCTTAACAATAAAGGAAACAAAAATATTTTGAAATTGACAAAAAAAGATGTAGCGGGACTTGAACCTGTAATATATAGAAGCTGAAATTTGAAAACTAATTAAGCCATACATATTTTTAATAGGTACATTAATTTTTAATGATGTACATTAATTTTTAATGATTACAGATAGAAAATCGATTTTTAAATAAAAAAATGTTATTTTTTAAACAATTTTTTTACGATGCTTTTAAAATAAAAAATAGAACACTACGCCGAAAAAACAAAAGTTTAAAACTCTTCACTGTTTCATTCTATATCAATAAAAATGATTCACGTATTTAATTTCACGAGTTAAAGTATGTCGACTCTACCTTTTTTGTCGTAATAAAGTAATAACCAAGAAAGCTTTTTCATCAGCTTCACACTGTAGTGTAGTGAGGAACGGATTGCGTTAACACTAGGTTCCCTCTACCTACCCTTCTAAGCAGGATACAGCGTGTGAAGTTATTATTTTTTTAATTAACTTGTTTTTACTCACCTCTTTAATATATTCCGCGATGGCGGTATGCGTGGCCAATGACTGCTTATTGGCCAACATTTGAGGTAACCGAGACACGAACTGCTTTATTTCTTGTACAGATTTATCATTGTGCCTTTCATCCAACTGTGTTTTTATCACACGAGCCTTTTTAGATAGAGCTGCCCCCACCTGATTAAAAGAAAAATACTTAGATATTTAGAAAACGTATAAAAAAATTTAACGTAGCGGAATTTGAACCCACGCCTCTTGGTCAATAAATAAATATATATATAGTCTCTCTTGCCAAACGATAATTCTAAGCAATTATCTTTGGGTAGAGGAAATTTTGTAAAATCTTCACAACATAAATAAGTTGTAATAAGCGTATATGAATTTCGACGTAATTCGATGAGAACGTATGTCTCCGTGGCCAGAGCGCTTAGATGCTTTCAAAGATTCCAAATCTTGCTACGTAAAAATTTTAATAAGTTTTCTAAATAACCAAATATTTAATATTAAGGAAAGATTTCCAAAATACAATAGAGAAAACTGCAACTCAATAGGTTAAGCTCCTTCCGAGATTATCGTGCACAAACGCACAGACAACCCGACAAAAGGACAAGAAAAATAATTGTTTTGGGGTCTATCACATTGATAACTAACTGCTTATTACATTTTTTCATGTATCTTTCATGTACAACGACAAATTACAATTTTTTTATATGTATAGATCAGGGGTTCTCAAGTTTTTGTTGATCAAGGACCACTTTTATATAATTCTTGGTAGCAGGAACCACTATGCATGTAGATATAATAAAAATTATCTGTAATAATCAAACAGAAACTTCGCCCCACCATCCCCAGTCATAAAATTAAAATCGTTCGCGGACCATATTTAGGCTTCTGCGGACCACTGGTTGGGAAACACTGGTATAGATATACATACAAACTTCCACCGAGTTCCCCCCAGTTACGCCTCAATATTGTCACATAATGTTGAACTACAATATTTTGAGGATTCCGAATATTTAATAATACCTTTGTATCTTCCATCTCATGATACTTAGCCACAAGCTAGAAATATTTTGAACATAAAAACGAAGTTATATAAGTCAAGTAACGTGCCCCAAAAACTAACTATCTAAAGAAAAAGAAAAACGTTATATTATGTTGTCCGAAAGCGACGTTATTTCCTCTCGTTGATTGCTTCCGACTGTCACTTTAGTAAGTGACAGTTAGGTAGACCTAATTGACACGTTGACACTATATAAGTAAAAAATAAGAAAAACGCAGGAGCCTTCTCAATTCTTATATATATATATATATATATATATATATATATATATATATATATATATATATATATATATATATATATATATATATATATATATATATATATATATATATATATATAATTTGAAACTTATATATTTCAAATATAATAATATATATATTTTAGAATAGGCAAATTTTTTGCGATACTATCTATATTATAATTTTCATAGCTTGACATTACAATGATATAAAACAAACTACATATATGTAATATGTTTATACACTGAATCAGAATCAGCTTCACGCTGTATCCCGCACACAGCAGGGTAGGCAGAGGGTACCTAGTGTTAAGACACTCCGTCCCAGAGCGAAGAAATGAAAATATAAATGTAAATAAATATTTAATTTCCTCGAGTGGGTATCGAACCCACAACCAGTCGATTTTACAGTCGCACTTTGTACCCCTGCGCCACGATTGGCGCAGGGGCACACTCCCATCTCGTATATAAAAGATCAAATGACAGTCTTGATATTTGTTTTTTTTTATCTATGCTGCCGTATAGAAATTGCGTGAAATAAAATAAAACATTAAATATATTACCGTTGTAAAATTAGCATCTCGTAATTCTGCAAATAATTCTTCACTGGAGTTCAATATAATTCGTTTTCTTTCCCGAGCGGTCACTTCGGGGCTCGCGTCGTCCGGACTAACGAACTTGTGTCCGGGGAACGTGGCGGTGGAACTTTTTATACCATATAATTCATCTATATAAGAAAAATATATATAAGTTATTGCTTCATATTATTTCTATATTCAGACTGTATCCCGCATATAGCAGGGTACACAGAGGGAACCTGGTAACCTACGGTGTTAAGACAATTCGTTCTTCAATTAACACCAAATTCTTGAGGCATTGAGTGTTGAGTGGCCGAACTCAATGCCGCGCTTTTTTTCGTCATACCAGAGCAAAGAATTCATTTCTAATATTAAATATTTCCTGTCCTCGAGTGGGAATCGAACCCACAACACTCGCATGCTTGTGCCCTGGCGCTACAACTGGCCTCAAATCATCTGAATTTAGTCAAAAAGAAAATAGTCAAACAAAATACAACACATAAAGACACCAATTACACTTCTCTTTGCATGAAAATTATAAAATAACAGAGCATCTAATTGACCTCTAAGAATATAGGGAGATATTCTATGTGCTACAAATACTTTGTACACGATAACCTCCAAAGCCATATTTATAGATAGAATAGTGTCGAAAATGAATTCTAAGTCGAAAGTTATGCTTATGACTCTAACCACTTGGGCACTATTTGGTGAGGTTACTATTGAATTTATAGTAGATAGTTGAAATTTTCCACATAGTTGGGTATTTAGGGGGTGGAGGGGCCTCCCCCCTCCTTCACTAAAGGAAGGATTTGTGGAACAATATTTAAAAAAAATAAAACATATTACTCACCTATGAGCCCTTCGTAAGTAAGCTGAGTGCACATAGTACTAGTAAAATCTACAGCGCGATCAAGCAACAATAATTGGTCAATACAAGACGTGGAAGCTCCTCTCGGCCCCAAGCCTTGTTCCTCCTTATTCAATCGACAGAACAGATCCCATACCTACCAGATTGAAATTAGAAAATAAAAATATTTACAAATATATGTATATTTATTTATAGTTTGATTTAAAACAACTCCGAAAAAAAGTATAAAATAGAATATACTTTTCTTAGTATAGTTTTTACCTGTTTAGCTGCTTGACCCTTTCCATATACTCTAGGTATTATTCCATATAGTTGTTGTATAGTGCGTAAGGCTTGTGCTGAATTATATAGGCAAGTTGGATCCCCTTCCAAATAATTTTCTCTGATAATAATTATTCATTTAAATAAATAAACTTAATAATTTATAGTTATAATAAATATTAAAGAAATTAATGTTTTGGAAATATAACACTTACTAGTTTTGAAAATGCCGCACTATTTCTAGTGCATTGGGTTTGGTCACTACAAAGAGAGTGTTTCCAAACACAATGATTAAGCTACTATATTCTATTTTGTCCATACAATTATTTATATCAGCAGAAAGTGGGGAATGTAATATCTTAACACTAGGTTCCCTCTGCCTACCCTGCTGTGTACAGCATGAAGCTGATTTTTTTTAAATTATTTAAGTTTCTCAACATCTAATGCCTTATATGGCGTAGTGCACTAGAATTAGTGTGAAACCACCCCTTTTAGAGGAACTTACCGAAAATCATTTTGTAGCTCTAAAGACATAACATCACTGTCAAATGGGAATATATCACATTTAAATTCTTGTAGAGTAAGATTTGAAAACACACCTCTGTTTTTTAAATGTTTTTCACATAGTTCACTTTTTCTAGGCACAAAAAATAAGTGAAATTCCACTGGAGTACTTTGTTTAGATCTGTAACAATATTTTTTTACTTTATAAAATATGTTGTGGATCATTATCACAGCATGTGATTGTCAATGCAATGGGTTTGATTCCTACTAAGGAGAATTAATTATTTCCCATACCCCACTCTGTTAGGAGGAGGACAAAGAGTGTCATGAAGTTCTGTCACTCCAAACAAAATGCCCCAAATATTTCACAGAAAGTGAAGAGCAGTGTCTTAGCACTAGGTTCCTGCTATAGCGAGGTACAGATGAAGTGAAATAAATAAATTTGCACTATTATAATTAGGATTGCAAGAAAGAAGAATATAAAATAAATTACTATTGTGTGCTTTTAATAAAATTTACATTTACCTTAACGACAGGATATAATCCGCAACAAGATCCATCAAGACTAGTTTTGGTCTGGCAATGAAAATAATATGCTTAACAGAAATTGTAGGCAAGCTTCCAGGTCTTAGAGGAAACATATCAGCAACTTTATGTTCCATAAGTAGTGAATACTGAGCTACAAGCCCAACAGGTCCTGCTAGCCATTCATCCCAAATTGTGACCTAAATATTTTTTTACATTATTTAATAGGCGAATTGTTTAGACGATTACATTGCTAAATTCTACTATTTGGATATATTTTCACCTGTCAAAGTTCTATAGTTTAATGCATCAGTTTAATGTTATATTATTGTTAATAGTTTTATCTATGAAATAGAAAATTACTATACTCACTTTAGGTCCTTCGCATTGCTGAAGCAAATTTAATAATTCCTTCCTCATAGTTTCCTGTAGAATAGCCACGTTTAACCGACCACCAGATAGATGGGTGCTCATTTTAGTGTCTTTCATTTTTTATAAAACAGTAATAATAATTTTAATTTCAACTTCTGCTGAGTTTATCACTTTCGCAAATAAGTTTTTTCTCGTTTGTGTTTATGTACAGCTGATTTGACATTTGTTTGTCAAATGCATATTATGAATACGCCTTAAAACCAAAAGCTCAATAGGAATACAGATAATTGTTGACTACAAATTTTAATAATTATTTATCAAGTTAAGCAAGAAACTATAAAAAAATGTTAATAAAGAAAATAAATAAATCTGAAAATATAATTAAGAGAAATATTTTATAGAATAGAAATTCTTTAGAATTTTATACATTTAGCGTGTGGATGCTGAATTCATCGCGTAGCAGGATATTTTTTTTTGTTTTAAAAAGTGCCAGAAGATTTGCGATCAAAGTGTAGTTCACACAGCTCTTCATTGCCCGAGCCTTTTCCCTACTTTTGCATATTTGAGAAACGAACCAACAAACGAATGAAACAAACAGTCAAACAGTTTCAAAAATATAATACATTTGTGATGAGGATGATGATTAATTTTTACAGAACAAATTTATGTCGAACTAACAATTTGTATAAAAATATTTTATGTGGCAACATTCACTAAAATTGTCAGTTTCCTTTTCCGTTCTATTTTTGAAAGCAAGATTTATTTTAGTGGGTGTTTTTTACACATTGCATTAACGTTTGGTAGTTAACACATATTGATGAAAAGATTTGGTTCTAAATAAGTTTATAAATGTATAAAATAGAAAAGAATCAATGTTATTACTGTTTATTATCTTTTTGTGCAAAGAATAACAACAACAACAACAAGTTTATAAAATTATTAATAAAAATTTAAGAGTTTATTTTCTTTGTAAAATATTACTTATTACTCTATGAAAATAAAATATAGCTGTTTTGCATTACAACAAAACAGTTATTATGTGTATGAAGAAACACACAGCGTTGATTGAAGAAGCAGTCTCTTAATTTCGCCTATTTGCATATATAAATGGTTGACTTACCAAATAATTCTCGAAATACTTTCCTCTTTCACTTCTGCAGTGACGTACGTCATCTATTCTCTGTGGCGACGTGCTGTCATCTGTCACTCATAGAAGTCTTCATAACTCACCAGCAAGAACCTTGCTGCAACGCTGTGTGTTTCTTCATACACATAATAACTGTTTTGTTGTAATGCAAAACAGCTATATTATGTTACTTCGAAACACACAGCGTTGATTGAAGACCTGTTTGTTTACTGCTGGTGAAAGAGAATGTATGCAGACAAAGGATGCAGACGCTATGTGATCTTAAAGAAAATTAACTTTATATACCTATATTAAAAGTGAATTTTTAATTTACCTATAAAACATTAAAGTTTTTCAAATAACTGAATACCCTTATTAATACATTTCTTACCAATACTGTTTAACAAAGTTTTACTGGTGATCTTTCTTTAATTATTTCATCATAAACCCTTTATTTAATGGTATAAGCTCTTCTCTAAGTTAGAACAAAATATCGTATAGTAATATCGAAATATCTTCTCAAATAATTTAGGATGTTTATATAATAAATCATATTGTATCAACTTAATAATAGATTATTACACATAATCATTTCATTATATATTAATAAACTTACTTCACAAAAACCTCTTTTGAAATTATTAACTTATCTGAATTTTTTTATTCTTTCAATGAGTTTATTACTGTTTACTTATCTGAAACCTTTAATTCTTCCAGTATACCTGAAATATATCATTATTATATCTTTTTAAAATTTCCTTTTGTTGTCAAAGTTGTTGTCTCTTTGAATATTTAGACCATCATTTAATAAATTAATATATTTAATCATTATTATTATCAAATGCTGCTGCTGCTTTCTTGCTGACAAGAGAAATATGTCTCCTTCAAAATTAAGACCATTTAAGTGGCTGGTTTAATAAAATTCATTATTGATATAAAAATCCCTACATAAAAATCAAAACTGATTGGTCCTTCAAACATTTGAACCTAAAAATAAAATGAATACTGACTGATATATTAGATATATGGTGTGCCACAATTTCCTTGTGCTTTGCTTCCAGAAAGTTATAATTATAATGTATAGTAACCACTGTCTGTGTGTACTTTCAGTCTGTCACATTAGCACCTAGCCATCAGGTTATAATACATATACATTCAGTTTTACTTGTCTATATCAAGTCTGGTATCTTTTCCAATTTCTGTTTTAATAACAATAAAATATGGTATTTCTTTCAATTCCTAATATTTATTTATTATTTCAATTTCTGTTTAAATATTACCATTACAATCAAAAGTGTATCTTGATCATCTCACCTTCAGTTTTTATTATATTGTATGTTTCTGATTTTCCTAATCTTTAACGGACTTGTTTCATGGTTCTTCTATTTGAATGCACTAGTCTTCAGCTAGGTTCTCAATATGTAAGTCTCTTATATTGTGCCCTAGTGCTCAGTGACTAAGTATCTATAGTATAAAGTTTGTCCTCTGTTATATATGGTTTTGATAATTAGCTATGAATTATTAAGGTACCCACAATTTGTGTCACTTTTATAATAAAAGTAATATTAAAGTAGAGTAAGTTGATATAATGCTCTTGTCATGAACTTTTTGTTATTAAAGTAATTGAGAATAAATAATTATGTGTCTAAATATAATATCCTCCTAGATCTAGAACAGTAGATGTTATTATGAGTCCCTTGTGACGTTTAGTCGTGCAACGGCCATTTGGACCAGCCCACTATCTGGACAGAGAATGGTCCACCACATCTTAGATCTCCATATTTTATAAGGCCTCCGGAGCCTGGAGCAACAGATGTTCTTTAGACATGACTTCCCTGAGTAGTGTATCCCAGTCTCTTGCGTCTCACCCATTTTTGGAAATATAAGCTGTAAGTCCTTAGTGACGTTTAGTCGCACAACGGCCGACCATTTGGACAGAGAAAAATCCACGTCTAGGACGCTCCATATTAAATAAGGCCGCCGGAGCCTGGAGCAACGGATGCCATTCCGGCATGCAAATGGTGGTCAGCTTTATATCTCTCGATAGATATACCACCGTCAGAGTGATGATCAGACGATCTGCCAACTTCCAGATATATCATCAAGTTTATTAGTTAATACCTGGGTCTGTTCCTTACTTTTCAAAAATACCATAAAATAAAATTACTTTCACACATTGATATAGTACTATATTCACACTCTGAAAGCTTATTTTCCTTGTGCTTAGTGTTATATAAATATTGAACATTTCCATTAATCTGCATGCTATATATCACATCTGATTCATTCAGAACCTGCTTTCCTGAGATAAAGCACATTCAGGTGGACTAATCAACCTACATACACTGCGGTTTTGTTGAGAAATAGAATTACAGGTGTTGTATAGAGACTATGGATACCCTTCTTATGATTTGACTTCCTACTAAGTCTGTTATTAGCAACTGTGTCAGGTAAACTACTCAACCCACATGTGCTGTGGTCTACTTGAGACAATTTGACTTTCCACTAAGTCAGTTATTGACTAATATAAGTATTGGTTAATTGGTTAATATGCATAAAGATCCACTTTTTCAACATCTGCCTAAAGAATCAAAGGCAATGGCAGAAGTAATTGTGCTCCATAACAACCCTCACACTCACACTCTTTTCTTTAGACGGTACACAACATAATTTCACACACAATTTAATTTGAGTGCTTCATTTAGACAACCAATAATACATAATCTCATGTATTTTATATGAATTGTGTTTACTGAAAGCAATCGTGGATCTGTAGCTGTATCAAAGATATTTTAATGTTTAATGATTAACTCAGCAGCCAAAATGTAGCATTAGTTTACTATTTCTGAAATATGAATTGTTAATGTCAAATATGTCCTGATCAATTGCCATCATAAATCTGTTGGGATACACAACAACATATAAATGCCAGGTGATATGCCTGTGCTTTACTACCACAATCTACAATTGGTAACCATCGTAAATGTCTGGGAGGCTCCCAGCAAGTCAAAGAAGTTGAATATATGCTAATGCATCTCCTGGTTTTTAATGATCGTCAAAAAACAATTCTCTGGGTGTAGTATAACAATAAACATAGAAATAATAGAGGTTATGTCTACCTTTTTTCAACCAAGATGATATAATTTGTAACTCTGTATGACTTTTACTAAATAAACTTGTTATTCTTTCAATTGCAATAATAATACATTTTATAAATATATTTATTTCTTTATTCTATTCATTCCTATCCAATTGAGTTTCCTTTTCTGTTCTATCATCTTCTTTATTTATTATTATTTTTGTATTTAAATTAATTTCTTATATGATCTATTTCCTTTTATCTATATTATACCTTTTTTTTTTTTTTTTTTTTTTTTTTTTTTTAATGTATGCAAAAAACACATACACTACATTTCTAAACTTTTATTTATTAATTTAGGTTACAAACTCTTTAAGTAAGAAGATATTATGAGATCCAATGTATTACTGTCAATTTATTTATTTTAAACTTTGATTAAAACTCTGTTAATTTCACATATTACACTAAATATACAAAATTACACACTTTATATTCTATCATTAAATGATTTAATTCTTCCGAAGACCTGGATCCAAGTAATGTGGAATAGTCACAGTCAGCCAGTTTACCAAATTGTTTAGCCCAAGCAAACAATTTTGTTCAATGTTAGATATCTCTCTCAGTAGATGATATTTAGTTTCATTTTATTAAAGTTACACAACTCCTTGTTAACTACTAACTTTAAAAGCTGGAGTAAATTTGCACAACCATTACAGACTCCCAGTTCCTGTAGTCTGTACTCACCTATTGACAGTAGTCAACCTCTTGTCTGTTTATCACAATACTACCATTCTTGTTCATACACATTTTCAGCGACAAGTTACATTCTTTTATGTCACTAAGCTGTAGCTCTGTTATAGATAATACAGGATTATCATAATAAATTCCTATAAGAAATAAAATTAACACAAAATGTTGTTGTGTGTTGTTACAAATAAAGTTCAAATTCAAATTATACTGCATTTCAGTATTAAATAGACAGTTATTGTCAAATGAATATAGAGCCACCACCGGCCCAAGGAGCAGTTCTGTTGCCTAAGAACTAAAAAACATAGCTCTTTTCAATAAAAGTTACAATTTTAAAACAATGTAATTGCAGCTATGCTTCAAACTATTATTTACATAGGTACATGTTATTATTACCATCTGTATTTACATAGGTACATGTTATTATTACAATCTGTAATGCAAGTAATTATATATAGAATAATAAGCTTTACTATTACTTTTTTATAGTTATCATAAACATTTTAGATCTATGTCTGTATATAATGTACAGTAAAGTCACTTAATAAGTGTAAGGCTTAACCTTGCCCATGTTAAATAGAATGTTTTAAAAGACATTTTCGAAATAACCTTGAGTGTTAACATTTTTAATGTATAATATTTTGTCAAAATATCATATAGAAAATCTCTAATAAAATTCAGTAGCTATGTAATAGCTTATATGCTGAAATATAACTTACCAGTCTCAATTAGACTACTATTTTAATTTTCTAAGTATCAGAAGTTTGTACTTTACTTTTGAACTCTTATATAGTAAAGGGGGCTTACAATTTTTTCTTCTCATTTTTAGTAAGCTAGGAAAAATAGCTAAAAACTTCAAGGGATCGTTGGCCATTTTGAATTCTGAAAACAGCAACTTTCCTTTTCCTGTACTTCTGAAATATATACACTCATTTTGCGAGACACAACATAAATATAAACTAAACTCCTTTATAT
Organism: Heliconius himera; assembly: GCA_021202915.1. Lineage (NCBI taxonomy): Eukaryota > Metazoa > Arthropoda > Insecta > Lepidoptera > Nymphalidae > Heliconius > Heliconius himera. The sequence continues at coordinate 264,659 of JAJHJA010000480.1, forward strand.
AAAAATATTTAACACAAAATTAATCTAAATGATTAATGATTTTCGAGAAAAATTTTGTTATTTATAAATTTTTCATCCGATCGCGGCAAAATTATAAGACGCTATGAGTGACAGATGACAGCACGTCGCCACAGAGAATAGATGACGTACGTCACTGCAGAAGTGAAAGAGGAAAGTATTTCGAGAATTATTTGGTAAGTCAACCATTTATATATGCAAATAGGCGAAATTAAGAGACTGCTTCTTCAATCAACGCTGTGTGTTTCGAAGTAACATAATAATAGTATTACTTAACCTTCTGTTATGTATATATTATAATCTTATGAATTGTATCTGTTTATTTTTATTTTATAGGTGAAGGCAGTATCTTCGAACTCTTTTTGACATGAATTCTCCGATTGCGTAATATTATCTCTCTTTTACTGTACATTTCCTTTGTGTATAATTTAATCAACGTGACGTTGGCGAACTAATTATAAGCAAAATATATAACAACAACTTTATTTAAAATTTAAGAGTTAATTTTCCTTAAAAAAGTATTTGGAAATTAATAAAAAGTTATTTATTTTAAATTATGTGACAGATTTGTTATTGTTAACTATGTACTGTCTTATATCTGTCTACGGCCTAAGATCACATTGCATGAATTTGCAGATATCTGTTTTTTAATGAAATTTATTTTTAAGAATGATATATCATGATCCTACTGAATAGACTACACCAGTGATGAGAAGAATCTATTTTAATATTATTTATTTAAAAGCTAAAAGCTTCACGCTCTATCCCGCACACAGCAGAAGTAACCTAGTGTTAAGACACTCCGTTCCCCACTTTCCACTGAGTTCTGGAGGCATTGCCTGTTGAGTGGCGGAACTCAACGCCCCGCTTTGCTTCGACACCAGAGCGAAGAAATGGAAATATAAATTTAAATAAATATTTCATTTCCTCGACTGGGGATCGAACCCACGACCAGTCGTGTTTACAGCCAAACTTTGTGCCGCTGCGCCACGACTGGCCTCAAAACCATAAACCTATAGCTCTGAAATATTGCAGGAACGTTGTGGACGACACGGTGATCCAGCGAAGTAGCTTGGTGATAATTGAAATTGTAGTTTTTGAGTAAATGGTCAAAATGTGTCCCACAGAGTTAAGTGTGGAACGTTTGAAATTTTATATGTCGGTTATAATAAAAGGATTTTTTTTTCTCGTATTTTGAATGTATTATTAGTAATCAAACCTCTTTGGCTGTACTAAAAGTAACTGGCTGGTTTTAATACCATTACATGTGACATTCTGAATTTGCAAAAATAAAAAAAAAACTAGTTCCCGCCATTTCCAATTGTGTTTCAAACAAGAAATATGAACGTATGTGATGAAGAAATTCGGTACATTTTAAAGTTTTATTACAAAAAAGGTAAAAATGCGACGAACATCGCGACTAAAATTTGTGCGGTTTACGGACATAGTGCGGTATCATTTACTAAAGTCTGGGTACAAGAAAAAATACGTTGACATTTTGGTACCAAATGATCTCACTGAGAGAAACCTAATGCAACGTGTTTCCATTTGCGATTCTTAGTTGAAACCTAACAATTCCGAACCATTTCTTAAAGAGTTGATTACGGGTGATATAAAATGGGTGACTTACGATAAGAGTGTGCGAAAAAGATCATGGTCAAAGCATGGACAAGCCCCACAGACCGTGGAAAGTGAATGCAAAGTGATGCTATGTGTGTGGTGGGATTGGATAGGAAAAGTCCACTATAAGCTTTTGCCACCTCTATTGTCAGCAACCGATGAGGTTAAAAAGAGCTATTGAGAAAAACCGGCCGGAGCTGGTGAATAGGAAGGGCGTGGTGTTCCACCATGACAACAATACGAAAATTCTTTTGCCCCGACCTTATATATATGATAGTTTTAAAAAGTAGTTTTATTTTAAGTACCTCTTACTTTTTTTAATTACATTGCGCAACATAGCTTCGCTCAGCTCCACCCGCCGTGCACAGCATGTGGCGGATCCTAGTTTTTACAATACGTAAAACTGTTATGGAAAATTACAGTTCAATAAACTCTTTCTTATCATACTCTGCTAAACAAGCAGCTCTTAGACAGTGGTTGCTGCATTTTTTCTTTCTCACGCATTTTAAGAATTTGCGTGGAAAAGACATATATGTGACAAAATTATAATAAACAAAACCAATTTTGACAAAATAAAATAATTGTCATTAATAGATTACCCCAGGGCATCGTTTTTTACATATACATTAATTTTATTGTGATAGTAGATATACAAAACAAACGTATTTTTTTAAAAGCTTAAAAGTTAAAGTGTCGAATAATGCTTTAAAAATGTGGAAAAATAAGTAGATATTAATTATATAGTATTTTCTAAATTAATAACTACCTATTTAAATTTAAGTGACGAAACTATTAATTTTGTTACAAAATAATATATTTTCTTAAATTTCAGTTTCATCTTATTTTTAATAATTCTTATATTCCATTATATAATATCAAAAAAATATTTGTAAAAACAAAAACCCCGACTGCATCAAGCTAAAAAGAAAATAAACAAGCCCAATAGTTTATTAGGATTAACAGTCGAGACCTCTTTGAATTGTGCAGGGTTCCTGGTAAACATTTTATTGATTGAAGAATTACTTATAGGTCCCGACTGTTAATCCTAATAAACTATTGGGCTTGTTTATTTTCTTTTTAGCTTGATGCAGTCGGGGTTTTTGTTTTTACAAATATTTTTTTATTTTTCATTTTTTTGTTAGAATTTATTATGGTAATGATAATCATGATATACCTTTTTGAAATCCTGAAATTGAGCTCTTGAATTTGATACCCATATTATGGTATTCGAAACGAAAAAATTTTTTTTCACTAAGTCCAATGGCGTCCCACAGCCGCCATGATTAATTTTTATTAACGTCACCTATCTAAGAACACTTGGGCTGCTAATACAAATCTAACGATACCTCAAATATGTAAATCCGTTCAGCGGTTCTGGAGATACGAGGTAATAAAGAATATTACATACATACAAGATACGCGCGAAAAACATAACCCTTCCTTAGCAGTCGGGAATAAACAACACTAACAGGAGTGTTCAAGTTTAACAATAATTATAAACTGAAAGTAGAAATAAATAAAATAAAGATTTAATTTTATAAAAACAAAACATATTTAAAGACAACTTTAATTACTATCATAACATAACAATTAACTATAATAGAATATATGTTACGAAAGGTATCAGAAATCGAAAGAGAAATAATATTTGAGAAAGAGGAAATTTTATTATGCCCTTAGCTCGAACGAAGGTTTGTATTTGAAATAACATTCCGTACAATCTAGCCAATCAGCCATTTTCGAGGCGGTACGTGCCCAAATTTCAGAATAGGTGGTATACATCAACTCATAGATAGATATATATATATATATATATATATATATATATATATATATATATATATATATATATATATATATATATATATATATATATATATATATATATATATATATAGATAGATATAGATAGATAGATATAGATAGATATATTCGTACTTCAGGACCTTATCACTTACGTACCGCGAGCAGCCGACTGCGCGCGGCGCGACATCGATTTTTCCACAAAACAAGCCATTTTCAACCATCAGTGAGATTGTAAACACGTTCCGTGCCCGTAACATCTCTGAATAATTATACTATAAAAAAAAAGTGAGACATGTGAACGCACAAATAATGCTATACGTTGTATCGGCTGTTAATAGTGATGGCCGCGCAAAATAAAAGTAAGTATTTTAATTTTTTAAACATATATCTAAATATAAATAATGTTTTATATTATAACAAAATTTGGTCTATATTTTTCCATATTTTTTTTGCAATGTATGTAAATATTATGATAATACAACACGGTTTGTCAGGCCAGTCTAATTGTTGGAGTGTCGTTTTGACGTAAAGATAACAGCTAGTGTGGGCGAAGGGACGGCCATGTGATGTTTAAAAACGTTTTTATTCCATTTGTGATAAAGTTTAGCTTTTAATGAATTTTTACTGTCGTGTTGATACATTTGTTCGATGGGAAAAATGTTAATAACTTATTTAAGCTAATTTAAATTTGATAAAAAATTGTAAAAGTAGATATCTTTTCGAAATCTCTAATTTTATTATTAAGTTTTAAATAGATATGACACCTGGACTTATAACATAAAATATACTCTGGTAGGTTGTAGATTTACATAGTTTTATTAACTTGGAATAGAAAACGAATTAGAAAAGATGACGTGGACGATTTGCCTATTGGTTACAAGACTCTGCATAGTTACAACGCTGGTGTGATATGCTGGGCCCATGTTTTCATATAAATAGCCAAGGATAATATCCTGTAATATATTTGCGGGTATCCCAGACGCGCACCTAAGCGATTAATCTTGGTCGAACGGTGGAGCCTTGGAAAACGAATAGACGGCACAAACTAATGATTTCTGTGGTAGTATTTTTCCGTTCCCTATTTTTTTTTATTTTTACTAACTTATTATCACATTTTTTGTTATAAATATTTTATAGGACGTAAAATGCTTATGAAAATTAAATAATAGAAATAATAACGAGGGCAAAGTTTTACCTTGAACTTAGTTTATGATGAAAAGTATCCACGCAAATCATACCTTTTTTAAAAATATTTACGAGAAAAGTTCCGTTTATTTTATTTTTTACAAAATATAAAGCCGCACTTTGAAGACTTCTCACGCTGATCGACACAAATTCCTTTCAGAATATAATGGAAAAGTTAGTAATAAAGTCTCATTGAGGTTCACATTTCATTCTTTTCTCTTATAGTTACAAAAAATAATTACAAAATATTATAATATTTATTGTTAAGCAGATGGCAGTATAAAACAAGTATAGTAGCTGATTATAAAATTTTAATTAAATTGTTTTGTATTATAGGCATTTATATAATTTATTCTCAGTGATATCATGAGCCATTTCATCATCACTTTCTGCTGAATTCTGGAGGCATTGCGTGTTGAGTGGCAGAACTCAACGCCGCGCTTAACCTCGACACAGCGTGAAGCTGATTTAATTTTTTTTAATGTTGTAAGGATTAAGTATACATTTTGTAAGCAATGAGGCAATCAGATTTCAACAAATATTTAGACAATCAGTAAGGTACATACGCTACGAAAATTTAATTCTTAACAAGAAGCAACAAGTGAATTTCCGGCTTTTCTTTGCATGTAGTAGGTAGGTCACCTAAACTTTTCTTAATTAGGTATTTATTTTATCTTTCAAGTTAGGAAAAAAGTAAATATATTTTGTAGAACAATATTTGATCATTAATTCGTAACAAAGGAGGACGGTCGTAGCGCAGGTGAACAAAGTGTGACTGTAAATGTGGCTGGTTGTGGGTTCGATCCCCACTCGAGGAAATTAAATATTTATTTAATGATATAATTCAATTTCTTCGCTCTGATGTCGAAGCAAAGCGCGGCGTTGAATTCCGCCACTCAGCACGGAATACTTCCAGAATTCGACGAAAAGTGGAGAACGGAGTGTCTTAACACTAGTCCTTTCTGCTTACCTTGATGTGTGTGGGATACAGCATGAAGCTTATTTAATTTAATTTACGTTTTTAATATATAACACGACTTAAATCAAATAAACTTACTATATTTTATTTAAAAACATATGATATAAATAAATTTAAGTTAATGATTAATTTTTACTTAATTTTCTTAATGAAAAACTATCTATGTATTCTAGTATAATAATAAGTATCAGCACAAAAAATATTAGTGAATTGAGAGCTACATAGAAATCAACATTGACATCGTGCGGGCTAATATAATAGGATACGGACAAATGTTATCTTTGTAAATATAAATAAATATTTTAAATAAAACAGCTTCACGCTGTATCCTGCGCACAGCAGAGTAGACAGAGGGAACCTAGTGTTAAGACACTCTGTTCCCCACATTCCTTGAGCTTATCATCCGAATATTTAAAAAAAAACAGTTTTATTATATTTTGTGTTAGAGCGCAAAAAAGCAGTTAACCCTACAAACTTTCATATCTATGCGCGTTTTGCCTCGACATCACAGCTAAGAAATGAAAATATAATCATCTCCACGAGTGGGGATCGAACCCACAACCAGTCGGTTTTACAGTCACTCTTTGTACCCCTGCACCACGACTGGCCTCGATCCCCACTCGGGGAAATGGAAATTTATTGATGTAATGTCAAAACAATGCTTTTTTAATATTTTGTCTGTTTCTCTATGCGCTTATTCACGCAAATTTCTGGCAAGCCTTATATTTCAGTGTTTGTTTTATTACAAGCGTTTCACAAATAAAAAAGTTATGTCAATATAAAGAATGACATGTTAAGTAAAGAATGAAATATTGTCATTGCTACAAAATAAGCCTTTTACTGAATTGACTTGAAAATTTAGCTATTCAATGTATGAATTTTATCTGTAAAATGATAATGCTATTAGATCACGAAAGTAATTCAGATGAGAAAATAAATAATTTTGAAGTCTAAGCGGGCGAAGCCACGCGGGGACCATCAGTTTGTAATTAGTAGGATTTTATGATTTGCATTACTTATAGGAAAATGATTGAATTTATCGAAACTTTTAGAAACTTTATAGAAAGTCGAGTCGATCTACATAATGTAATAATAACGACTTGACTAACGTTCACTATATAAATAACTGCAGATATTGTAGGTTTGCTAACTAAGCAAGAAGAAAGAAAGAAGAATAGCAAATAAGAAGAATATTATTTATAAAATCAAAAGAAAAAGATTAATAATTCTATGATAACCTTCACTGACGCTAACAATATATTCGAATATTCATTTTAACCAGCACGATGTAAATATCGATTTTTTTAAAACATTTTAAAATTATCAATACTAGATAAATAATGTGACACGCATAATTTTATAAAATAATAGTGTTGCCATCTTTTAGTATATTTTTTAATATATTATTTTAACAGGATAAGTCTGAAAATGTACCGACAGTAATATGAATAACCATTATTTTATTAAATTACTTTCCAATAATGATAGGTATACCTAATATTGCAATAAGAAAATATCTCTTCTAAGAAACCTTTCAATTGCTGTCAATTTGCAAACTGACATATTGGTTTAGTTTTATTCTATTGTCTCCATGTACTTCAATAAATATAGAATAGAATTTAATGTATAATATGGTATTGTACAGTTGAAAGTGGATCGGAAGAAATGCCGGCGGCTACAGATCCCAATGCTGAGCAAAAGGAACGTCTGATAGCTTCCGTGAAGAAAGAAGTTAAACAGTTGATGGAAGAGGTACGTAATCTTGGTTTGGGTTTTGTTTAGGGAACTAGCTCTTTTAATTTATAGGTGTGATATTCAATGACAAAATATTTTTTTTATTAATAAAATAATTTATTTAATGAGGCCAGTCATAGCGCAGTTGCACAAGTGAGTGTCTATAAACGCGACCGGTTGTGGGTTCGATCCTCATTCGAAAATTAAATATTTATTTAAATTTATATTCGTTGTGGTGTCGAGACCAACTACTCATTAAGAGAATTTCACAAGTTTTATTGGCAAGTATATATTTTTTTTCAGCATCACGCTGTATCCCGCACACAGCAGGGTAGGCAGAGGGAACCTAGTCTTAAGACACTTCGTTTCCCACTTTCCGCCAATTTCTGGAGGTATTGTGTGTTGAGTAGCGGAACTCAACGCCGCAATTTCCTCTCGACACCAGAGCGAAGCGAACTGAAAATATAAATGTAAATAAATATTGCATCTCCTCGAGTGGGTATCGAACCCACAACCAGTCGATTTACAGGCACTGCCTTTTTGTGCCCCTGCGCCACGACTGGCCTCAAATATAGTTTTTTTTTTATAAATCTAATTTTCTATAACATTAAGTTAAGAACGTATATTAAATGTATGTAAATAAATAAAACATACAACTTATATCTTGTATAATGAAATTACGAAGTTTTCCTTAATAAAGTTTATTCTCTACATCAAAGAAACTTAAATTTCTTTTGAAATACAAACTTTGCCTTTGGTTGAAAGCCTGTGTTTTGCAGCGTTTAACAAGATATAATTTCCCTCTTGAGGAAAAACTTTACGGAACTCATTAAAATAAACCTGGATATGACGATGGTACACTTGATAATTCAATTTTGAAGTAAAGAAAACATAAGTTGTATGTGAATCATTTATTAAAAAAACCACAAAATTAAATCAGCTTCATGCTGTATCCCGCACACAGCAGTGTAGGCAGAGGGAACATGTGTGTTAAGACACTCCGTTCTCCACTTTCCGTATAGTTCTGGAGGTATTGCGTGTTCAGTGGCGGAACTCAACGCCGCGCTTTGCCTCGACACCAGAGCGAAGAAATGAAAATATAAATGTAAATAAATATTTCATTTCCCCAAGTGGGGATCGAACCCACAGCCAGTCGATTTTACAGTCACACTTTGTGCCACTAAGTCATGATTGGCCTCAAAAAAATAAATCATTTATATTTTTTATATTTTCCATTTTCATTGTAAAGTTGAATTGATCGTTCAAATATTTTTATACTATGATAATTTGAGCAAAAACTCGATTTATATAAAAGCTATTGTCTTTGCTACATTATTTATGAATATTAAATATATATTTGGCGTTGAGTTCTGCCACTCAACACGCAACGCCTCCGGAATTCGGCAGAAAGTGAGCAAAGGAGTGTCTTAAGACTAGGTTCCCTCCACCTACCCTACGGTGTGCGGGATACAGCGCGAAGCTCAGAATTATATATTTATAACGGGTCACTTGGTTACTGCAGTATTTTTTCACGATGATTTCAAAATATAATAGAATTCAGTTTTGTGGTATTGGAAATAGAAGTTTTTTTGAGTGTGTCTGGCAGTCATGAACTATCTTAGTTTCTAAAAGTTGTCACATAATCGATTTAATATAAATGATTACTTAAGCAGTTTTGTATTAGGTTATTAGTGTCCAATATGAAATATATAAATAAAAAAATATATATTAGCTTCACGCTGTATCCCGCTCACAGCAGGCTACGCAGAGGGAACCTAGTGTTAGGGCACTCCGTTCCCGACTTTCCGCTGAGTTCTGGATGCATTCCGTGTTGAGTGGCGGATCTCAGCGCTGTGCTTTGCCTCGGCACCAGAGCAAAGAAATGAAGATATAAATGTAAATAAATATTCCACCTCCTCCAATGGTGATCGAATCCACAACCAGTCGATTTTACAGTCACACTTTGTGCCCCTGCGCCACAACTGGCCTCAATATATACAATACATAAATCTCAACAGGCTGTTACACGAAAATTCGTTCACGAAGAGAGCGGCGGGGTGACTGCCCTATGCGGTGCAGTGGAAGCCTGTCTCGGTCAAGGGTTGAGAAGGCGTGCTCTTGGCCTTTTCAAGACGAGCTCCACCACCGCTCTTTTGCATAAAATTGCTAAGGTAAGTGTATATATTAATATTTTTTTCATATTTTTTCATTTCATATTATTATTTAAGCTTTTGGTGTATAGAAAATTTTGTTATTTTTTTGAATGATTTCTTTACTTACGTTGGTAAGTCTAATCTCCTAACAAAATGTACACGGTACAGTCCAATACTGGTATGGTCTTTTAGGCCATTTTATGAAGTTTGTACCGGACCTTATAAAATACATTTCCAGAGCCTTGCAGTTAAATGAAAACTAAAAATATTTTTAACATTTTTTTAAAGTGTTATTCCACTCTTAGGAAAGAAATGTTTCTATATATATGGTTGTTGTTGTATATATATATATATATATATATATATATATATATATATATATATATATATATATATATATATATATATATATATATATATCTGTGTATTTCAGAAAAAATGACCCTGTGACGAATAAGAAATATTATTTTGGCATATCATAAAATTGCTTATATTTACTCTGATATTAAAGAGTATATTATTATCTACCTAAATATACTATTGAAATTAAAATTATACCATAAATATTAAAAATATTCAAGTTTTCTTTCAACATATGGCGAAAAGTATTCCTTTACGTCACAGACTATGATCTACCAGACCTAATAAAAACAGGTATTAAAACAAAATCGATTTCTATTATCTAACAGATATGTTTATATTCTTTCCCAGAATAATAAAAAAATAGCTTAATTTTATCACGTTACGAACGCATTAGCGAAATAAATTCGTGTTCGTCACTTCTTGGACAATTCACAGTAGAAAAGTATTCATTGCTGATTACAGTTATTACAAAATAAAAAAAAAAATCAACGTGAGCAATTCATGGCAATAACAAAATATTAATAATCACAAAATAAATACTATAAAATGCTAAATAGATATTAAAAAAGTAAATTTTGTGCAATTTAATATGTCGGACAGTGACTAATTTGAAACCTTCGTGATTAAAAGGAAAATTTAGGCTATAGTCACACTGTCACTTTGAAAGTAAAATTTCAAAGAACAAAGAACCGTTATTTTTTACATCTTTTACTCTTGTCCACTGACATCATCCTCTTCACATATGTTCTCCAGGGGATCTTTTTCCAGTATCACCGATGCTGTGTTTTCGTAGGTCAACCGAGGTTCTCGTCTGATTGTCTTATGAAGTGCTGCTATTCCTTTCTCTATTTTTTTGCCATTCTTTCATCACTCGTTCTCTCGACGTGCTCGGTTTGGGCACGGTTATATAACCTACTAACCTACTTTGTTTAATATGCGGATTCGGTCAGCAAAATGGCTTGGCAAAACAGGCATATCGAACGAAGAGATGACATCTCTACAGCAGTTACTCTTCTATTATTTTTTTTCTGTAATATCCACGTTTTAGAAGCATATAAAGCGCCGATAACAGAACTACAATGTGTGTAGCTATGCTGACGTTTCACCATCATCAATGCAGCTAAGGCTTTAATTTCTCATGTCACTGTTTACATGCCTTACAGACACCTGTCCAAATGCAGATAGAACAACCAACATAACAAAACGCAGCCTTGTTTAACTCTCGATTTGATGTCAAACCAAGGCGACATGCCAGATCGTGCACCCACACAAGCTGAGTGATCTCTTTTAAGAGACTTTATAGATTGGAGCAAGAGGCCACTCACCTTGTACCGGCATAGTATCTCGCATTATTTAATTCTCACAATTTAGTAAAATGCACTATTAAGTCCACAAAACCACAAAAAAATGTTAACGTTACAGCCAACATTGGGTCTTTGTTGAATTGTTTCACTCTGCACGCGGAGTGAAAATATTGCATCCATATGCTTTTTTAGTTCTAAAGTTTAATTTGGCCTGCCACAGCCTATCGGCTCTTTCTTGCATTCTTCTCCAGAATAGATTGGCAAGCTAATGAAACGATGGTGCGGTGATTTACCACATTTCATCATTTTTCATGTCAACTTTACCATCGGCTACATCAAGACTTAGTGTTGCATTGTTACTTATCATTACCTTAGATTCATAAATCTCAAAAGAGAATGAATTCTATAAACCTTTCAGCTGAAGCCTATCGTTGTAAAACATGTGGCGGTTCTGTTAACATTTCAACGTCTTTGGAATAAAAAGGGGCGCCCTTTCATTCTACAACTTATTACATAACTTCCAAATATCTACATGAATAATAAAGTAAACTTTTAAAATATTTCCTTGTGCACTAAGCTTTACCATTCCTATTAGTCACAGCTTTGTTCCGGTAATATGTCACGTAACGCACAGGAAGTGACGTTTTCATCCCAAAAAACTTTTCGAGTTAAAAATAACTAACATTTAATTAAATTATCTTGTTTTTAGCTGTAGTAATGTAATATAGGTTAGATTTTTGTTGAATTACTACGTGATAAATAAAAGAATACGAATTAATCTGTGTTTAAAACATCGTCACTACCTGGGAAACTTTTTCTGCACCCCGAAGACACAGAAACTTCCGTCACAGTTTTTGTCGAAACTAACTCTAGTATAATAATAGTGATATTACAAATATTATTACAATGGTGCTAGGAAGACAGAAAAAATAGAAATTAGTAAATTTTACTTGTGTAAGTTATCAAATTCACCGTGACTAATTACGATTTTCCGGTACTACAGTTTTCGTAGGACAAGATTAAAATAGTGATATTATTTAAAATTACTGTAAATTTATCACATAAGAACTGAAAAAATACTTAAAAAATATCTGTGAATGTATTTAAACACTAAAACATATTCCAAGTCTAATATATTACAAGTAAGACGTTTTTGAAATCGGCAAGAGCACCGTGGGACAGCCGAAATCGTTGCCTCGTATTTTGCTTTCTTTTAAATATAAAAATAGTTATCCGCTTTTTATGGTACTTTTTAATTTAAGTCGACATAAAAACATTTTCTTTAACCATATAAAATATAATTTCCACATGATCCATATAATAAATTAGAAATAAAAATGCTTAAAGTTGTGGGACAGTCTAATTTTGCTAGGGTAATTTTTTCTGAAATACACTCATATATAAACAATAATGTCACATTATTGTCCACTTCACTATAATGAATTGAACTGAGCACTTGACTAATAAATTTTTCATATTCAGATTACGCTATAGGATAAAGCTCTCTGAATTTTTTATGTTAGTATCGTAACTATTTTCGGTCTGAAAAATATTTCTAACTGGAAACATAGAATATACTACGATATTCTGTTTTGAAGCTCTCTGAGCTTTTTATATTACTATTTTCTGTCTGAAAAATATTTCAAATGAAAATGGAAAATTAAAAAATATAGTCAGGGATTTTCTAAATCGACTTATGGAACTTGAAAATTGATATGTAAAAGGATAAAACATTCGCAATTAATGAGATCATAAGATGCACCGAAATTTAATGTACCTACCGAAAGTGTTACTTTATTTTATCAGCTTCACGCTGTATCTCGCATACAGCAGGGTAGGCAGAGGGAACCTTGTGTTAAGACACTCCGTTCCCCACTTCCTGCCGAATTCTGGAGGCATTGCGTGTTGAGTGGCACAACTCAACACCGCGCTTTGCCTCGACACCAGACCGAAGAAATGGAAATATAAATTTAAGTAAATATTTCATCTCCTCGAGCGGGGATCGAACCCACAACCAGTCGGTTTTATAGTCATACTTTGTGCCACTGCGCCACGACTGGCCTCAAAGTGTTACTTTAACGTATGTTAATATTTTGATACACAAGAATTATATAAAAATATATCGATATCAATATAATGCCATCGTTTTAGGAGAACGGAACCATTCTCTTTTGAACATAATGTGCACCTATATTTTTAACCGACTTCTGTAAAATTAGGAGGTTATCAATTTGACTGTATTTTTTTATTTTTTGTTACCTCAGATCTTTTGACAAGGTGAACCGATTTTGATTATTCTTTTTTCGAAAGCTAGTGCTTCTCATGTGTGTGTCCCGTGTTCCAAAAAGATATGGCGTTTATATCGCAAAAAACGCGTATTTCGACAATATAAAGGGAATCAAAATTCATAGCATACTTCCGGTTGACCTGAATTTTGGCAGCTAGCTACAGGTTGTACTTATTCAGAAAAAAATCAGAGAACTGTACATTTGTGGTTAAATCCTAAAAAATAATTGCCTTAAATAACAAAACAACTCGTATTTCGACACTATAAAGGAAATCAAAATTAATAGGGTACGTCTGGCTAACCCAGAATTACGAAATTTGACAGCTAGGAATCAACAGGTAATACTAGTTCAAAAAATCTGATAACAATACATTAGTGGTTTAATCTTAACAAAATAATAGCCTTAAAAGAGGTACAAAATTTAGTATTATAGCCGCCAGTTCAAGTGAGGTATCAGATGAAAGGGCTATGGCTAAGCTAAGCCTGAATTTCAGAAAAAGCTCGAGCTTTCCAATTTTTGTACGGATTTCTATCGATCGAATCGTATCGAATTACGTACGGAACCCTCGGACTCGCGCTTGTCCAGTTTTTTTATTGGCAAGTATACCTTTCAAGGGTAGTTTGGGGTATTATAGGATCCGGTAAAGTCGGTTTTCTTTTTTTTTTGTTATAATTATATTTCAAATAAAAAAAAAATTAAGAATCTTGTACACGTGTGCATTTAATGTATGGATAAAAAGATAAAAACTACATACAGGTTTTTACACGAGCTGGGTTCTATTCTATTATTTATTTTACGCAGTATTAAAAATGTTGATCTTAATTGAGGCTGTCGTGAGGTAAGGGTGCAATTGTAAGCGCGGCGGTCGGATGGTGTGGGTTCGATTTCCACTCGTGGGAATGAAATATTTAATATTTTAATTTCCTGGAAAATGAAATGGGAAAGGGGTTGTCTCTGTTTACTCTGCTGTGCGGGGTGTATCTCTATAAAATATCTAAACTTACAAGTTCGCTTCCCGTAAATTTCCACACACTTTCGTACTCTTTCCATCGTTATTCTGGAGGTATCGTGTTTAGTGGTGGAACTAAACGCCGCGCTTTACCTAGTTACCATAGCAAGGAAATGAAAATATATAATATTTAATTTCCTCGAGTAGAAATTGAACCTACAATCAGTCGCACAATCCCGCCCTGAACAACGACTGGCCTCAAGATAATAATTGTAAGCAGAAATATCAAGATTTCGATAAATCATTTCTTTCAAAGAAAAAATACGTAGTAATTTTTGTATATAGATACCATATTATGACGCAAAGGGTTTGAGTGCGGGATAAACTAAGCTTACGCCAGATTTAGTTCCAAAGGGTTTTGGGTCTGGGATTATTTATTGAGGCGAACGATAATATATTAAATGGAATGTTACGTACGTTTCAAATCGGTATATAAACTTATTATACATACATACAAACATACATTACTTTATATAAGAATTTTAGGTCGCCTGGAAGAGATCACTTGTGAGTGATAAGGCACATATTATGTTAGTTGTTATGTATGTATTCGCTGATCATTTATTAATTATATTGTGTGCAATAAAGTATTATTATTATTAAAATTAAATAAAAAATCAGCTTCACGCTGTATCCCACATACAGCAGGGTAAGCAGAGGGAACCTAGTGCTAAGACACTCCGTTCCCCACTTTCAGCCGAATTCTGTACATTTTGTGTGCCTGCGCCACGATTGGTCTATTATTATTTTTAATCAGGTTTTTAAATGCATTTTAAAAATAATAGGTCAGATTTCTTCATTAAATATATGGTACATTTGTGTATGTTTAATTAGTTTTACGCTTTATTCCACTATAGTAGGGTAGGCGCTAGATAGGGACAAGATTTTTCGTTTTTCGTAGACATCGAACCTACAACTAATATGAATTTTTGAATCAGAATCAGGTTACAGAGTACGAACAGAAAACCCAAGTATACATCTGTTTCCCAAATTCTACCGAGTTTTCAAGACATGGCGTATTGAGTGGCGACTTACGAGTAGCACCGCGTTTTGTCGAGTTACTAAAGCGAGTAAACGATAATAATGAATATCCCCGGCTACGACTCGAACCCACGACGGTTGCTTTTACAGATACACGCTGTAATATTGAACTATGACAGCCTCGATGAATAAATTAAATTTACAAAACCTTTCCATTACGTCTACAATATTTCTTGATCGATGACTTACAGCCCCTTTGATAATTTTTATCTCCACTTTCTTAACTTTGCTGCGTTGCTTGAAAATGGTTAAATATCAGATCTTATCCGTTTTTCGTAGACTTAAAAAATAAAATAAAAAATAAAATTGTAGACTTAAGGATATTTAGTATCGGGTAAGCAAAAACCATCTATAAGTATATTAGTAGTGAATTGTGCATCGAATAAATAAATCTAAGCCTACCTAATCTTATAAAATGTTCCTCTTTCGTAGCTTGTTTAGTTTGTGAATCATTTTATAAGGGATCAATATTATTTTGTTTTTCAGCTTCTCGCTGATAAGCAGAGGGAATCTAGTGTTAAGACACTATTGTTAAGTGGCGGGGTTCAACGTTGCGCCCTTTTGCCTTGGTACCAGAACGAAGAAATGATAATACTAATAAATAATAATTCATTCCTCCGAGTGGGAATCGAACCCACAAACGTCGAGTTACAGTCACACTTACACTTGCTTGTCACTTGTCTCGATGGTGTCCCTGCGCCGTGACGACTTTACCTTATTCATCTAATTTATATTGATTTTGTTCAGATAAAGGTGTGAGTTTATGAAGGTCATTTAATCAAGGAGATAAATATGGGCGATTCACGAAAAGAAGATTACCTAAATCTTTTGCTAACAGATTAAATTACACTAATTGTCGGTGGCATACTTTTGTGCACGAACGGACCGTCTCAAAATTTAAATTACGAATAATGTTTATTCTAAACAATTTTTTAATATATATTTTTTTTTTTTTATAATTTTCTACACTTCTTTAGGGAAATAAGAACTTAAGAACTTTAAGAAATTAAGAAAATAAATCAAATCAGCTTCACGCTGTATCCCGCACACAGCAGGGTAGGCAGAGGGAATTTGGTGTTATGACACTTCGTTCCCCACTTTCTGCCGAATTCTCTAGGCATTGCGTGTTGAGTGGCAGAACTCAACGCCACGCTTAGCCTCGACCCCAGAGCGAAGAAATGTTAATATAAATTTAAGTAAATATTTCATCTCCTCGAGTGGGAATCGAACCCACAACCAGTCGGTTTTTCAGTCACACTTCGTGCCGCTGCGACACGTCGGGCCTCAACTTTACTGTAAATGCGACAGGTTGTGGATTCGAATTCCACTCGAGGAAATAAAATATTATTATATTTTTATTTCTTCGCTCTGGTGTCGATGAGAGAAATGAGATTGTTCGCGTTTAGTTCCGCCACTTAGCACGCAAGCAAGCACGCTCCGGAATTCAGCGGAAAATGTGTTCAATATTTGGATGTGGAGTGGAATGTCTTAAAAGGTTTCATATTCCACAGTAGGGTACTGTGTGAGGGATGAAAAAAAATCAATAAATATAAACACATGCACTAAAAGCTTTATACTTTTATACATTCTCTTGTAACTAGTTTTCCTTTTTATTCGATACATGTAGGTCAACGTAGTAATATTTGTACGTTGTCGATCTCGGCGATATCGCGACATCGACATGACCTTTTTATTAATTTTGGGTATACTACTAAAGTATATTTATACTAGATACTATCGAAATTTTCGACTAGATATGTAATACAAAAAATTATCAGCGTTAAGACACTCCGTTCGCATCGTAGATATGTATATCTTATAAAAAGAAAAACATACAATACCTAATTTAGTAAAAAGATAATAATTATTATATATATAAAATAAAATAATAGTCAATTTAAATGATAAAACCGTAAAGGGGCCAGTCGGTGTACAGGGGCACAAGTGTGTGACTGTAAACCCGACTTGTTGTAGGTTCGACCCGCAATCGAGGAAATTAAATATTTTACATTTTTTTTTTAAATTTACATTTTTATTTGCTCGATCCGGTGTGATCTAAGCGCGGCGTTGAGTTCCACCACTCAACAAGGAACGCCTCCAGAATTCGGCGGAAAATTGGCAACGGCAGTGTCTTAACACTAGGTTCCTTCTGCCTACCCTG
Source organism: Heliconius himera (assembly GCA_021202915.1). Taxonomy (NCBI): domain Eukaryota; kingdom Metazoa; phylum Arthropoda; class Insecta; order Lepidoptera; family Nymphalidae; genus Heliconius; species Heliconius himera. The sequence continues at coordinate 282,320 of JAJHJA010000480.1, forward strand.
CTGTGTGCGGAATACAGCGTGAAGCTAATATTCTTTTTTTTAAATACCGTTTTAATTTTACCAATATATGTATAATAGAATAATGATGTCATACTCTGAGGCCAGTCGTAGCGCAGGGGCACAAAGTGTGCCTGTTAATCGACTCGAATCGACGTTCAATCCCAACTCGAGGAAATGAAATATTTATTTACATTTGTATTTTCATTTTCTTCGCTCTGGCGAAAGCGCGGCGTTGAGTTCAGCCACTCAACACAATGTCTCCAGAAATTGGCGGAAAGTGGGGAACGGAGTGTCTTAACACTATATTCCCTCTGCCTACCCTGCTGTGTGCGGGATACAGCATGAAGCTAAAAAAAATTAAATGTCATACTCTAATGAGTTTCTAAAGCTACATATAGCTACGAGTGACTGTGTTGCAATAATAAGTTTACAGTATCCAATGTATCCGTTTATTACGTCGCGTCGCTTTTGTACTCGTACATACGTGCTGGTAAAATCGATGCCGCCGATGGATAGGTACGTCTGTATGTTGTCATTTCTATATGTTTTAGTTTTATATTAAAACTTTAAGCTAACAAAATGTTAAGAATTGTCAATTGTAAATGGAAATGGAAATATCCATCTAGTTCTGGATGAATTTATCTATGTTTTTATACGGTGGTTGTCCAAATCCGGTTCTAATCCAAAGCAAAGTAATGCTTATATCTTTTTAAAATGTTTTCGTCTTTTTCGACCTGATTATCCATAGTACGGCGTTAGGTTAGTGGGAATCGAACTCACAACATGTCGCGTTTTCAGTCACCCGCTTGTACCCCTGCGCCACTGGCCTCGATTTATATTCGTTAATATGCTTTTTTAATCAGCTTCACGCTGCATCAGGGTAGGTAGAGGGAACCTAGTGTTAAAACACTCCGGTCGCCACTTTCCGCCGAATTCTGGAGGCATTGCGTGTTGAGTGGCGAAACTTAACGCCGCGCCGCGTTAAATGTTTTTTTTATAATATATAGATGTAATACGAATTTTTGTATTTTATAATTATTTCTTATAATTGAAATTAATTAAATGTTAGGTAATTAAAATATATATCTATAATATACGTACATTAAATATTAACTTTGACAGTGTCTACCTAAAACATCGTCGGATATGGATAAACACGAATGTATGATCACGATACAAACCACATTAGTACGTGTTGACTTTGTAAAGTGTGTCGGGGTTGATAGGTTTGTTGACTTTTGCCAATGTGAAAGCGGAACGAGAATAAAAGAATCTATTAATTTATCTTTTTCTTTTGTACATAAAAATCAGACGGTAAAGTGTCGAAAGTGAAAATTACAAATTTCTTTTATCGCTATATTGATTTCGATTATATATACGTATTAAAAACGTGATTTTAAATAATAAAAAAAAAACATTAAAGCTACTCTTCTGAGTAATTCAAAAACATTAAAAACATATGCGTTTGTTTATTTTCGATACCATAGGGACAATCGCAATTTTTTCTAACTAAAATTTTATCCTTAAACCCAAACGTACTAGGTGACCTAATTCCGTCTTGTATTTCTTTATACAGAGTATATTTACCTACTTATACGTTATAACATGTTGTGTTGATACTCTATTGTATTATATGAACATGAATAAATATATGAGGCCAGTCGTGGCGCAGGGGCACAAAGTGTGGCTATAAAACCGACTGGCTGCGGTTTCGATCCCCATTCGAGTGAAATTAGTTAAAATTATATTTTAATTTGTTCGCTCTGGTGTCGAGCTAAAAGGGCGGCGTTGAGTTCCGCCACTCAATACGCAACGCCTCCAGAATTCGGCGGAAAATGGGGAACGAAGTGTCTTAACGATGGGTTCTGTCTGCCTACCCTGCTATGCACGGGATATAGCGTGAAGCTGATTTTTATTATTTTAAGTATAATGGAATAGCTCTATAGATTTCACCACGGTCTGACGTGCTGTCTGTACAAGAACCTACTATAGTATGTACAATATCAAAATCTTCGCGTTCGTACGTCCGGAGGGAATATGTGATTTAATAATAAATTGAAAGCAAGTATTTCATAGACGAGTCCCAATTCCCAAATCACTAAGAAATAGGGAAATGGTTTACCTATTTCTAAAGGTTAATTAAAAAATAAATATCTACACTGTGGATGTACTGTTTACAGGATCTCTTTAATTTTTTTTTGTTCAACAGGTCAAAATATAGGTTTTGAACTCGAAATTTATACTTTTACGCACCAAAGAACACGCAAATTCGCCTTTGTGAACGTCAAATTTAATCTTTTACGCCTAAAATTCGCTATTCTTGTAGTAAATTTCCTATTTTTATAGACTTATATTTAGTCCTTTCTCTTTATTTTATGAAATGCCACCTCTAGTTGTGACAGATGTCAAGTGAAATTCAGATTTAGGGTAACGCTGAAGATATCACTTATACAACGACCATATTAATGTTTGTATAAAATTGCTTTATTTTATAAATAGGCATAAAAATATGATTATTTAGGTAAATAATAAAGAGTTAAAGTTTAATAATTTGAATATAAAAGATCGACTTCCTCTGATGGAAATTAAATATGTAATATTTCATATCTTTGCTCCGGTGTCGAGGCAAAACACGGCGTTGAGTTCCGCCACTCATCATGTGAAAGGAACGGAACACCACGGAAAATGGGGAACGGAGTGTCTTAGCACTAGGCCTCCTGCCTACCCTGCTGTTTGCGGGATACAACGTGAAGCTGAAAAAAAAGTGTTAGCTTTTATGTACGCAGCAAAATATTCAATTTACTTCAGTCCCACAAATATTTATCGGCAAATCTTAGTTTCTCTATTTCTGGTATCTCTTTAAACGGAATCTTCAAACTTTGAAGAAGCGAGGGTGCGCTTAATGTATTTATTGAATTTAGATTCCCGATACGGTTAACCTTGAACAGTAATCTCTGCCACGGATCAGATGGGGCTTTAATAACTTTTAAATTATTTGCTAACTCTGTTCAAATAACCTTCAAAGAACTGATCGGACAGGCGAGAATATCTTAAAATTTTGGTATAGGTAAAGTTGACATTAATGTTGTGGAAAAAGGTTTGTGCTTTATTAATTCACGATATTATAAAGTAGAAATGTTAAAGAAAGTTACAAAAATATTCTTGTTAAGATTTGAACTCATACATCGTTGTGGGCTTGATCACCACTCCGGGTAATGAAATATTTAATATTTTGATTTCCTCGCTCTGGTAAGTAGGAAAAGCGCGGCGTTTAGTTCCGCCATTCTACACGCAATGCCTTAAGAATACTGCGGAAAGTGGCGAACGGAATTGTCTTAATAAGAACGGCTCTTTGCCTACCCTGCTATATGTGGGATACAGCTTGAAGTTAAAAATAAAATCATTTGGCAAAAGATAATGTTTTTAATAATTTTATAATATATTTTTAATAACCTTTCTATATATTCAAATTTTTAATGAAAATTGTCTTCTTCTAGGTCATCTAAAATTGTAAGAGCACTGGTACCCATAACACAAGTTAAATCTTACAATGGGTACCAGAGTTTCAATAAAACCAGATTAAATTTACATTACTGATTGCTATGACAAATAGATTTGATTTATTGTATCTGGTTACTGTACTTATATATTTTTGACAATAAATTTTCATTTCATTTCAATGAAAATTGTCTATCATATGACATTTTCTATAGCATCTACTAGTGCTATAAATAAATATTGCACAAACATGGAAAAATGTTTAAATTCCACATTTAAAATGTATAATTTAAAATTTTCTGTCATAAAGCATCCATCATTTTCCCAGCCAGTTATATGTAATTTGAATCCACCTCCGCCCACTTCCCTTGATTGCAGGGAGGCATAATGCGATTTTGCGGGGTAATGTCGTCGCTGTGAAATTGATTCCAAACATAGATTGAAATTGTTTTCTTGTAAATTCTTTTTTTTTTTATTTATGTCACATATGTATGTAAAGAAAGACATTTGTGTGAAATTAAATAATATGTGATATTACGTAATTTTTTTTGCGGAACTCAACGCCGCGCTTTGTCTTGACATCAGAGCGAAGTAATTTAAATAAATATGTATAATAATAACTTTTTATTGAAACGTTATTTTCTTATGTAAATTAGTTATTCTTATAATAAGACTTCGTGCTAAGTAAATATAACTTGTCAAATAACATTGTTTGAAGCACAGATAATATATAACAATATAATCTGCTTAGTATGTTCTCCATACAACGGCGACTATTGGCGAAGTGACTAGTGCTCAACTGGCACGCCCGAAACGCCATAAATTAAGAAATGAACTGATCTGATTTATGACAAGAGCTTAGTTCGGATTCTTGTACTTTTTATAAATGAAATCATTACTGAACATAGCAACTCATTATTATGTTTTATTTTGTTATTTTTTAATTTCATACATATGTGATTATTATTCTTTTCTTAGTTAATAGAGTAATTTTTTTGCAAACGTGCAGCTGTGCTGGCAATTCGCCGTCTCATCTTCCCAAATATATTACTTAATTCCCTTGTTCTAATAATATCTTTCCAGTTACATCTTGCATTCATTCTATTCTCTTTTTCCTTTCTTTTAAATACCAGAACCTTTTTCTTACTTGCATTTAGGCTACGACCATCATTTTAATTATTATTTTAAGTATAAAAATAATTATAGTAGTAAAATAATTATTTTCATTAGCACTGTCCGGAAGCAGCGCTAGTGTCAGCTCGTGTGCTATCAGCTGAGGGGGCTCCAGCGACACGGTCAGCGTCGGGCGTTGAGAGAAGACCTTCAGCTCCACGCCCGCCTCTGAATAAGAGAGGATCGGGATCTTTATTGTCGCAATCACCGCCGCAATCCAAGTAAGTGGAATTTAATTTATTTTTTTTTAGCTTTACTTTGTATACCGTGATAGCCTGGGGCCCTAGTGCTACGATACTTCGTTCCCCACTTTCTGCTCATTTTTCGGACTTTGCTTCTTTGTGGTGCAATTTGTTTTTTTACCTAAGCTAGGAAATAGAAATGTTTCATTTCTTGTGCGGAAATCGAATCCACAACTGTTGCGTTTAAAGACACACACTATGCGTTGCGCCTTGTGATTTCGTAAAATAACTTATCTTCTAAGATTTGAACAATTTAGGTAAATTATGCACAGTGAATATTGTTAAGTCACTTTTTGCTCTATTTTTCATGCATTTGAGAAACTGTTAGTCCGCGATGAGTCATTTTAAGTTTGAACTTATTGTGTTTTCAGTCTAATACAGTCCTTTATATCACGATGACGAATATTCCTTATAAATAAATTATATTAACACGTCCAACAGTGCCATTCGTAAGTCAGGAACATAAACGTGCGACTGTAAACGCAACAGGTTGTGGGTTCGATCGCCACTCGAAGAAATTAAATATGTAATATTTTAATTGAAAGTGAGTGGTAAGAGAGATAGGGGCAGAGGTTGACTTTGAAAACACAGTATCAAAGATACTGGAGGAAGGTCACGTAAAAAGCATGAAGACCCCCTGGTCGGGCATGGAGAGCATGTATGAAGAGATTGATGACAGTGGACGAGGCGAAAGAGGTATGCAGAGACCGTAGCGTCCGTTCTCTCTGACCATCCCGCTAGGGATAAAGCGTGAAGCTAAGTTAAGCTATATTTTAATTTCTTCGCTTTGGTAATAAAGCAAAGCGTGGCGTTGAGTTCTGCCACTCAACACGCAATGCTTCCAGAATTCGGCAGAAAGTGGGGAACGGAGAACGGATCTTAACATTATGTTCCCAGGTTCCCTCTGCCTACCCTGCTATGCGTTCGGGATACACCTTGAACCTGAAAAAAAAATTAAGATGTTGATATATCACATAAGTAGCATATACCGAAATAAAGCCTTTCGCATAGATAATAAAAATTTTATACAACAATGTTTGAGAGAGTCATTTCATTATTACACAAGAATTATACTTAAGCTTGGGGCGCTTTTCTGATTGTTTCGTGTTGCTTTTGTAAGCTATAAGTTATTTCATAAACATAGAAGGGAAAAGTTCAGGGTGATACTTCGAGTATAATGCTAGAGTTCTCTTTACGTCTGTTTGTTTTTTTTTGAAATATAAATATATCAATAAACTTGAATCGTAGCCGTCGTGGCGCAGAGGCACAAGAGTGTGACTATAAGGCGACGGTTGTGAGTTCGATCGCCACTCGAGGGGAATGAATGATTGTTTATTAATAATTTCATTTCTTGATAACAAGTAACAATGCTAGCGCGGCTTTGAGTTTCGCCACTCAACACGGAATGCTTCGAAGTTTAGTCGGAAAGTGGGGAGCGAAGTGTCTTAACACTATATTCCATTTGTCTAGCCTGCTATATGCGGGATACAACCAGAAACTAAAAAACCTTCATATTTTTTTTTCTTTTAAAAAATGAACGTACAATAATATATAATATATTTTTTAACTCAAGCGATTCCACTTAATTAAAAATACGTTACAAATATCTCTTCAAAGATTAAATATTCATCTATTAACAAACGAAATGAAAAGGTATCAATTTTGTGAAAGAAAATTTATTAAGGTAATGAAATTGTCGTTGGAATGAGATATTGGAGACATTTATCACAGAACGTAGTCACATTGTAAACGTAAATCTTGAATATAACGAAAGAATTATATGATATATCGATATATTCATCGTAAATTCTTTGTAACGGAAAAAGAGGGCTTGAATTTGGTATACTTTTTTTACTGAGTAGGTCATTTTTTTTAACTTCACGCTGTATCCCGCATGTAGCTTTGTAGGCAGAGGGAGCCTAGTGTTGAGACACTCCGTTCTCCATTTTCCGCTGAATTCTGGTGGCATTGCGTGTAGCTGCCGTTGAGTGCCGGAACTCATTTGTCTCGACATCAGAGCGAAGATAATATGAAATATTTCATTTCTTCGAGTGGAAATCGAACCCTTAGAGTCACACGCTTGTGCCCCTGCGCCACGTCTGGCCTAGATAAAAAAATATTCTTTAACTTTGAAAATATTAATAAGAATGCTTAAATAAGTTCAGGGATGAGAAAAATTCTATTTTGTTCTAAACACTTTTACATTTTGATTAGCGAAAAGGCCATAATGTTGTTGTTGTGTTGTATTATGTGTATATCTTAATGGAGGCCGTCGCATCACAGGGGCCTAAGCGTGTCGCTGTAAACGCGACGGTTGTGGTTTCGATTCCCACTCGGGGAAATGAATTATTTATGTATTATTTATTTATAATTTTATTTTTTCGTTCTGACATCAAGGCAAAGCGCGGCGTTGAGTTCCGACACTATAACCTTAATGCCTCAAAAATTCGGCGGAATGTGGTTAACGGAATATCTTAACACTAAGTTTCTTTTGCCTACACTGCTGTGTGCGTGATACAGCGTGAAGATGATTTTTTGATTCATTAGATCTACGTAACCTTCGTTTGATATTTTGACATTCTGCGAAACCGCAAACCCGCACCCACCTCCCTTCAATTCAATCTGTTAATGTTATTTCAATAATGACAACAATCCTATTACAGCAATTAACTTATATTTAACTTATAAAGCTAATTTTATAATTAAATTATTTTATACTAGCCGTGGCACAAGGGCATAAATGTGTGACTCTAACCGCGACAGATTGTGGGTTCGATTCCCACTTGAGGAAAATAATAATATATTTTTTTCAGATGCACACAGCAGAGAGAACCTAGTGCTAAGACACACCATTCCCCTTCGAATTCTGGAGGCATTGCGTGTTGAGTGGCGCAACTCAACGCCGCGCTTTGCCTCGACACCAGAGCGAGGAAATGAAGATATAAATGTAAATGTATATTTCATTTCCTCGAGTGGGGATCGAACCCACAACCAGTCGATTTTACAGTCAGACTTTGTGCCCCTGCGCCACGTGTGGCCTCATATTGTCATTTCTTCTATAATAATTCTCTATATGTTGCAGTAAGCCAATTAAAACTGTAACAGCATCATATACCCACGCGATGCATTGAGTTGATTGCGTTTCAGCTATAAACTAGTTAACAACGATTCTATATGCATCGCTTTGAATCGCCGCTTGTTGAAGTTAGCTAACGGGGAAGTGTTGGAGTAAAATGTATGAATGTGCATAAATTCTAAGTGATTAGTTTAGTGGGTGTCTTTGTTTACGTCTGTCTATATGAATTGAAATGGAATTTGAATAATAAATGGGAAACGGAAGTGTCTTAATGGGAACGCAGCGTTTATACACTATATTCCCAGGTTCCATCTGTCTACCCTGCCATGTGCGGGATGTAACGTGAAGCTAATAAAAAGTAATCATAAAAATAATTTCACTAATATTATAATTGTGAAAATGTGTGCTTGAATGTTTGTTCCACTTTCACGTCAAAAATACTAAGAGGATTTGGATGAAATTTTACATTAATATAGCTTATACATCTGAATAACACATAGGCTACATTTTATGTAAAGATTCAGTAAAAATTGGCTATAACATAATAATAAGTTTATTGGTTTAAGCGGGCGAAGCCGCAGTTGGCTCCCTATTATTCTTATATACAGTTCAAGTCATTTAACATTTATAGTTTAAAAATTATCATTTCACTTAATTATATATACTCTTTATTGCATTTTGTGATTCACATTAATACCATAAAATTGTTACATTGTTCGCAAAGGTGGACTTATTGTTTAATTAGAAGGAAGTACAAAAAACTTATAGACAATCTATATTACCTATATATTCAATTTTTTTTTAGCTTCACGCTGTATCCCGCACACAGCAGGGTAGGCAGAGGGAACCTAGTGTTAAGACATTCCGTTACCCACTTTCCGCCAATTTCTGGAGGCATTACGTATTGGGTGGCGGAACTCAACGCCGCGCTTTCCCCTCGACCCCAGAGCGAAGATTTTTTTTGTGCCCCTGCGCCACGACTGGCCTCATAAATTTGAACAAGAAAATTTGATTTATTCTTCTCTTTTATTAGTTGAATTTCCTTGCGGCACGTGCACGGTAAAGTTAGATAGAAAGAAATATGAGAGTTCAAGTTACAGTGAAGGACAAACTTTTATTTATAACTTTATTCTCTTTTACCTTTTACAAAGAACTGTGTGAAATAGACTTTGAACTTAAGTAAGTATTACTTGGAATATATTTCTTGACTTTATTATAAAATTATTATTTTAAAATATGTTATTTCATTTTTACATTTCATTTGAGGTCATCGTGGCACAGCGGCACAATGGTGTAACTGTAACGCTATAGTTGTGGGTTCGATGTCCACTCGGGCAAAATAATAATAATAAATTAATTTATTATAATATTTGATTTCTTCGCTTAAGCACCAAAGCAAAAGCCCGGCGCGGCGTTGAGTTCAGCCACTTAACACGTAATGTTTCGAAAAATTTTGCGGAAAGTGGGGAACGGAGTGTCTTAACTCTAGGTTTCCACCTCCTATACTGCTACGTCGGGCATGCACAGCATGAAGCAGATTTTTTACTGTTCCTGAAATTCTTTCGTTTTGTCATAAAAAATAATTAACAATGTTCGTTTGTTCCGCGTTGAATTTCCAACTCGTAACTGGGTGGAAGTAACATTTTCACAGCCAACCGAAAGCCAACTTTACCCAATTACGCCGCCGCGCCGCCATTTTGGCAGCTGCGACATTTTAATTACAAAAGACCACATCACATAGGTACATATGTAGGTATGTACATACCTTTCACTACGTGAAATCCACGTTAATTGAATTTAGTTGAAAATTGACATTATTATTAAATACACAACTCCAAAACTACTCGTGTTTTGAAAATGAAATATAGATATATATGTATATATTTTAGATTTATGATGTAATACGTATATAGCAGGATAGGCAGAGGAACGAAGTGTTAAGACACTCCGTTTCAAAATTTTTGTCGGATCGGTTCCGAACATTGCGTGTTGAGTGGCGGAACTCGACGCTGCGGTTTGACTTGTTATAGCGGCGACGAAATGATTCCTAATTGGCAGAATGAATTATATCATTTTCCTAATTCAGTTCATCAAGTGGGGATCGAACTCCAAACTATCGCGTTTACACACGCTGTGCCACTGCGTCACGACGGCCTCGCAATATGTGATGTATAGTATTATTTATTTATTTTATTTACAAAGCCAATAAAGAGTTACATTAAGACATTCAACCAGAAGAGAATAAAAAAATTACAAATAGTGTTTTTTTTACAAGAAAATCGCTTGAGTGTCGGGAATTTGAACCTTAGGAGGCCTGTGCGGAGATAGCCAATGATTGCTGTACGGATCTTATTATTAGATTTGAGAATTAGAACAAATAAGCTTTAAATGAATATAAATTGTGAGTGAAATTTATATGAAATATTATATATATTTCACTATATACCTAGATATTTGTTCTCGGGTATAATATCTTCTCAAACAGACTGCAGACACGTGCATGTCGAGTCCGAGCCCTTTCTATAAGATGTGGAAAACTGTCACCATGGATTGTATAGAAGTATTGTTAATATTTCTCGATGTCGTATGTACTGTATGTCGAAATAGACTGCGCTAATGTGTTTGTGTTATATCAACACAGTTCTAATTAATTATAATATATTTTTTCATTTAAAAAAAAGTTGAGGCCAGTCGTGGTGTAGTGGCACAAAGTGTGACTGTAAAACCACCAACCAACTGGTTGTGGGTTCGATCCCCACTCGAGGAGATGAAATATTTACTTACATTTATATTTCCATTTCCTCGCTCTGGTGTCGAGGCGGAGCGCGGCGTTGAGTTCTGCCACTCAGCACGTAATGCCTCGAGAATTCGGCAGAAAGTGGGGAACGGAGTGTCTTAACACTATGCTCCCTATGCCTAACCTGCTGTGTGCGGGATACATCGTGAAGCTGGGAAAAAAAAGAAAAAAAAAAGTCTATTACTGTAAACGATCCTGGTTGTGGGTTCGATCCCCACTCAAGGATATGCTCGAATGGACACCAAACTCATCATCAGTCCCGTTTCCAGTCAGACTTTTGTGCTACTGCGCTACTACTGGTAAAATAGATGCAGTAAGATTATTTCGAAGTTCTGTCTTTTAATATTTTGAAAACCTAAAACCAAAAAAGTTTTTTTTTTAATTTAATCAACGAAAGATTAGCAAATCACCCTCGCTATAGTTTTATAAAAAAAGTTAATCTCTTATCTTTTTATCTTATTAAGTAATCAAGTATCTTAGATCTCGTCTGGCGCTAAGAGCTTTATAATCTAGGGCTAAAGTAGCGCGATAAATTCTTTTAGAGAAATCTTTTAACTAATTAAAAAAAAAAAAACTGCTTCACGTTGTATCCCGCACGTAGCAGGGTAGGCAGGGGGAACCTAGTTTTAAGACACTCTGTTCCCCACTTTCTGTGGATTTTTCGTGGCATATTCGCGTGGCATGTTGAATGGTGGAATACAATGCCGGGCTTTTGCCTTGGTGCCAGAGCAAAGAAATTACATTAAATTAAATCAGCTTCACGCTGTATCCCGCACATAGTAGGGTAGCCAGAGGGAACCTAGTATTAAGACGCTCCGTTCCCCACTTTCCGCCGAGTTTTAGAGGCATTGCGTATTGAGCGGCGGAACTCAACGCCGCGCTTTGCCTCGACGCTCAACGAATATTAATAAATAATAATTAGCTCCACCGAGTGGAAATCGAACCACCACTGCTTCTTTTAACTAACAAAAGCACAATTATTTTACAAAATCCCTTTTACGAGATTATTTGTTATATTATACTTCAACATCTCTAATATTGTTTATAGTTACGATCTTACGATAAAGCCGTAGGGCCGCCGTTTCGCTATAACGAAAGATTGCTTGTCTGTTTCTCTTTATCGCCAGTTTATGATAGATCGTAAATGAGAACAATAATGGGGATTACTTTTCATTGGCATTTTATTCATTTTATGTATTAAAACGTGTATATTGCGTGTCTTATAAAGAAGATCAGGCAGCTTCACGCTGTATCCCGTACACAACAGGCAGACTTAGGCAGAGGGAACCTAGTGTTGACACACTTCGTTCCCCAATTTTTGTCGAATTCTGGAGGCATTGCACTTTGCCTCGACACCAGAGCGAAGAAATGGAAATATAAATTTAAATAATTATTTATTTTTTTCGAGTGGGGATCGAACCCACAACCAGTCGCGATTACAGTCACACTTTGTGCCCCTGCGCCACGACTAGCCTCAACAATAATAAATTACAATATGAAACTAGTATGTATATATATTTTTGCAAATGCATCCAGAAATTGGCGGAAAGTGGGGAACGGAGTGTCTTAACACTAGATTCCCTCTGCCTACCCTGCTGTGTGCGGGATACAGCGTGTAGCTGAAAAAAAAAACTTATATATATTTTTACCAGGTACCTATGGATACGAATAGCTCTATTCGAGCGACAACTAGCAAAAATCATCGAACATCTAGTCAACAACGCTACAAGATACTACGAAAGGGAAGCATTGGTGGCGGATCCTGACTACGGTAGTATACTGAGTTCCTTGCTGGTAGGGCCGTGCGCTTTGGAGTACTCCAAAGCAAAGGCCCCAGCGTGTTTCTGGTCGGACCCTCCGGCGGATGAACTAGTAAGTAAAAAATTCTATATATTAAATAAGATAAACAAGGATTGAGGTCAGTCGTAGTGCAGGGGCACAAAGTGTGACTGTTAAATCGACTGGTTGTGGGTTCGATCCCCACTCAAGGAGATAAAATATTTACTTATATTTATATTTTCATTACTTCGCTCTGGTGTAAAGGCAAAGTGCGACGTTGAGTTCCGTCACTCAACACGCAATACCTCCAGAACTCGGCGGAAAGTGGGGAACGGAGTGTCTTAAAACTAGGTTCCCTCTGCGTATCCTGCTGTGTGCGGAATACAGCGTGAAGCTGATTTTCCTTTTTTAAAAAAAGAAAGATAGAAGCCGCCGTGGCGCAGTGGCACAGTGTGTGACTGCAAACGCTACGCAATGGATTCGATTAAAACTCTGTGGAATGCGATGAGTGGCGTTGAGTTCCGTGTTTTTTTGTACTAAAAATATCTTTAAAGTTCAATAACGACATTGTATTAAGTTTTGCTCAGGTCAGCTCTTTTTTTTGGACGTTGACATTTAATTAACAGGAACGTTTATTGCTTTTAAAACCATTTTTAAAGCTAAAAGGAAATTTTAAACGAGCGACCATTCCAAATTAATTATGTTTTCTATAAAATTTATGTTAATCTAAGAATAGTAAAAACAAGATTCCTACAAATATAATTCAGCTTTGCATTAATGAAATAAAAAATTAATTAGCTATTAACACATCCAAATCAGTTTTTTTTTAAATAAATATATTGTTTAAAATATTATTTTCAAATTATATTATTTACAAATAGATTGGCTAAATCTGTACGTCGATAATTTTACCAATATATTTAATTGTTATATTTAAAACAATTGTATATTTTGTTTTTATACGCGTGCACGTACTCATAATAAAAAAAAATTCAGCTTCAAGATCATACATGAAGAGTAAAAAACATATATTTTCGAGATTGATCCCACAAACACTACATTATTCTTGTCATTGACATTGACTAATATTCCTTTTTTAATCACCGACATAAAAAAGGAGTGTTATAAATTTGACGTGTCTGTATGTGTATTTGCTTGTGGCACCGTAGCTCCTAAAGTAATGAAATAACTAATTTGAGTGCGGTTTTTTTATCGAAAATCTTGTTCAACGCAGTGGTTCTTTGCTATTGGCTATGTTTTATAAAAATAAGATTAGTAACTATAGAGTTACAAGCACTTTACTAAGTGACATTTTTGTTCGGTTGTTTATTAAAATAAAAAAAAATGTTAGTTACGGTTTCCAGGAGGTGCGGATTCGAGTCCCGCTACGTTCAATTTTTTATACATTTTCTAAATAAGTAAGATTAGTAGCTGTTGAGTTTTTTTCTTTGCACTTACCAACATTACATGTGTATATAACATTTTTGTTCGGTTGTTTATTAAAATAAAAAAATTACTTATATAATATCGTATAATTTGTTTATAGGTTCAAAGGCACAGGATGTCAGCTGGTACAACAACCCCGCCGTCGGTGCGTCGACCCATACTAAATTTCAGAAGAAGTCTGAACGCATCGTCCGATGACGGCACTGCTACTACATCAGGTAAATTATATAGTTCTACATTTTGACTAATTAAAAAAAAATAAACAGCTTCACGCTGTATCCCGCACACAGCAGGGTAGGCAGAGGGAACCTAGTGTTAAGACACTCTGTTCCCCACTTTCCACCAACTTCTGGAGGCATTGCGTGTTGTGCGGAACTCAACGCCGCGCTTTGCCTCGACACCAGAGCGAAGAAATGAAAATATAAAAGTAAATAAATATTTCTTTTCCTCGAGTGGGGAGCGAACCCACGACCAGTCGGTTTTACAGTCACACTTCGTGCCGCTGCGCCACGACTGGTCTCTTGACTAATATTTGAAATATTAATTCAGTACAAGGTTTAAATAGGTTGTTAAGTCGATTTGCCATTTTTTTTTAAATCATAATAAGTACTAGATTGCTTTATTTATAGGATGATCCAATGATCAAATCGTGATCTATGTTACTGTGTGAACCAAATTTAAGATATACTTATTTAAGAAACATCCTTAGAAGAGTACTAAAGATATAATAATTATAAAAAAATATGCAAGTTGACTTTTAAACTTACTGACCATCTTACAATTAAACTTATTTTTATATTATAGCCAAATGATAATATACGTTTTTAAATATATATTTTAATAAAAAATAATAAATTATCCTTTAAGTTTCACGATAATTGGTTGAGTTTTGGTGTGAAAACGTAACAGACAAACTTACGTACTCATATAATATTAGTATGATTTACTCCAAATTTACTTGTTTATTTATGTACATACTGTTTGTCCTCTAGTGATTTCTTACAGACGGAGTATCTGATTAAAGTTTTTAAATAATCTGTTAGTCGTTAGGACCGCAATAAATTAATAATGAAATGAAATTGGATTTGCAAATTTTAATTAAATTTGGCGGTTAAGTATTTATTTATATTATTGAAAACCCTTATATAATAATAATGAAATTTGAAAGTAGATAATTAATTACGAGGCCATCGTGGCGCAGTGGCTTAAGTGTGCGACTATAAAAACCACGGTTGTGGGTTCCATTCCAAATCGGAGAAACGAGTTATTATTTATCAATATTTTCATTTCATCGCACAAGGCAAATCGCAGTGTTGAGTTTCACCCCTGAACACGCAATGCTTCAAAACGGAGTATCTTAACAAAGGGAACCTCATTCCCTTAGCTTACCGAAAACTGAATTTCTGTAAGGCCAAAAAAAAAATACGATCAAATCTAAACCAAACTTAAAATTAATCAATTAAAGAAATAGTTCAAAAGAATAACTAACTAATTTATAAGGCTTCTATCAAAATATTTATTTAGTTAATTTAGTTAATTGACTATTAAGTCTCGAGTTCATTTTAAAAGACTTTATTTAATTATTTTAGTGTATTGAACTTATTAAGTCTAGAACACGAGTTCTCTTTTTATAGGTTTAAAGCTTTGCTTTTACTTATTGAGTGTTTAATTTGTAGTGGACTTGAGGATTTCATAAATAGTTCTAAATATCTTAGAATTTGATTCTTAATTAAAAAAAATATTTTATTAATTTACCAGTAATATAATAGCTACGAGAATAATATATGTATATCTAAATATGACTAATATTGTAGTTCATTTATTTGAAGCTTTTAAGCTTTCTAGTATTCAAAATTTTCTATATTATATGTATGTATTTTATTTTAAATGGATTACTTTCAAGGCGGTAAACGCGGTAAGTTGTGGGTTCGATTACCTCTCGAGGAAATGAAATTTTTATTATTTCCGTTTCGTCCCTCAACACACGTTGCCACCGGAATTCGGTAGAAAATGAGGCGTGGAGTGTCTTGATAAACTCCTTAAACTCCAATTACTAAACTCTATCTGCCTGCTCTGTTGTGTGCGGAATACAGCGTGAAGCTAATATTTCTTTTAATTTTACAAACAAAGCTGGGTATTGATGTCGGTCGTGCCGCAGAGGCACAGAGTGTGACTGTAAAATCGACTGGTTGTGGGCTCGATCCCTACTCGAGGAAGTGAAATATTTATTTACATTTATATTTTAATTTCTTCGCTCTGGTGTCCAGGCAAAGCGCGGCGTTGAGTTCCGCCATTCAGCACGCAATGCCTCCAGAAATCGGCGGAAGGTGGGAACGAAGTGTCTTAACACTAGGTTCCCTCTGCCTACCCTGCTGTGTGTGGGATACAGGGTGAAACTGAAAAAAAAAGCTGGCTATTATACTATTTGAGTTAACTTGGACAAATATATATATATATTTAAAATCCTGAAACGTTTTTTTTTCTAATGATTTTTATTTATAGGAGCGGGTAATGCAACAGTTTCGAGCGCTAAGGACTACGTGGAAAGCTTACATCAGAATTCCCGGGCTACATTGTTGTATGGAAAAAATAATGTCTGCGTTCAGCCGGTGGGTGTAATTGTTATTGTAATTTCTAATGTCTTTTAGTGGTACTTAACATTTTATAAATATAATAAATTATATTATGATGGATTATTTTTTACTTTTTTTTTTAGCTTCACGCTGTATCCCGCACATAATAGGGTAGGCAGAGGGAACATGGGAACCTAGTGCTAAGGCATTTGCGTTCCCCAATTTCTGCGGATTTCTTAAGGCATTACTTGTTGGGTGGCGAAACTCAACAGCCTCGCCTCATCTCAGAGCGAAAAAGTGTTTAATTTAAATAGATGCTTTTTACACGTAACTAGACCCTACAACTATGGCGTGACACACAATTATAGCTGTAATTTTGTGATAAATAAATCAAAATAAAAAAATCAGCTTCACTCTATTTCCCGCACTTAGCAGGGTAGGCAAAGGGAACTTAGTGTTAAGACACTCCGTTCCCCTTTTTAGGCCGAATTCTGGAGGCATTGCGTGTTGAGTGGCGGAACTCAACGACGCGCTTAGCCTCGACACCAGAGCGAAGATATCAAAATATAAATGTAAATAAATATTTCATTTCCTCGAGTGTGCATGGAACCCGCAACTAATTGAAATTAAAATATTTTTTTTTCGTGAAATCAACAGAATTATTGTTAAAAATGATCAGGAACTATTTTTCTCATCTCTTATGTGTGCAGAACTCGAGCCGATTTTTATTTGCAAAAAAATTATCTGCCAAGGGAACTACCTATCTGGCACAATTTTTTTTAAATAACTTTTTCCGGGGTAAAAACGCAAGAATTATTTGTAAAATCTATCAGGAACTATATATAGAATTCAGTTGCATGCGAAGAGAACTCAATTTTGTTTTTTAATTTGCTTGACAATATAGATACATTTAAAATACGTAAGCTACTTTTAAAAATAAATAATTAAAATTAAATAATTTCATGTTAAATAACATATTAATTTTATATTTTTAATGTAGATAAAATTGAGGCCGTCGCGGCGTAGGGCCACAAGGGCGTGAATGTAAGTGGACGGTTGTGGGTTCGATCGTCATTCGAGAGAATGAATTATTATTTGTTAATATTTTCATTTCTCTACTCTGGCACTAAAGCAGTCGAATTCCGCGTAAAGTTTCCCCACCCAACACGCAATACCTCGAAAATTTCAGCGAAAATTTCAGCCTTAACACTAGGTTCCCTGGCTACCCTGCTACATGCGGGATACAGCATTAAGCTGAAAAAAAATATATAATAATTATAAAACAACTTATAGAAAGATGTAGAAGAACCTATGCCCGGTTACCTAAGTCTACATCAAACCGCCGCTGGGTTAGTTATCAAATGGACCCCAAATCAACTTATGAACGGATACGCTGAAAGCGAAGGAATTGATAAAAGGTAATTACGATTTGCTATTATATTTCTATAGTAGATTCTAGTTATATGTAGTTATATGAGAAAGTAATAAAGTTATGGCTTGTATGTATGTTTGTTCTATGGAATTTATGGATAAATTAATTATCTATCTATATTAGATTAATATATCTATAAATTCCATAGAATTGTTCATTATTGACCTAAATTCTTTTAATGGAGGTAGCATTACATGAATTTAGAGAACCTAAGAATATTTATTATAGAAAGAATTCAATCTTAAGTATGCTAAAACAAAATAATATCTTAAACGATAATAAATATCTTTTGTCTCTTAGAATGCGATTTATTATTGTAATTTACATTTTGGTTACTACAATCTGTTTAATGCTTCTCCATTAATTTAAATGTTGTTGTCTGTAGTACTTTACATTGTTTGTTAGACAGTAAACATTCTTTTGATTTGCGTGCTATAATATATTTTTAGTTTTCTTTATATTTCGTCCAGTTAAAGTGTAAACCAGTTTCGTCTTTTTATTTTTTTGTTAGGTATTTTTTTTCTACAAAAGTGTAAAAAATCTATTAAAAAAAAAAAAATTATTTCATCGTCTCTCATGAAAATTCGCTTAATATATTTTTTCCAGGTTTACACTTTAAGCCGACAATTTGTTTTGAGTGTATTATTGTAGTTTGTATAGTACGGTCGACGAATCGTGACCGGCCTAAAGTAACTAAAAAGAGCTGAATAGATTTGACTACAAGATTCTTCTCACTTTTGATTGTTTTCCTCCCAAAGTTCAGAATATGTAACTTCAAGACGGCCACGACTCGTCGACTATACTGTACTGTGTATTACTTTCGTTGGCTGGTCTATAGTGTAATTTTGTTTGCGTGTCCACTTTTTTCATTTTGAATATATAATGTAGAACATATTCCGCTGTTTGTTTGAGAGTAAATATATGTTTTTGTTCTGAGTATGGTATTGTAGTGTGTATCAGTATCGTTGGCACCGCGTACATTCGTCCGCGTGTCCGCACGCGTGTGTTCTGTGCAGTGCGTCGCCGTGCACAGTGTACAGGCGGACGTGCGGCGGCTCGCTCTGTGCTGATTGGTATGTATTGGCTTTGTGTTGTTTCATTTTAATGCTTGCATGTGTATACTACGGTCGAAGAGTTGTGGCCGCCCTGAAGTTAGCTGTGGATCTTTGCGCAGATTTGATTTTAGGATTTTTCTTATTTTGAATTATTTTCGTACTGAGTTCACTATGTGCATAGCACATTTATTTCTGTAAGCTAAATTTTAGGGCGGTCACTACACGTTAACCGTACTATATCTTAAGATAAGCCTAAGCACAGAATTTAGTGTCGTATATAGTTGTTTAATCATAAATAACATTAACTTTGGATTGAAATTATATGCTAATTTCACTTAGACAAGGTGAAAATTTATTAATTAAAAATATTTTATCTCCATAATTGGAGTCGCCGATCCCACAATTTACGTTCACATCTTTAAAAAAATACGAAAATTTCACACATTCTATTTTTCTGTTGGTTAAGTGATTAGTTATTTGCTAACCACTCAGAAATGTTTTTTTTGCAACTTGATGATGAATCTCGCAAATAACTTTCTTCTTGAGTGACGGAACTCAACGCCGCGCTTTGCTTTATCACCAGAGGAAAAAATAAAATATTGAATATTTGATTTCCCGAATGGAAATCGAGTCCACAACTGTCGCGTCTACAGTCCTACACTGGCCACTGAGCCACGCAGATCTCAAATTATATTTAGATGAAATTTTTTATATTATGATTATAGGTCAAAAATACACACCTCCACTACCTTCAATTAAATAAATAATATTACTGTAAGTTTTCTTATTCGCAGTTCACAAACATAAGGCATATTTTTTTACCATTGTGACACTAGAAGCTACAAAATGATCCTTTTATCCAACGCGAACTTAAAACGACAGGCAATAAATTTTAATTTATTATGTTTTTAATAATATTATCATTACACTTTCTGAAAATTTAAGTAATCATTTAAATTTTAGACCAGTTGAGGCCAGTCGCGGCGCAACGGCACGAAGTGTTACTGTAAAACCGACTGGTTGTGGGTTCGATCCCCACTAGAGGAAATTAAATATTTACTTAAATTTATATTTCAATTTCTTCGCTCTGGTGTCGAGGCTAAGCGCGGCGTTGAGTTCTGCCAATCAACACGCAATGCTTCCAGAATTCGGCAGAAAGTGGGGAACGGAGTGTCTTAACACTAGGTTCCCTCTGGCTACCCACCTGTGTACAGAATGCAGAGTGAAGCTAATTTATTTATTTTTTTTAATTAAAATTTTAAGCCTCTTTATTTAATAAGACGAATCTATAGAAGCTTAGTTGGTTTCGTTTCGAGGATCACGTTTTCTTACAGAACAAGCAACACGTTTATTCCTGTCACGTATAGTATTGTTTTCTTTTTTTATTATTATTTATGGTTCGTGTTTGATTAACGTGTTCCTAATATTGAGTTTTAGGGATGTTCAAATTATATTAAATTACGTGTCACGAATGTCCCTATTAAATAGTTAAAATAAAATAAATCAGCGGTATCCCGCACACAACAGGGTAGGCAGAGGGAACCTAGTGTTAAGACACTCCATTCCCCATTTCCTGCCGGATTCTGGAGGCATTGCGTATTGAGTGGCAGAACTCGACGCCGCGCTTTGCCTCTACATCAGAGCGAAGAAATGGAAATATAAATTTAGTGTTTTAGTGTTTACTCGAGTGGAGATCGAACCCACAACCAGTCGGTTTTACAGTCACACTTTGTGCCCCTGCGCCACGACTGGCCTCTTATTAAATAGTTTTATAATTATATTAATATTTAATTACATTGTTTCTATTATATTTATAATTAATTAATTAATTAGGTAACCCATAGTAAAAGAAAAGTTCATATGACAAGTTACATTTTGATAATATTACTGAAATTAATGTGGTTTGGTTTGGTTTCTTTTAATATGGCGTTCCGAGCGTGCCAGTTGAGCACAAAATCACTTCGCCAATGTCACGTTGAATGGAGAACACACGAAAGAGGTTGTACGGTAAAAAAAGATAATATTACATAACAGAAAAATGCATGTTTAAAAGAGTTCCCAGAAAAATACTGCCTTCACCTATAACAAGACAAAAATATATATACAATATATAAATATAGAGGGTTAGTAATATCTATTATTTTACATCAATGTTACATTATAGTTTAATTTTGTTATTCTTAATATATTTACATAAAAATTTACAAAGTGGACTAAACACAAACATTAACAAACACTGAACATTAAGGGGGCGGGGAACTTTATGAGGAAGGATATCATATAAGGGACGGATCAATTTAGGACAAGAGAAAAGGATGTGAGAAGGGGAACCGTCGTCAAGGCCACATTCACACAGGGAATGGTCCCTGACCCTGATCTTAGCCAGATGAACAGGTGTACAAGCATGCCCTAAACGTAAGCGACAAATTGTTGTTATAATTCTCCGTTCAGTAAATTTTTGAGTATAAAACCAAGGTCGCCTTGGGATAGAATGTTGGATAGAAGCATAGTACTTACCTTTCAGAAGCCTTGATCTATCCCAGAGTTTTCTCCAGGAATCGTCCAGATGAGTAGATGCAAGGGACAACAAATCCTGGGCCGAATTTGAAAAATGATCTAAAGTGCCACACTGTATAGCTAATTTAGCGCAGGAGTCTGCAGATTCGTTCCCACTAATTCCAGAATGGCCTGGAATCCAAGCTAAAGTAATATCTAAACCCTTTAGAAAACATGAGTACAATACTTCGCGAATCCTTAAAACAATTGAAGACCTTAATTTGCTATGAAATGGATTACCTCTTAACGCCATTAAGCAGCTTAGTGAGTCAGTGAAAATAACCGTCTGTCTAAAGTCATGGGAACGTGTAAACAGGATTGCTTCTAATAAAGCAACAGCCTCACCTGTAAACACAGAAGATTCGGGAGGACATTTAAATTGTAAAATAATTTTGAATTTTGGGATCCAGCATGCAGCACCAACACAGCCTTCTTTAGAGAGCTTCGATGCATCAGTGAAGATGAGGAGATGATTAAACCAATTGGAATGAATTATATCTTGAAATTTTGTGTTGATGCCAGGATCTCCTTTGGTCAAGCCAAGATCTGTTATGATACAAGGAGAATGAACCAAAGCCTTGTATGGTGTACAAAACAATGGATTAGACGGAAAGCAGGACAACGGATGAGGAAGATTGGTAAATTTAAGGAAACTATTGAGTAAATATGGTAAGGGTTTGTCACGAGGGATAAGGTCGGCTAACTCGGATAGCTTAGACCATAAAGGATGGGAAGAAAGCTGTAACATTTTGCCCACAAATCGATCGGAGAGGTATTGACGGCGGATAGGAAGAGGAGGATCAACACACTCTACCTGCAGTGCGTTAGTAGGAGTAGACCTCATTGCACCTAGAATGATACGGAGACATTTATACTGTATTCGATTTAGTTTTTCTGACGCTACTTTATTAAAGGGGTCTAATACAAATAAACCATAATCAATATGACTACGAATAATTGCATGGTACACTAGTTTTAGAGTATAAGGGTGTGCACCCCACCACACACCAGACACAGCTCTTAAAGCATTTATGCCCTTTTCACATTTTCTGCTGAGATACTCAGCATGTGCAATTCCGTTCAGTCGTTTGTCGAGTATTATACCCAAAAACTTAACATTTTCTGAAAAAATTATAGGAACATTATCATATAAAATATTAAAATTTGGAATTATTCTCTTTTTTGTAAATACCACCGCTTGACATTTAGCGACTGATAATGCCAGTCCATGATCAGAAAGCCATTGGTTAAGATAGTGCAAAGCAGTATTTAAACGAAAAGTTATGTCCTCCACAGATTTTGAGCTGTAATAGAGGACGATATCATCAGCGTACTGAAGTATGTTGCAAAAACTATTGACAGACAGTTCGAGGTCATGAGTGTATAAATTATACAACAGAGGACTAAGAGCTGAACCTTGAGGAAGACCTTTCCAGACAAGTCTGGAAGGAACAGTAAGAAGCGGGTGCTTAACAGATACCGTTCTACCGGTCAGCAAATTGCATATGTAGTGAGACATCTTCGGCGGAATACTCAGCTGTCGAAGTTTCTGCCTGAGTACCGGAAGAAGAACACCATCATACGCAGATGCAACATCCAGAAAAACACCAACTAGATACTCTCCTTTGGCATAAGCTCGTCGAATGTCTGTAGTTAAAACGCTGAGACTATCAATGGTACTTAGCCCCTTTCTGAAGCCAAATTGAGAGGGTGCCAGTATATTCCTGCTTTCCACTATCCACTCCAGACGGTTTTTTAAAAGCCGTTCAACAATTTTTGATACAGTAGATGATAGAGCAATGGGTCTATAAGAATTGGGATCGGAAGAACACTTACCTGGTTTAAGTAAGGGAATGATAATTTGGGATTTCCATGAGTTGGGAATAATGCCTGATTGAAATATAATATTAACCAGATTTAAAAAATGACGTTTAGATTGTTCATTTAATCTAGTAATAAAAGAATAAAAAACACCGTCCTCACCAGGACTAGTGTCCTTTAAATCCGTTAAGACGTTATTGAGCTCTTCAAAGGAGAAAGGACAATCCATTTCCTCTGAAGATTCAACAGGCGAGGATATAAAAAGGTCATGGGATGGTACAAAAGGAGGAGCCAATTTGTCAGCAAAATCATTAAGCCAAATGGAAGGATTATTGGAGTTTGGACTGGTGACATTGTTAAGAGATCTACGAAATCTCTTAACGTTTGTCCAAACCAAAGAGGAAGAGGAGCGGGGACTAAGGGATTCACAGAAATTGATCCAACCAAGCTTTTTCTTTTTCCAAATGCATTTTCTAAACTTCGCATCACTGCGTAGGTACTCAACAAAATTTTCCATTGACATACAGGCTGCGTATGTCACCTCGGCAGATGTTCGCCGATCGACAGAATCAGAGCATTCCTGATCCCACCAGGGATTGAACTGCATCCAATTCTGAATGGAGCGCTTTTTAGGAATATGTGAGTCAGCCGCAGATAAAATGACAGAAATAAACCGATCATAGCAAAGAACGACATTCTCATAATTAACAGACTCAGGAAGATTGCCTAACATACAATCCACAGAGTCAGCATACTCAGCCCAATTAGCTTTTTTCAAGTTATATTTAAGAGGGGAATAGGGATTAAATGTAGGACTATGTGTATTATTGAGGGATAACAGAATTGGGAAGTGATCACTACCATGGGTGGAAGGAAGTACAGACCATGATAGTTGGGAAGCAAGGGAAGGAGAAGATAAGGAGAGATCTACAGCAGTCCTAGGATTCTGATTAGGATTAACCCTACGAGTCGGTGAGCCATCATTGAGAATGCAAAGATCCACATCATCAATCATGTCTACCAACGAAGGAGAAAATCTATCACAGTAATAACACCCCCACATAGTGTGGTGGGTGTTAAAATCACCCAGGACCAGGACAGGGCTAGGAAGCGCAGAGATAATAGACTTCAGCTCAAGGAAAAGAGAAGGGGAAGGATGAGGGATATAAGCGGAAAGAAAGGAGATATTAAAAGCCCTCACAGCAACAGCATTAATCTGTTGACTGTGAGATGGAAGAGGAATACGGGAATAGGGAGAGGAGTGCCGGATAAGGATAGCACTACCTCCATACCCGTCATTTCTGTCCTCCCGCAAACAGGAGAAACCTGACACCCTAAAATGGGAATCCGGCAACAACCATGTCTCCGAGAGGGCAACAATGACAGGTTGATACAGCGAAATAATATTCAGTAGTTCGTGCCTTTTGGGACGAATACTTTTACTATTCCACTGCAGGAATTTGATTGGGTCCATTATTGAGGATTTTATTATATAATTTTGTAAGGTTCTGGGCAACGTGGGACGGTAAAGGGAATTCATCACAGGAAGAAATTATGCTCACAAGGGTCTCTGTTAGAACAACTAACAGATCCTTTCTCGACATTGCAGAATTGTCAACACCCTGACTAAGAGCACAACCATTAGGGAGGGAAGAGGAACAATTACCAATTACTGCTTGGTGAGCTTGTCTATCATATCCCTTTGCTAAAGGAGCGCGGGGACGGGCAGTTTGGAAAACAGTCTTACGGTAAGATTTGTTAGGGATGACTGGAGCAATGGTTTGTTGGATGTGTGATTTATTATTGGAAATTGGTTGGAACGAGGAAATAGGTTGGGAAAACATTTCTTTTGCCATGTCAGCATAAGAACGTTGGGACGAAGGGAAACGGGATGATGCTTCCATGTAAGATATGCACTCTTGTGACATTAAAATTTTGATTGACTGTTGTCTTGCAAACTCAGGACAGTCTTTGTCTGTAGCAAAATGTTTACTACCACAATACATACAACTAGAGTCCGCCTTGGCTATGTCACATGCATCACCAGTATGATACTGGGAACACCTGTAACATCTAGGCTTCGATCTACACTGTGCTTTAACATGGCCAAAACGACAGCAATTCAGACATTGAATAGTAGGAAACTTATAGGGTTCTACAGGTAGGGAAGAGTGATAGGAAAAGACCCTATCAGGCAACATTTGTCCACGGAATGTAACCACAACCGACTGAGTCGGGACCCATGTAGTTACACCCTCACTCACATTCTTCCTATTTAATCTCCTTGCTTTCAATACCTGTCCACACCCAGAGGGAAATACCAAGGACTCGACAAGTTCATCTAATGAGAAGTCAACGGGAACATCTCTAACTATACCCATTCTAGTAATGTTAAAGGTTGGTATAACAGCAACATACTTACATAGACTTAGTATTGGGTTAGTCAAAAAAGAATTCGCTGCAGTAGCATTTGAGAATTCAACGCTTATCTTATTACGACCAATGTTTTTTATACCACCATCAATAATATCAATAATTTTGTTCTTGTGCAGAAACTGGCCAAACCTGATAGCTCTAATAGAGGTACCAGCTGCCGGGTCAGGAATTTCCCTCGATACATACACAATGAAAGGGCCTTTATCGGATTCAAGGTATGACTTAGCATTTTCGGAAAGGGAGGGATGAGTGTAAATATTTTGAATAGAAGGAGTTGCAGTGGTTGGATCAATTATGGTTTTTTTAACCATATCGACATCAGATAGAGAATCTCCGCTTTGTCTTTTTCTATTCATCTGAGACTCATTACCACCTGGATCAGGGGGATCAGGCGGGGGATCTGGATCCATCTTAGATTTTATAACCTACAAACTAAAATATAAGTATTAAGACTAATCTAACAAATAACAACACAAACACTTACTAAATACAAACACCTTGTTAATAAGGAACCTCTAAAAACTTAAACTTTTCCACTTAAAACAATAAACAACACTAAATTAAACAAAACCCTCACTGACACGTGTGTCAACCAAAACAAACGTCAGCGAAGTCAAAATTAATGTGAATACAACATGATCAAAAAGTCAAAAAGTCAAAAGTCAAATAATTTTATTCAAAATAAAAAGTTACATGCTTCATTTTTTGAACGTCAAATAATTTACCACCAGTTCACTAAAATTAGTGCCTCAGACCTGAGAAGAACCGGCGCAAGAAACTCAGCGGGACTTATTTTTTTTAAATCAATTATACAAAATCACATTTCAGCGTTTCTGACAATGATACTTTGAAATAGACTGGAGCGAGCATTTCATTCCCAAGGCGTGTTATCATTTATATAATCATTAATTTGGTAATAACCTTTAACACACAAACGTCTTTTCACAACTCTTTTAAATTGTGAAATAGAACATTCTCGGACGTTTTCTGGGATCCTATTGTAAAAGCGTACACATTGTCCCATAAAAGAATTACGGACCCGATGTAATCGGGTCACAGGTGCAATAAGTTTACTCCTATTTCTAGTATTGATATTATGTACATCACCAATTTTGGCAAAATCTTTAATATTCTTCTTAATATACATAACATTTTCAAAAATGTATTGAGATGCAACTGTCAAAATATTTATTTCTTTAAATTTTTGCCTTAACGATTCTTTTGGGCCTAAATTATAGATTGCGCGAATAGCTCGCTTCTGCAAGACAAAAATTGATTTAATACCGGCTGCATTACCCCAAAGTAGAATGCCGTAGGACATAATACTATGAAAGTAGCTAAAGTAAACAAGGCGAGCCGTTTCCACATTCGTTAATCGTCTGATTTTTTTAACCGCAAAAGCTGCTGAGCTAAGTCTATTCGCCAATCCATCGATATGAGGTCCCCACTGCAATTTAGAGTCAATGGTGATACCGAGAAACACCGTAGAATCGACAGGTTCCACGGCTTCACCATTCAAGAGTACATCAGCTTTAACAAATTTTGTGTTAGGTGTTCTGAAGATTATACATTTAGTTTTTTTACTATTCAATAGTAAGTTATTAACACTAAACCAATGTACTACTTTCGATAGAGCATTGTTTACATCGTCATATATGTTTTGTCGTCGTTTTATTTTAAAAATCAATGAAGTATCATCAGCAAACAATACTATATCATGGTTCTTTCCCACTAAAAATGGCAAATCATTTATGTATATTAAAAACAGAAAAGGACCAAGAATAGACCCTTGTGGGACCCCCATACTGACAAATGATCCAGGAGATTTCTTGCCATTTACATCAACCCTCTGAACTCTGTTAGTTAGCTAACAAATAAGAGGTCAGAAGATTGAGTGCACGCCCTCTTATGCCGTAATGGTGTAGCTTCATGACCAATGTAGAGTGCTGAACGCAATCAAAGGCCTTAGACAGATCACAGAACATACCAAGAGCATCCTGCGATCCCTCCCAAGCCTCAAATATACTTTTTATAAGTCCTACACCAGCATCAGTAGTCGAGCGACCTTTAGTAAAGCCATACTGTTTATCATGCAAAAGCTGATGTGAGTCAAAGTGCATCAGCATTTGATTTAAAATAATTTTCTCAAAGATTTTACTAAATGAGGGTAGTATAGATACAGGTCTGAAATTGTTGGGATCAGATGTACTACCCGATTTAAATATAGGTATGACTTTACTAAATTTCATTAAGTCAGGAAACACACCATACTCTATACAACTATTAAATACAGTCGCGAGGTAAGGAGCAACAGCATCTATTATATGACTAATTAATTTAACAGAAATTCCCCATATATCTGATGTTTTCTTAATGTCTAGGGACTTGAATGTCTTAACAATCCAAGAAAAATATCATTTTTAGGCAAAGCACGGCGTTGAGTTCCGCCACTCAACACGCTATACTTCTAGAGTTCGGCGGTAATTGAGGAAGGGAAGTATCTTAATAGGAATGGAGGAATTCTGGGAACCTAGCGTTATGAACAATGGTTCAGGTTTCCTCTGCCTACTCTGGTATGTGCGGGTAATAAATAGCGTGAAGCTAAAGACAATTTTCTTAAATCAAAATTGTCGTCAAACACCACCACAGCGTCTGGCTGTTGTAAATACAAAGGTTGTGTGTTCGATTCCCACTTGGGGAAATGAATTATTTTCATTTTCTCGCTCTGATAACAAGACAAAGCGCGGTGCTAAGTGCAGTTTCAAAAATTTGTCGTACTAGACTCCTTTTGCTTATTCTAATATTCTGTATACTTGTTTAAAGCTAGCAAAAATATTAAAGTACAATAGTGTTGTTTTTTCTTCTAGTGTATACTGGGCGATGTCGCTCCAGGTGTGCGTGTGGGAGGTGGTGTACGTGCACGTGCACCGCTCACAAGCGAGCGACGCCCTCATATTGGTCGGGCAGGACGGGGTTCAACGACCGCCGATACATTTTCCGAAAGGTTTTTTTTTTAATTTTTCAATATTTTTAATTATTTATTATTATCATCAATAGTTGTGTGCATTGAAAATCAGCCTTTTTATCATAAATTTATTAGTCGGTCTTTTGATAAAATAAAGAATGGTTTACCTTTAGTATTGAGATGCACTTAGAAATTGGAGCTGTCACAAATAATATTTTATACTATATAAAATATTATTTATGATTTCTGCATTTTTAATATATCATCATTTAATGTAATATTAATAACATAGTACGATCAAATAAGATAAATAATTGAGATTATTTTTTATTATAGGCGGGCATTTGCTATCCTTCTTGAGTAATTTGGAGACGGGGCTTTTGCCACATGGTCAACTTGACCCGCCACTGTGGTCACAACGGGGAACTGGCAAGGTACTATATTTTAATAAAATATCACGTCTATAGTCAGACATTGTTTAATTGTGCCACGATGGACTCATTTTATTCATAAATCAATCTCTTGTTTTTAAAAAAATAAATTGACAATGAAAAATGGTTTTAAATATTTTACCAATAATACATTTTTGTGGGTTCGTCGTCGGCCTAGGGAGTAAACAGCCTATTAAGCAAATAGTCAAGAGAAACAAAAAAAAAGTTCTTTAACAACTTACAGTATATTATAATTAAGTAGGTATGTATTATCAGAAAATTTTATATTTCAAAAATTGATTTGTATTCTGTACCTACTATATGAAATAAAATAAAGGTAACGAATTTAGCAAAAATTTACACTCAAGCCGATTATATGTGACATAAAGCGTGTAGCTAAAAAAACAATATAGAAACACACGATCAATGGTTTTTAATTTTCCCTATAGTTTTTACGTTTTAATCTACTTCGTTATAAACATGATGATGACGATCAAGTTTCAATCATAATCTTAATGTCTTTTTAATTTATCTGTACGTAATTTAATGACTTTAAAATACTTATAAAATAATCGATTATTTTAGGTGTTTGGTCGTGGCAAGATACGAAGGCGACCGATGCCCAGCTTGTGCGAGAGTGGAGAAACTGAAGAACCTGATTGGGAAGAAGTGGCCGGAGACTACGTGTTTCGTATTGTTAATAACGCTATCGCTGATAGAGAAGGTATGTTTTTTCTAAGAAGAAGCACCGAAAACTTTATAGGACAACCAAGTGATCCTATAGGACAATGTGATCTTGTCATGTGATTGTGATGTTGTCTGTCTGTCTATTTGTCAAGACCATCTATCTCGAAATCATATGAATATATAATTTGAAATTAATATATTGTGAATATATGAATATAAATAATAATAAATGTGAATATATTAATTTGAAATGAATATCTAATATGCAGGTCTACGGTCCTTTGGACCATTCAAAAATAAAGCTTCAAGTCAACGCCAGCAAAAGATATGAACGTTTACGTACCGCTTTTGAATTTCGCCGTGTAATCAAAACCTAGTTGGGTGTTTGTCGTGGACCTACAATCATGAAATTTGGCATGGAGTGAGAACTTGTAGTATAAATAGATTAAAATATCGAAAAAAGTGACAATTTATACGTATTTCATAGAAAAAAGTGATCATTACTTACTTATAATTGTAGTTCATTTCATACAAAATGAGGGCTTCTGGAATTTCGACATAAAATCCTGAATGTGCCATACCAATTTCAGGTAACCCTCGGTATGAGAATCTGACTCACGTTTGGCCAGTTTTTTAATTTAAATAGATAATAATTTTCAAAATTTTTAAAGTGTTATTACACTTAGGAATGAAGAACGTTTTCTAAATAAATAATAATTTTCAATTACCATTACCAAAGGATAATTTAATTTTAAATGATATAGCGGGATGTTGCCAGAACTACTATTACGTGACCTAGCGTTACTCGTTGACGTGACATAACATAACATGACCTATTATAACGTGATGAGGACAACTTGACGTGACGTGACTTTATTAAAAAAGTTTAAAAGTTTCCATAACTTGAAAGAGAAACACAGAATCTTATAGAATGTATGGTCCGTGAGTCCGTCTGTTAATACCATTTTTCTATAGGTTGCGTGAAAGTATGAAATTAAAATTAATATCAAATTTTTGGATCAGTCCCTTGGATCTCGTCTTTGGGAATATTGTATGAAATTTTCGCACTTCCCTTTTCTAAGAGTTATATTATCAACAATTAAGCAATATGGCAAGAAGTAACATTTTGCACTACATAACAAAGGATTCTTTTTCTATGAAAATGGGTAATTTTAATCCATAGAAAAAAAACTTTGAATTAGTTGATCCCAAGCCCGAACCTCCAACGTCGCTTGTTGCAGCCATGCGGCACTCGCTGCTGGAGCGCGTGGTGCAGTCGCCGCCGCGCACGCCGCGCCGCCCGCTCGCCTCCACCTCCACCACCTCCTCCGACTCCTCCACCATGTCCGTGGACTGCCCCGGCCTCACCGGCCTCACCGGCCTCAACGGGCACGGCGCGCCCGCTGCCAACCCTATTGCTGAAGAGGTATTGGACATTTCTATTTGTGTAAGGTGGAATGGATATAACGCGCCCGTTGCTTATCCCATTGCTGAGGAAGCATTGCAAATTGTATTATTATGTTGTTTGAATAATTTTAATGAAACTTGTTTTAACGATTTTTTGCACTCCTTCGTCCGCACAAAATTCATGAAAAGAGATATGAAGTTTTGCTTCATGTTTTGACAAATACATGTAAACATGGCGCAGCGGCACAAAGTGTGACTGTTAAACCGACTGGTTATGGGTTCGATCCCCACTCGAGGAGATGAAATATTTGCTTAAAATTTATATTTCCATTTCTTCGCTCTAATGTCGAGGCAAAGCGCGGCGTTGATTTCTGCCACTCAACACGCAATGCCTCCAGAATTCGGCAGGGTAGAAAATGGGAAAAGGAGTGTCTTAACACTAGGTTCCCTCTGTCTACCCTGCAGTGTGCGGTATACACCGTGAAGCTGATATAAATGAATAACTTCCAAATGCAGGTGGCTTCAATCGAGCTGGTTTGCAGTACGATGCGTCGTCAGATCATATCGCGCGCGTTCTACGGGTGGCTCGCGTACTGCCGGCACCTGTCCACCGTCCGCACCCACCTCAGTGGACTTGTACATTCTAGTATTGTGCCGAGAGGTTGGTTTGTTTTGTTAGTTAAGTAGTAATGTTAATATTTAAAATTTATGTTATAAGTTACAATCTAATAAAAAATATAAATTTAAAATGAAACCCAAGTAAAATGTTAACTAAACTGACGCATGAATGGGAGATCTATATGGGTACCGAGTTCGAGAGTGTTTAGTCGGGTTATAATTTAAGGTCTAAATTTAACTCGACTTTTTTTTTACGTACATATTTTATTATATTTGTAAGTTAGTGTACTCCCAGCTTGTACTAAACTATTAGATTGATATTTGGTGGTGGTAAAAAATAGCCAAGTCAAATTTAGATCTTTAATTTTTTCCCAAGTGAACAGAGAGCTCGGCACCCATATAGATCGCCTATTCTTTTGCCAGTATAGTTAACATTAGTAGTAGGGTCCCCAGCCAATTCTCGTTGGTTTCGAAAACCAAAAAAAAAAAGAAACAGCCCCCCATTTGGATCGATCGCGCTGCGTCCCAAAGCTATATCTCTAACCGTACCAAAGATAACTTTTTAAATTAAATCACACCAGTTGATTTGCTAATTACGCTCCCCTGTCTTAACGTTCTTATTCACTCACTTCGTGGTCACCTAACTACGTCACAGTGTCTCTGTCTGTTCGTTGTTATGTTGACTACTACTAAGACTACTACTAATTTACTATCCTAATCAAAGCGTCATAATTCATGATATAGTATTATATTATATGCTAGAAGAGAACCCATGATATTAAATCGCTTCCTGGAAATGATTTCGTTGTTTTTTTTTTTTTTATATTTAAATTGTTTTGCGCCACAGACTTTTGTTGTCCGTGCCTTTTTTGTTCTTATTTGATTTTTAAAAATGTTATTTTTTCTTTTTAAAATGTGAAGTGGACGTTAATATCTTGAATGGTCTGCTTTTGTCAAATCCGAGTTCCTTTTGATGATTTCGTTGTTACTATTTTTATGAATTTATTTAGCACACTTCATTTAGGTATCGTTATTGTTTTCCTAATATTTTATAAGGATCTGGACTCAATCACATATTTCGTTTTAGCAACAGATTTGTAGTGAATATTATCTTTTATAAAATTAAATAAATAATAATAATAATAATACATGTAAATTCCTATTTCATTCGATATTAATATTATATACTTACACTACATTCTATTTTCAAATTTACTTAAAACTAAATTGTTAATATTTATATTTATTATAATTCATCCGCACGCAGCGCATTCGCATGACAAACTTCTTCGAGTTTTTTTGCTGTGCGTGACGTAGCCTGCTTGCTAGCGACGAGTAAAGAGTCGGCTACTATCGCTTGCGACGTTCACTTGTTTTAATATTGTACTCCTTGCTTATATTCAATTTTAAGCCTTATCTTCTTGCTAATACGTATCTGTTTCGCTTATCTGTTTTTCTAGTATTTCTTTAAATTTCTTTCTTTCCTTCTGTGAGTGTGTAAAATTATTCTCTTTGTATCTCTGCTTAAGTGTAAATAAATTTGGACAATTATTCCACAAAATTTTGGAAATTTAATTTCACTCCATAATTAAAAATATAAAATATTATTAAATAGCGTAAATCACAAAAACCGCTATAGATTTCTCAATACTATCGTCAGAGTTTATGGAATTTTAATAGGTATATCCATTTACTTTCACTTTGAACTAATAGTTTAATTGCTCATAACATTATAGTTTACAGTATTTCTAGAATTTAATTAATAGGTTGCTTTACTTACTTTTACTTTGAACCGATTTATCTTAATATATTTGATCGTTTATAAAACTTATTTATCGATTGCATAAATATTGACGAACATTACTAATAGTCTAAGTTAGTTTAAAACGACTGTGTATTTTTGGATTCTCCACTAAATTGTCCTGTAACTTCTTGTAAAGAACTACCTATTGTGTGTGAGTATTGTCGAGTAAGTGCGGACTACATGGAAACCTGAGATAACTACGTTCGTTATATATAGGGCGAGCATCGAAATATACCTCGTACCTTATTACTATCAATAAAGATGATAGATCCAATGTAACACATCTCATAAAAATTGAGACATTTGATTTCAAAAAACTGGCTAATATACCCCCGGAGGAGCACTGGAAACATGCAGACGTGAGGATTAAATATTACAACAACGAGAAAAACAAAAAATACCACCACCAACTAACAGGAAAGTTAATATACAGCATTACGAAAGAAATTTCCAGTGTACCAGACCCAAAACAATATAATTTTAAACAAAAAAACTAAATAAATTATCTTACTAAAATGTTACTTTTTTTATTTTTCATATGAAAAGGCATTTAAATAAAACCAAATAATATTTTTTATACATTAGCATTTATTATAATAAATAATGTTTCATACATTTTTTCACATAATTTTATTCTTGTTTAATCTATTATAAAAGATTGAAACATATCAATTAACAGAAGATCATTATTAATTGTATTTTGATAAAAGACTTCAACAAAATCAGTGAAAACACTTTGAAAACATTTTGAATTATCTTATTGATATCGATCTACTTCTATTTCATTTTAAAAATGATAAATGATAACTATTTGGTTTTCGACCAAAAGTATCGAAATATTCTCGCAATTCCATTTGTACCTATGTAAATTCCTATCCAATGTGAGCCTCGTTTTGTATCAGGATCTAAATGCGTATAGCTAATGCGTATGCATACGCTATGAGAATTATAGCAAAAAAATCATAAAACCCCATTTATACCTATAATATATTTATACATAATATAATATTACACAATCTTAGCAATTACGATGCTCATTTTATTGTACATGCATTAAATTTTGCTGAAGGTGAGGTACAAATCACTCCTAAAAATAAAGAAAAGTATATTTTTTTCTCAAAACGTCTGAACGTAAATGATAAAAAGGTTACTTTGAGGTTTATTGACTTTTTAAATTTTTTATCGAGTAGTTTAGATTCACTAGCTAAGAATCTTAATGACGATGAGTTCCAAGAAACAAAAAAACAATATCCCTGATAAAGACTTTCAGTTGTTAAAGCGGAAAGGTTTATATGAATATATGTCTTCGTTCAAATCATTAGAATTATCGTCGTTGCCTGATGGCATGGCATGCCTGATGGCATCAATTGAGTGTTTTGTTAGTACATTGACTGGTCAAAGCATTTCAGTTGACGATTATAATTATGTTCAAAAAGTATGGTCTCATTTTCACTGTCTGTATGTATGGCTGACTATTCTAATCTTTATTTAAAAATCGACGTAATACTTTTATGTGATATTTTAAATGTTAAGACTTACGATTTAGATCCTGCTCATTACTATACCGCTCCAGGGTTAAATTGGGATGCTATGTTAAAATGTACTAAAGTTGAACCAGAATTATTAACAGATTTTGAAATTTTTTTTGTCAAATTCCTATTAGAGGCGGCATATCACAATGCAGTAATCGTTATGCATAAGCAAATAATCCACACATGAAAACTTATTATAGTAATGACCTTATTCATATTTAATTTATCTTGATGCAAACAATTTAAATGGGTGGGCTATGCCTCAATATTTGCCTTTGTCTAATATGAATTTGAATAGGAAGATCCTTATGTATTTTGTAGATCCTTGTGTATTTTTTTTTAATGTAAGTTATAATGTACCGATCACTTCTGATGTTGGATATATTTTAGAAGTAGATATAGAATACCCCGATAAGGTTAAATTATGTTCTTTCCATTATATCCACAAAATATTTGTGTAGGTAATTCTAAACAATCTAAATCAGTAACTAATTTATATAACAAGGAAAAATATGTTTTACATTATAGAAATATTTTGCAATATGAAATATGGTTTGCGAGTACAAAAAGTTCATAAAGTATTAAAGTTCATACAAAGACCTTAATTAAAAAAATATATTGAATTTAACACCCAATTACGTACTTAAGTAACATCTGATTTCAATTTTTTTAAGCTGATGAATAATTCTGTATTTGGAAAGACAAAGGAAAATATTGAAAAGAGGTTAAACGGTAATATATTAACACATTGGGAAAATCACGGAAAAATCAAATATTTTGAGAGTCTTATTGCTCGTCCAGAATTTCACAGTTTTTCTATTTTTTCTGAAAATTTGGTCGCAGTCCAACTTCGCAAAACTAAATTGTTTTATATAAGATATATCCAAGACTTTAATGTATGACTTGAACATGAAACTGTTATATACTGATACTGATAGTTTGATATACAAAATATTTTGTGAAGATTTTTACAAAGAAATCAAGGAAGATTTGAATTCATATTTTGATACTTCTGATCCTTTAAATAATCAGTTTGATTTTCCTCAAGTAAATAAAAAGAAATTAGTATTTTTAAAAGACGAGAACAACAGATTTTTTTACTGAATTGTGTTGAAGATCGTAGCGTCGCTTTAACTAACTTTAGTAAGTGAAGCTAAATGGGTTAATAAAAGTATAACTAAGAAATTAAATGTTAGTGTCTATAGGTCATGTTTATTTAATAAACTGAAGAATACGAGGAAATCACGTATAAACAGTATTACTTGTCGACGTCTGACGCTGAACATACCTCACCATCACTATCAAGAAACGAGAGAAACGAAACAGCAGTGACTCTCTGGACGAGTTCTTTCAAGAACCTCCAAAGAAGAAAAAGACAAAACTGCGTTCGTCATCTGTGGGGTGAACAATGAAAGATGGTACCTTACTACCAACGAAGATGATGCATCCAATGCAACACATCTCATAAAAATTGAGATATTTTTTTGAAAAAACTGGCTAATATACCACCGGAGGTGCACTGGAAACATGCAGACGTGAGGGTCAAATATTACAACAACAAGAAGAATTATAATAACCACCACCAACTAACACGAAAGTTCGTACACAGCATTACAAAAGAAAATTATTTTCCAGGACCTTCGAATTTTATCTTATCTCTTGATACGTTTTTACCACGCCAGTTTTTTTTACTTAAACCTGTATTTGGAAGATTAGTTCTGACATGTGTACAATCACTGAATCTATGTCCAACGAGAGCTTCCCGACTGTTAAAATAAATAAGACAATTATCACAAATGTAAATGGCATCATTTCGTGATGTAACCTGATGACTATATGCTACTATATAACATATTTTTTTAATATAATAATAATGTAAATACTTCCTCTTGTTTTTATATTTTGAATATGAAGTGACTCGATCTGACCTTTTATTTTTTAGGTAATTGTACCTGAGAGTAAAATCCACTTAAAATATTGAACGTCGGTATTTTTTACATTTTTTACTGCCTTTTTGTTTCGTATGTCATAAGACAAAGTAATTTATGAAGATCCACGAAGTGGATTTAATTTGTTCACATTCATATCTAAATGAAATATATTCTGAATAGTCCAACCACTGTCTTTAAACAGATTCGTTAAAGATAACATTCGAAGTTTGAAAATTAAAAATATTTGTCAATTCTTTACATTGTTGAATAAGATAAGCTTGCAGTATAAAATTGACCTTCAAGGTTTTGAATTTGTTGAATTGCGTGTTGAAGATCGTAGCGTCGCTTTAACTAACTTTAGTTAGTGAAGCTAAAGGGGTTAATAAAAGTATGACTAAGAAATTAAATGTTAATGACTATAGGTCATGTTTATTTAATAAACTGAAGAATACGAGGAAATCACGTATAAACAGTATTACTTGTCGACGTCTGACGCTGAACATACCTCACCATCACTATCTTGATAGTGATGGTGAGGTAGGTTCTTGAAAGGACTCGTCCAGAGAGTCACTGCTAAACGAGAGAAACGAAACAGCAGTGACTCTCTGGACGAGTCCTTTCAAGAACCTCCAAAGAAGAAAAAGACAAAACTGCGTTCGTCATCTGTGGGGTGAACAATGAAAGATGGTACCTTACTACCAACGAAGATGATGCATCCAATGCAACACATCTCATAAAAATTGAGATATTTTTTTGAAAAAACTGGCTAATATACCACCGGAGGTGCTCTGGAAACATGCAGACGTGAGGATCAAATATTACAACAACATGAAGAACTATAATAATCACCACCAACTAACACGAATCATTTCGTGATGTAACCTGATGACTATATGCTACTATATGACATATTTTTTTAATATAATAATAATGTAAACACTTCCGTTTGTTTTCATATTTTGAATATGAAGTGACTCGATCTGAACTTTTATTTTTTAGGTAATTGTACCTGAGAGTAAAGTCCACTTAAAATATTGAACGTCGGTATTTTTTACATTTTTTACTGCCTTTTTGTTTCGTATGTCATAAGACAAAGTAATTTATGAAGATCCACGAAGTGGATTTAATTTGTTCACATTCATATCCAAATTAAATTTATTCTGAATAGTCCAACCACTGTCTTTAAACAGATTCGTTAAAGATGACATTCGGAGTTTGAAAATTAAAAATATTTGTCAATTCTTTACATTGTTGAATAAGATTAGTTTGCAGTATAAAATTGACCTTCAAGGTTTTGAATTTGTTGAATTGCGTGTTGAAGATCGTAGCGTCGCTTTAACTAACTTTAGTTAGTGAAGCTAAAGGGGTTAATAAAAGTATAACTAAGAAATTAAATGTTAATGACTATAGGTCATGTTTATTTAATAAACTGAAGAATACGAGGAAATCACGTATAAACAGTATTACTTGTCGACGTCTGACGCTGAACATACCTCACCATCACTATCAAGAAACGAGACAAAACGAAACAGCAGTGACTCTCTGGACGAGTCCTTTCAAGAACCTCCGAAGAAGAAAAAGACAAAACTGCGTTCGTCATCTGTGGGGTGAACAATGAAAGATGGTACCTTACTACCAACGAAGATGATGCATCCAATGCAACACATCTCATAAAAATTGAGATATTTTTTTGAAAAAACTGGCTAATATACCACCGGAGGTGCACTGGAAACATGCAGACGTGAGGGTCAAATATTACAACAACAAGAAGAATTATAATAACCACCACCAACTAACACGAAAGTTCGTACACAGCATTACAAAAGAAAATTATTTTCCAGGACCTTCGAATTTTATCTTATCTCTTGATACGTTTTTACCACGCCAGTTTTTTTTACTTAAACCTGTATTTGGAAGATTAGTTCTGACATGTGTACAATCACTGAATCTATGTCCAACGAGAGCTTCCCGACTGTTAAAATAAATAAGACAATTATCACAAATGTAAATGGCATCATTTCGTGATGTAACCTGATGACTATATGCTACTATATAACATATTTTTTTAATATAATAATAATGTAAATACTTCCTCTTGTTTTTATATTTTGAATATGAAGTGACTCGATCTGACCTTTTATTTTTTAGGTAATTGTACCTGAGAGTAAAATCCACTTAAAATATTGAACGTCGGTATTTTTTACATTTTTTACTGCCTTTTTGTTTCGTATGTCATAAGACAAAGTAATTTATGAAGATCCACGAAGTGGATTTAATTTGTTCACATTCATATCTAAATGAAATATATTCTGAATAGTCCAACCACTGTCTTTAAACAGATTCGTTAAAGATAACATTCGAAGTTTGAAAATTAAAAATATTTGTCAATTCTTTACATTGTTGAATAAGATAAGCTTGCAGTATAAAATTGACCTTCAAGGTTTTGAATTTGTTGAATTGCGTGTTGAAGATCGTAGCGTCGCTTTAACTAACTTTAGTTAGTGAAGCTAAAGGGGTTAATAAAAGTATGACTAAGAAATTAAATGTTAATGACTATAGGTCATGTTTATTTAATAAACTGAAGAATACGAGGAAATCACGTATAAACAGTATTACTTGTCGACGTCTGACGCTGAACATACCTCACCATCACTATCTTGATAGTGATGGTGAGGTAGGTTCTTGAAAGGACTCGTCCAGAGAGTCACTGCTAAACGAGAGAAACGAAACAGCAGTGACTCTCTGGACGAGTCCTTTCAAGAACCTCCAAAGAAGAAAAAGACAAAACTGCGTTCGTCATCTGTGGGGTGAACAATGAAAGATGGTACCTTACTACCAACGAAGATGATGCATCCAATGCAACACATCTCATAAAAATTGAGATATTTTTTTGAAAAAACTGGCTAATATACCACCGGAGGTGCTCTGGAAACATGCAGACGTGAGGATCAAATATTACAACAACATGAAGAACTATAATAATCACCACCAACTAACACGAATCATTTCGTGATGTAACCTGATGACTATATGCTACTATATGACATATTTTTTTAATATAATAATAATGTAAACACTTCCGTTTGTTTTCATATTTTGAATATGAAGTGACTCGATCTGAACTTTTATTTTTTAGGTAATTGTACCTGAGAGTAAAGTCCACTTAAAATATTGAACGTCGGTATTTTTTACATTTTTTACTGCCTTTTTGTTTCGTATGTCATAAGACAAAGTAATTTATGAAGATCCACGAAGTGGATTTAATTTGTTCACATTCATATCCAAATTAAATTTATTCTGAATAGTCCAACCACTGTCTTTAAACAGATTCGTTAAAGATGACATTCGGAGTTTGAAAATTAAAAATATTTGTCAATTCTTTACATTGTTGAATAAGATTAGTTTGCAGTATAAAATTGACCTTCAAGGTTTTGAATTTGTTGAATTGCGTGTTGAAGATCGTAGCGTCGCTTTAACTAACTTTAGTTAGTGAAGCTAAAGGGGTTAATAAAAGTATAACTAAGAAATTAAATGTTAATGACTATAGGTCATGTTTATTTAATAAACTGAAGAATACGAGGAAATCACGTATAAACAGTATTACTTGTCGACGTCTGACGCTGAACATACCTCACCATCACTATCAAGAAACGAGACAAAACGAAACAGCAGTGACTCTCTGGACGAGTCCTTTCAAGAACCTCCGAAGAAGAAAAAGACAAAACTGCG
This sequence comes from Heliconius himera, assembly GCA_021202915.1. Taxonomy (NCBI): domain Eukaryota; kingdom Metazoa; phylum Arthropoda; class Insecta; order Lepidoptera; family Nymphalidae; genus Heliconius; species Heliconius himera. Next base: position 323,308 of record JAJHJA010000480.1, read on the forward strand.
TTCGTCATCTGTGGGGTGAACAATGAAAGATGGTACCTTACTACCAACGAAGATGATGCATCCAATGCAACACATCTCATAAAAATTGAGATATTTTTTTGAAAAAACTGGCTAATATACCACCGGAGGTGCACTGGAAACATGCAGACGTGAGGGTCAAATATTACAACAACAAGAAGAATTATAATAACCACCACCAACTAACACGAAAGTTCGTACACAGCATTACAAAAGAAAATTATTTTCCAGGACCTTCGAATTTTATCTTATCCCTTGATACGTTTTTACCACGCCAGTTTTTTTTACTTAAGCCTGTATTTGGAAGATTAGTTCTGACATGTGTACAATCACTGAATCTATGTCCAACGAGAGCTTCCCGACTGTTAAAATAAATAAGACAACTATCACAAATGTAAATGGCATCATTGCGTGATGTAACCGGATGACTATATGCTACTATATGACATATTTTTTTAATATAATAATAATGTAAATACTTCCTCTTGTTTTTATATTTTGAATATGAAGTGACTCGATCTGACCTTTTATTTTTTAGGTAATTGTACCTGAGAGTAAAATCCACTTAAAATATTGAACGTCGGTATTTTTTACATTTTTTACTGCCTTTTTGTTTCGTATGTCATAAGACAAAGTAATTTATGAAGATCCACGAAGTGGATTTAATTTGTTCACATTCATATCCAAATTAAATTTATTCTGAATAGTCCAACCACTGTCTTTAAACAGATTCGTTAAAGATGACATTCGGAGTTTGAAAATTAAAAATATTTGTCAATTCTTTACATTGTTAAATAAGATTAGCTTGCAGTATAAAATTGACCTTGAAGGTCAATTTTGGTTTTGAAATCTACAATACTCTCACAAACTAAAGTGAAAACAGTGTCTTTGATGGAGTGTGAGTGGAGTTATTCTGAAAGTATAAACACGTTTTCTAAATGCTTTTTCGATTGTGGTTACATTCGGAAAACTATGATGAATGCACTATTTTTATGGATATTATTCTGATATTGAATTGCTAAATATCTCCTTTTAATAAGTATTTTGCATACCTCGCACTCGATCATGTCATTGCCTGATGGTTGAGCTAGACGGTTTTGAATTCCTTGAAATTGATGGTTCACTTAGACGTCTCATTTTCAAAACTTTTTTATTGCTATCTTGAGCTACGCGTTTCAAGCCTCTGCCAACTTGTAAGCTGGTTAACAAATAAAATAGGTTTAAAACATCTAATAAATTTAAGCAGCACAAATAGAAATAAATAAAGAAACATTAATAATCATTATTACTTACTTCTTTTCCACACATTCACTAATATTAAACAAAGCTTCATCAAATTGTGAATTAAAGGTTTTTGATTCTATACTTGTGAATTTATCGTTGAAAAATTCCATAGCACACACTGCTGATTCAACAATCTCACAAATTTCATCCAATTCCTTATCAGTCCAGCAATTACTTTCAATCTCCTGTTCTCCTTTAGTAAATAACACACTAGTAACATGACCAGAGTCCGACATGTTGGATGACTTTTTAGCACAGCACGAGTCAATGTAACCCAGACAATCTGAAGGTTAATAATGTTAGTATGAAAGACCACGTTTTGACTTTTATAGATAGATCTTATACATTAATTACTTAATGACTTAGTTAGAAGTGAAAGTAAATGGATAAACATATTAAAAATTTCAGAAACAATGACGATATATTGAGAATTCTATTGCTAAAGCGAAATATTTGATCGAGTCCACAGTTAGGTGTGACTCAGTTAGGTGATTAACAAGGATTCTACGAAGTGAGCGAGTAGGATCGTTAAGACCGGGGAGCGTAATGAGGTAAGTGATTAGCAAATCAGCTAGTGTGATTTCATTAGAAAAGCTATCTTTGGTACGGTTAGAGATGTAGCTCTGGGGCCCAGCGCAGTCGATCCAAATGAGGGATATTTTTTTTAATTAGTTTTAGAGACCACCGAAAATTGGCTTGATTCATGGGTTTCTGGCGCACTTCCTCCCGGTTTGCTGGAGGGGAAAGTGCTCCAGAACCCATAAATCCCTACTACATTTCAATTGGCATTTCACAACAATATAAACATTTACTTTAATATTTAACAGAAGGCGCAGATTCCGGACTGACACAGGATTTATGGTGGTCCATGATGGACAATCGCGGTGTTATCAACGACCAGGACGAAGTGTACAGAATAGTGTACTATGGAGGCGTACAGCATGATATTAGGAAAGAAGTATGGCCGTTCCTTTTAGGATATTACGAGTAAGCTTAAGTTTATTTACACTTATTGTATTATAAAAAAAATCTACTTTACGTTGTGTCCCGCTTACAGTAGGATAGGCCGTGGAAGCCTAGTGTTAAGACTCCGTACCCCATTTTCTGCCGAATTCTGGAGTCTGGAGGAGTGGCGGAACTCAACGCCGCGCTTTACCTTGACACCAGAGTAAAGAAATGAAAATATAAATTGAAATAAATATTTCATTTCCTCGAATGGGGATCGAATCCCGAACCAGTCGCGTTTACAGTCACATACTTGCTCCTGTGCCACAACTGGCCTCTATTATATTTTTATTATATGAAATTATATGTAACTAATTAGCTTAGCGTTCAAATTGTGTGCGCTAAGCCCTCATCATCGTGCTTAATATTGAAAGTTTTTAGTATGAAAACATCATATTTTTAGTCTTCTGCTTAATATTACTATTCATATAAAATTAGTTGAGGCCGGTCGTGGTGCAGAGGCACAAAGTGTGACTGTAAAATCGAATAGTTGTGGGTTCGATTCCCACTCGAGGATGTGAAATATTGATTTACATTTAAATTTTCATTTCTTCGCTCTGGTGTCAATGCAAAGCGCGGCGTTGAGTTCCGCCACTCAGCACGCAATGCCTTCAGAATTTGGCAGAAACTGGGGAACAGAGTGTCTTAACACGAGGTTCCCTCTGCCTACTCTGCTGAGTGCGGGATGCAGCGTGAAGCTGAAAAAAATATATATAAAATTACTTATACAGCTGTCGTGGAAACTAAAGTCACATGTTGATGAACTAAAATGTTGACAACTAAAGTCACATTTTAAATGAAAACAAAAAATGGTAAACTATTTTAATAAAATTATTAAATATTTAGTAACTATTAATATATCTTATATCTCATCTATTTATCATTGAACAGATTCGGCTCAACAGCGGAAGAGCGAGCAGAGCAAGACATAACATATCGTCGTCAGTACGAGACCACTATGTCGGAGTGGTTGTGCGTAGAGGCCATCGTGCGGCAAAGGGACAGGGAAGCCACGGCGGCGTCCATCGCGAGACTCACTGAAGCATCTGGGAAGAAGCCTGAAGTTGTTGAACCAGAGGTTGTTGCTTATACCTAAATCTAAGACATAATCTTTATATGCAGCTTTTATAGCACGTTAGACAGAGATAATCTAGTGTTAAAATTCTCCGCTCCCCACGCACCGTCTAATTCTTGAGGCATTGCGTGTTGTGTGAAAGAACTGAATAGCGAAACTTAGTCTTTACCTACTGTGTTGTTTGAATTATTTTATTTTTTTCCCTATATATTTTGATTTAAAGTAAATGAAGAACAAATTAAGATGTTCCAATAAATTGATAGACAACATTGTAGTAAATGGATGTTATTTAGATATTCATAGTGATATAATGTTTATTTATTTATTTATACTACTACTATACTTTATACTCACTCACTTATTTATTTTAAAATAAAATAAAATCTATAAACTTTTAAATAGATCGACAAATTTTAATGCTTTACACCTAACTAAATACCTTCAGGTATTCGAAGACGACTGCAGCGTAATATCAGACAATCCACCGATCGTATCACCCGAACCGAGTGACACTGAGCAAAAGAAGGAGAAACCGATATTGTCACGGGCGCCCAGTATAGACGAAGTGGACAACATCGAAATGGATTCTGAAGAGAAAACCAAAATCAATGGAGACACAACGGATAGCAGAGACAGTGTGTCAGAATTAGAAGAAGAGGTTCATATAACGAGTGTCGTAGAAAATCCTGATATGAGACGAGAGAGTATAGCGGAAATAAAACGACTCGCTGAAGGCATAGTGTCTAAAGGCGATGGTAGGGGATTACTTTGTAGTGTTGATAGTGCTAATGTCAATCTCAACGGTAATGATGCAAAAATAGATGAAAATGAACCTAGTACCCACAGTCAGCATACAAGTGTTATTATAACTAACCCTTCTGTGGATCTCGCGCCGTCTGGTTCACCGGCGTCTGGTGGGACTACTGGTGAGATTTTTTTATTATTAGTAACTGTTTTATAGTGTATAAATTGCTTTAATATTGTTTAGTAATTTAATGAAAATATGAAACAAAATAAAGCAAAGATATATATACACTATAATGGGATTCGGTTCCGTGGTTCAACTCGCAATGTAGTCTTAAACTATGTTCCTTCTGCCTACTCTGTTATGTGCAGGTTACAGCGTGAAGTAGATTTTTTTTTTATTTTGATATTAGCCTAGCATATTAAGCAAGGCATATAGATAATACGGTAACCGCGTGGTTGTAATTCACTTAACCAGCGATCAGAATTGCTTCATAGAATGCATCATGTCATAATATTTAGTAATTATTTTTGACCACGCGGGAAGGGAAGTTGCTTGTATTATTTTTGAAATGAAAATAGTGAAATAATATAATATTTTTTTATATTTTACATTTTTTTAAATGTTATTTCTCAGTTAGGATTGAATAAAAGTTGTTTAGGAAATGTATAAAAAATTAAACAAAGCGTAATTTAAACCCACACCTGTTGTTCACCGTCCAAGCACTCTGAACATATAACAATTTGCTTGTCCAGCCAACGCGAGCCCGTCGCGCAGCCCGCTGGGCGTGGTGCGCGAGGAGTCGACGTCGGCGGGCGCGTCCTTCGACGCGCTGGAGCCGGACGCGCGCCCCGACGCGCGCTCCGCCTGCGTGTCGCCCGCCAGCTCCAACGGGGGCGTCTACTCGGTGAGTGTGCTTATTGCTCTTACGAGAGGTCGAAGCTCTTTATTGTGAATTGATTTTGATACTAGCTTCACGTTTTTTTCCCGCATGCAGATGTGTTGGTAGACGGAACTTAGTGAATCTAATTAAAACTGAACTTGATATTAAGTCGCTCTGGTAACTAAAGAAAGCGCGGCGTTGAGTTCCGCCGTTCAACACGCAATGCTTCCATAATGCAATGAATCCATTGATATAACGTATGTAACGGCGTTTTGCTAGGTTGGGGTTAATAGCTACGACACAGTATTGTACTACTGCAGTTGTTACCGTTATAAAATGTTATTGTTATACAAAATTTTGAAATAAATAAACATTATTATTCTTAAAAAAGTAGCGACCCGTCCGTAGCGTTTGGCGTTCCGTTCTCTCTGACGTAACTACTCTGCTAGGAATAAAACGTAAAGCTTGTTAAAGTTATAGTTGTTATTTAAAAAAAAATGGCGAAAGGTAGGAATAGAAAGCCTAATTTTTTTTTTAAATCTTTGCAATTTGTTGCCCTCTGATTAAGAATTGTACTATTATGTATGTATATAATGCTTCTAAAGTCTTATGATAGAATACTAGGTGCTATTTATATCCATCTGCTTGGGTAATTCTAAGTTTTTTATATTAAGTGAATCACTTTTTGAATTGATAATATTTTACTTCTAGAATGAGTTGGTGGAGAGTTTCGCGCTCAATTTACATCGAATTGAGAAAGATGTGCAACGATGTGACAGAAATTATCCTTTCTTCACTGACGAAAATCTCGACAAGTTAAGAAATATTATGTGCACGTGAGTATTGAGTACGAATAAAACTGTTTATAAAAGGCTGAATGATGATAATATAGTCGAAGTCTTCTATTTGATTATATTTAACTATCGACCAAGTTTTGGTTTCGGCCAGTTTTGGTTAAAAATGGTAATTTCGACCGTAGTTATACCATATACTCAACTCTGATAATTTGTGTGGTTCATGAGTTATAAAACCAATGGCTATGATAAATAATAAATTAATATGGTAATTACTAACTGTTACCAACCTATTTTTTGTATTTTTGAAAAACAAAAACTCCCACTTTTCAGTTCTGTTAAAACGCCCTTCGTAATATCCATATTTTGAAGTTTAAAAAGACGAATTTAATACGCAAAAATAAGATTGGAGCTCTAGACATATATAAAGTGTAAACTGTATTAAAAAGTTTGATATAATTGAACAGTTACGTATGGGAGCACCTGGAGACGGGCTACATGCAGGGCATGTGCGACCTGGTGGCGCCGCTGCTCGTGGTCACGAAGGAGGAGGCGGTCGCGCACGCGCTGTTCTCGCGCCTCATGCTGCGGGCGCGGGACAACTTCCCCTCGGGACAGGCCATGGACGCGCATTTTGCTGATATGAGGTAATCATGTAAATTAGTAAAGATTAATTTATAAAGAATTTGTTATTGTGACACAGGGGCACGCGACAGGTTGTGGGTTCGACTCCCATTCGAGAAAATGTAATTATTATATTTTCATTTCCTCGCTCTGTTGTCGAGACAAAGCACGGCGTTAAGTTCCGCTATTGAACATGCAATGCCTCCAGAATTTGACGATAAGTGGGAAGCGAAGTGTCTTAACACTAAGCCTCCTCTGCCTTGCCTGCTGGAATTAGGCTGAGTTAGACTTTTTGTATATATTTTTGATATTTGCTATAACGTCAATTATCGCTCATTTTCAGTTACGCCTTAAAACTTTGCTACCTGAGATGTAAAGCGAGTGCAATAGGAGATGGACAACAATTCCTTAAAAAAATATATATACTTCTTACTTCTTATATTTTTTACTTCTGTAGTTGTTTATAGTAGATGATTTTTAGTATCATAAGTGTAAATATATTACAGGTCGCTTATACAAATCCTGGACTGCGAGCTATACGAGTTGATGCACGCTCACGGCGATTACACGCACTTCTACTTCTGCTATCGGTGGTTCCTGCTCGATTTTAAACGGGAGCTTCTCTATCAAGATGTAAGTATTTATATATTTATTTATTCATAAAAATATTACTTCCTTGGAAATAAAGAAAAATAGTAGTAATGTATAAATTTAATTAACTAAATTAATATTAAATTGAGTTTCTAAGTGTCATGTGTAATTTTGCTAATATTCTTAAGATTAAAAGTTTTTTTATACATTTATTTGATGGACCTCTAAGTGGTTTGATTATTTCAAAGGATTTTAAGAAGATTTTGTCCATAATTCTCAAATTCCAAATAAAATGGTGATGTCATCTGACCATCTCACTCGTCAACTCTCTTTTGCTTCCTTCACTGTAATGGCCAATAGAAAAATAGCCTTTAAACAATAAAAAGGACGTTCATTTTATAGCAATTACGACAATGCTTTCTTATATATGATTTTTTGCCTCAAAACCATAGTGGAGAAATGAAATGTTAAATATTTTATTTCCTCCAGTGGGGTTTGAACCCACAACCTCACCCCAGCGCCACGACTGGTCTGTGCCAGCAAGATAATTGTAAAATTAAAACACCCCCAGGTATTCTCCGCGTGGGAGCTGATCTGGGCGGCGCGGCGCGTCGCCTCCGAGCACATGGTGCTGTTCATAGCGCTGGCGCTGCTCGAGACCTACCGCGACGTCATACTCGCCAACGCCATGGACTTCACGGATATCATCAAGTTTTTTAATGGTGATCTTTGATTTACACTTTATAGTATATTGTTCATTTTAAAATAAGAGGAAATACAAAGAAAATAACTAATAAGTATGTATTTATGAAAAAATAATACCTTTAGGTACAACAACAGGTTTCCTTTATTAAAAAAAAATTGATTAATACTATATTGCAAATTGTGATAAAAAGCAATGATTTATTAAGATAGACATCTGCCTATCTTAATAAATCTTAAAACTAGAGACTAAATCTTAAAGCTAGAAATTTTAAAACCAGAGGATCCCCTCTCAGTTTTAAAATTTCTTCCTCTTATTTCTACTTTATTGTTGTCAAACAAAAGAATTAGGAATTTTCCGAAAAGGAATTGATCAACAACAAGCATTGTGCTTTCAGAAATACTCTGTGCCATTTAATTTAGTGTAAAACTTAAAAATAAAGCGCCTGAATTTTAGATAACAGCAATTAATGAAATAACTATAACTGCAAAAAAAGTAAAAACTATTTCTTTTATACTGATCACAGCAACATATTGGTGCAGGAACAGCGTCTGATTGGAAAATACGATGATTGTTGATTCGAATCCCAGTCGCGGTAATAAATATTTACATATTTGTGCTTCTGCCAAAATTCGGCGATGAATTTTGTCACACAGTCTTGACCTTCCCTACTATAAGAGGTGTAAAGGGTAAAATTAAAAAAATAAAATAAAGAAATATAAACTTTATGTAGAAAGTATAAAGAGAGATATTAGATGCAAGTACACAACACGTCTCTGTGTGAGCATATAGTAGGAAAATCGCCCACAGTGCAAAATATGGACGGATAATGGAATAAAATTATAGACCCTACAACATAAGTTAATGTAGAATATTAATTATTTTCTTTTTAGAAAACTTATAAAAAAAAACATAAGTACTTAGAGGACAGCGTCGTGGCGCAGCGGCACAAAGTGTGACTGTAAAACCGACTGGTTGTGGGTTCGATTCCCATTCAAGGAGATGAAATATTTACTTAAATTTATATTTCCATTTCTTCGCTCTGGTGTCGAGGCAAAGCGCGGCGTTGAGTTCTGTCACTCAACACGCAATGTTTCTAGAATTCGGCAGAAAGTGGGGAACGGAGTGTCTTAACACTAGGTTCCCTCTGCCTACCTTGCTGCTGAAGCTGATTTTTTTTTTCATAAAAAATATTCCACATCAGTTGTTAAAAGGTTTATGCACACCCTTTTTAATAATACTTTAAAAATATTAAAAATATTTATAACTTACATTGGTTATGCGAAATGAAATCAAAATAAAAAAGGAAATATAACAAAAAATATATAAAGATATGTTTTATTTTCAGAAATGGCCGAACGTCACAACGCGTCTGCGGTACTGTCACTCGCTAGAGATCTAGTCCTGCAAGTTCAAACTCTAATAGAGAACAAATAAATATATTATAATAACGTTTAAACCAGTTATATCTACTTCTAATGTATTGATGTAAGAAAAGTTTAACTGATGTTGTTCCTTATGTAATTTTTTTTTTAACGTATTTAAGTAACAAAAAAAATAACGCAACTTGTGTATTTAATTCGAGACTTAAGTATATTACGATTTTAAAACGGGTATAAGAAGTTTATAAAAAAAACAATAATATTATATTAATAATTAATGTTGTTTTAATTTTAATTTTAATAATATTGTCTAATTTTTCTTACACCAATGCAACTATGTAGTAATATGATAGTAAAATATTCTTATAAGATATTAGACAAATCGTTAATAAATATTTATAAATGATATAATAGAATCATAGAGAAGCAAATAAAACAATCTCTATTAAGATCAATATTTGGAAAATTAAATAAGTATCAGCTCCACGCTGTATCCCGCACACAGCAGGGTAGGCAGAGGGAATCTAGTGTAAGTCACTCCGTTCCCCCCTTTCTGCCGAATTCTGGACGCATTGCTTGTTGAGAGGCAGAACTCAAAAAACAAAACAATAAAACATGTTTTCATAATAACCGTTATTTTTGAACAATTATTTATAACTAATAATATTTATTGTTGGACAATAACTGATATATTATAACACATGACTATCCAGTATGAGATACTAAAACAACTACTTAATTATGCTTCACGCTGTATCCCGCACACAGAAGGATAGGCAGAGGGCACCTAGTGTTAAGACACTCCGTTCCCCACTTTCTGCCGAGTTCTGGAGGCATTGCGTGTTGAGTGGCGGAACTCAATTAAATATAATAAATCTAAATAAATATTTCATCTTTTCGAGTGGGAATCGAACCCACAACCAGTCGATTTTACAATCACACTTTGTGCCCCGCGCCGCGACTGGTCTCAACTTAATTATGCTATAATATCAAAATACTTATTCGATATTGTTGTTTAATTTAAAAAAATAATAATATTGTTGTATTTGCTTCTATATGATTCAGTTACCTATATCCTAAATAGACGATTCGAACGATGTTCTTAGTAAAACTAAATAATATATTATATTGTAGTGTATGTTGGAAACTTTATAAGGCGTAGTGTACATTGAAATAATGATAATGTAACGCCATCGATGTGTTTTTGCTTTATTTATAGAAAAAAATATATATTAAAACTTAGTCTTAAATTTTTGTAACTATTATTTTTAAAATAACGCTTCTATATTTCCGTCGAATATTTGTTTCAGTTATTCGAAAAATATAATTACAGATATAAAGCAAAATTTGTCCTATTTAAGTATTAAAAATATTGTATTTTTTTATTTTGTTTTGTCTTAACAGCAATGTCCACTACGCTATACGTCTTAGAAAGGCAATAAAATAGGAAATGACAAAAAATGATATTGTATAAATATATTTTGATACGTATCATCTATAATTATGGAGTTCTTCATGAAATATTAAATTATAGATGTTTTAAATATAATAGAATCATCATTATAATCGTATTAAAAGTAAATGTAACGTTTCTTCGTAGAAAAAATATTAAATAACTACAAAGTTTTTTTAGCATTATGTTGTATCTCGAATATGGCAGGGAGGCAGAGGGAACCTATTAATAAAGCACTTTGTTCTCCAATTCTAAATAAAGTGGATGTTAGAAATTCAATGCTTATAAAAAACTTTAGTATCGTAACTAAAGTACTTTTAATGTCCACTCGAAAAAATAAAATATTCTCATTTCCTGGCTCTGCTCCGGTAGCAAGACAAAACGCGGCGTTCACTTCTGCCAGTTACACGTCTCAAAATTTACTAGGATCCCTATGCCAACCCTGCCATGTGCTGGACACAGTGTGACACTCTAAAAATAATAAAAACGAATGCCAAAGCAAAGTGATACAAACGTAAATTTTATAATAATTATTACATTATTTATACATAATATAGTAGCAGTATATATTTAAATTAAGTGCAGTGAACGGTTAATTATTAGTTTTTGTTTCACACCTAAAAATAAATAAATCTTAATCGTAAAATAAAGGGAATGTAGAGTTAAGACACTCCCATTACAGCACAAATTTTTCGAGACATTGCATATTGAGGTGTGTAACTCAACTTCGCGCCTTGTCATATTATCAATACCAGAAATGAAAAATAATTAATTACCCCGATTAATTAATCGAACCCACAACTGTCGCATATAGAGTCACGTGGTTTGCCGCTGCGCCACAACGACTTCGCGTGGTTAAACATTTTCATATTATAATTATATTAGTAAAATGGCGCGCTGTGGATCGATTTACATATAATAAATATATTTAAATCATCGACATTGTCAAAGGACAATATGTTTGTTCGCCACTAACTAGTACAAAATTTATTTTGCATTCAAACGTCGCAAGCAATGACTCCGTTTGATAAATTAATACTATTTAAATTATAATATATTTTTTTTTTTTTTTTTGTTTGTGTTTTAAAGAATATTTTATTACTATTTAGATAACACGTCTTCAGAATAAATATACGTCAGTTAAAGTAATAAAAAAATATTTATCATAGAACGCGGAATAATCTGTGAAAAGCGGCACTATACATGTCCCGATCGGGACATCTAATTTTTGGGCTAACAATCGGGATTGGGACGTCTATATATACGATATCTTTATTTTAATCGTTACAATATGGTGGTAATATGTTTATTTTTTTATTTCATAGAAATATCTTTCGATTCTATTCGTATTCTCTTACTTTATTGTCGCTTTATATTTTAAAAACAAAATTAGAATATAAATTGTTGCTTTTGTTTCATTAATAGAATATATTAACTAATTGAAATACTTCATATTAAAACTTAAGTAAAATGGAGTTTTATATTTACAACTGCATTAAAACAATTACTTATTTAATAATAAACAACTTGTTTATTATTAAATAAGTAATTGTTTCAATGCAGTTGAAAATATTTTTACAAAACATTATAAAAATATTTTCAATTTTTTTTCATATAAGCACCTAAATACTGTACGGAAATAGTTTCTTCTGTTATCAAATTTCGATTATGCTGCTCACGTTATCATAAGATTTATAATTTTATATATGAAAAATATGTGCTTATGTATATTTTACATATATGTATGTATATATAGATACTAATATTATGTACAAATAGCGACTAGCGATTAGACAGATTAAATCAACATATTTCACAGCAATTCAACCTAACATACTGTTAAACCTTGTCAATTTCCTGTTACTATTGTCGTTTCGCATAATATTTATAATACGAGCACTTGTTATATTGTATCCTTTTATAAAAATAGATGCTTTGAAAATTCCCCGATTTAAAAAAAATAATGTTTCTATGAAATATGCATATAAATATATATTTTTTTTAAATCGGGGAATTTTTCAAATGCATAATTGGGGTTATTATGCTATTATAGAATATGTTTATGTGTAACGAAATCTAGACTCAATCATCATCATCATCATCATCGAGTTAAATAGCTTGAAAATAAACTTGAGAATTGAACTCGCGACTTCCAGTTTGTCAAATAGAATCTCTATCCATATTTATTGATACTTATTAATGTATCTAATTGAAAATATTTTAATGCATTATAGGATAATAAATCATTATCTATATATAAATATATTATCACATGGGTGACGTTTAATTGCATTTTTTTTTGTTTTAGTACTTATTAATATGAAATATATAAAATTTATTTACACAGACGCACATTATTAAGGTTTTTTATATTTATGTTACCCTTTTATAATATATCGATATACTCATATTGTTTTCCCCCTTGTGCCTTGTATCAATACAAAAAAAAAACCCTATATAATTATATTTACCTATTCCTTATAATATACACATTTAAAAAATGGATGTTATTTAACAAATATTTAATATTCCTATATCGAAATATGTACATTTAAATATAAATATGCGACCATAATAGATTTAATATTTCATGTTAAAAAATATTTAAAACTCATCTTTAATTGTAAAATTATAACTTGTTATTGTAGAAGTTAATTTTTTTTTTTTTACTACATATGTATGTTCTTACTGTATTAACGTAAATCTTTGTAGTATCACTGTATGAGGATTAAATACCAAAGATTAAAAATCCTTAGGAATTTCTTACAGCCTCGTCTTCCAATGAGTAAAAATTTAAATTTGCTTTATATAGATAACAAAAGATAAACGGCGAAGTGCGAGTCGCACTCGTGCACGAAGGGTTCCGAAGTATTATCTATAAAAATGTCCAAAAAGTCATGTCTGATGAATGGGAACTTATTATATTGCTATAGTGGCAAAAGAAATATGTCATCAACTGTCTAAAAATCACGGTTCATGAGATATAGCCTGGTGAGAGACGGACCGACAGACATACAGATGGATGGATAGCGGAGTATTAGCAATATGGCCTCGTTTTACTCTTTGGGTACGGAACCCTAATTAAGAATACCTTCCTATGTTATATATAGCTTTTATTATTTTTTATATATTAAATAAATTAAATACCTATTAGTATGAAACTATGAACACCTTGAAAAGTTACCATTTATTAAGTACCTAATATCAAGTTGATATATTAAATACCTACCTAACTATTTACGTATCGAAAGAATTTCATGACATATTTAGCTTCTAGTAATAGTAATCTATATTTTATTAACATTTATTGACGTCGGATTTGCTTTTGTGTTTTTTTTATAAACCCGAAAGATATCGGGAAAGGGTGAGAGGTGGCGATAAAATAGTTTACATAATTAGTTTATATAAAAATGAAAAATATGTTTAAATCTTTAACGTCATGAATTACTGGAAGCATGTTGATAATGTTTATGTAAGAATATAGGTATTTATTTATACATTGAATCGCGTATAAGTGGCTGCTATATGTTGTTATATTTGTACTATAGATATTTTGTATATCGTCCGCTTAGAGTTTAAACCTATTAGATCCGTTGTTTGTTGATATTGTTATGTAAATTTTTATAACACTCTCAGAACGTTAGAAATAACATAAAATTAATCATTATTTTATTCCTTTATAATCGAAAATACATTATATAATATAAATCATTTTTTTAAAATTGTAAAAACCTAATGATACATGTATATTCAAAGTTTTATAATTAATCTTTTTATAAAACTAAATATTAATCTTTATATAAAACTTTATCAGGATTAAAAGGTTTAAACTTTGAGTCGACGATATTTACTATTACTTAAGGCTTTTATTGTCTATGCTTTAATATTTTATTCCGAATATTTGTGATGTTTAATATACGCTTAATTAATTATTAATTAGCATTTACCGGTAAATACCAGGCCTACGTCCACGAGCGAAGCTTTACCGTGAAACGTGTTATGAACACGCTGGTGTCAAAGTTAGTGTCTCTCTTACATAAATAAGATTATAAATACTATATTTAATGTTTTTTCAAATAAATGTTTGTATGTGATGTACATTTTTAATAATTCCCATTTGTTATTTAAGAATTTGAAAAAAAAAAAACAGAATACTTATTTAAGTTTGATGTGCATTGATTGTAGAATGTTTATTTTGTTTGCTGTTTGCATTAAAATTTTTGATTATTTTTTTAATATGGCTCTTCAAATCTTTTTTAATGTTCCCAAATTATTATAGTACCAAACTTTATTATTAAGATCAACCACGTCATAATAATGTACAAGAACCATTTTAAATAAACAAAAATTGTTAGAAAATATCAAAAGTTATTTTATATTAGCTATTCCTTATTTAGGTACCTTCTGTGTTTTAATTGATAAAAGTAAAAAACCCATTGTGAATATTTTCTTTGTAATTTTGTATAAATAATAGAGATATCTTTAACAAAAATATGTTTCTGATAATTTTTCAAGTAGGCACTTCAGCGTATTCCTTTTAATATAAACAGGAAAATCCGGATGTTATTGTCGCGTATAATAAAGCAAAATTTAACGAAATAATGTTTTATATTTACAACATTTTTGGTTAAGATGCCTACACTAAAGTAAAGAAAAAAGAGGGCAAAAAAAATATGTAATCAATTCAGACAAAAGTGATTATTTTAGGCTATTGCATTAAAATTACATAATATTTTTTATGGCTTCACGCGGTATCCCGAATATAGAAGGATATACAGAGGGACACACTAAGACACTCCATTGCCCACTTTCCGACACTTGAGACATTGCATGTTGAGTGACAGAACTCGACCCCGTGCTTTGCCTTGTTACCAAAGAAATTAAATAACTAAATATTTCATTTCCCCAAGTGGGAATCGAACCGCCAACCATTGCATCTAGAGTCACACGCTGATGCCACAGCGCCACTAGGGACTACGATAAAATAAATATGATTAACATTAATTTACCTTAATGTGTTTTTTCCCTTATTATCCGAGACCGGACGAGTAGATTTATACACGTGGACTTCCTTGTTTTTATTATTTGCTTTTATCCTGTAACATTGTAGTGTCAGGGATAAATAACCTTTTTCATAACATTTTATTTAAATCTTGCTATATAGTATATAATTTGAGGCCAGTCGTGGCGTACAACCGTATGACTAGACGCGACTGGTAGTAGATTCGATTCCCTTTCAAGGAAATTAAATATTTAACATTTTCGCCCTGGTATCGAGGCAAAGTGCGGCGTTAAATAAAAAATAAATATATATAAAATAACTTTTGCTATAAAAATATTACGGCTTATTTTGTTAAATCGATTTTAATGTGTTTTTATTAGTAAATATTTTCATTTTCATGTGCGATTCATTCTTCGTGTAGTGCGCTACAATCGCGATATTATAAGAATGTAATTATGTGTTTTAGTTATTAACGATTTGTATAAACTATTATTATTTTTGTGAAATCATCTCGTCATTAAAGAGTTTCCATTGAACCGTTTATTTTATTTACAGCTCAATCACATGAATTGTTGGTATATATTTAAGTATTATATATATTTAAAATGGAGGCCACAGGCGTTGTGGGTTCGATTCCTACTTAGGGGAAATATTTTCATATCTTCGCTCTGGTACCAAGGTAAAAGCGTGGCGTTGCGTATCGCAACTCAACACGCAATGTATTGAAAATCTTATCACTAGGTCTCCTCTGTCTACCCCGCTGATATGCGGGATACTGCGTGGAGCTAAAAAAAAGAATTTGAATAATAACAAAATCAGCATCTATTTTTAACATTTTAAAAGTGTTGTTCCACACTTAGGAAAAAAAAAGATTTATTTAGAAAACATATAAAAAATTGAACCTAGCGGGACTCGAACTCCTGGTCGAGAAAAATCGAGAACGAACTGCCTTAATATTAAGTTTTGTGCCTACTCTGATATATGGGGAATAGAGCAAGAGGCTAAAGACTAATAAAAAATCAACATTTTTACAACGTTACTCTTGACTGGCGCCATTCTCCAATCCACTCGGCTTCAAATTCGGCTTATTTAGATGCTGATATTTATTTAGAAAACGTTAACATTACGTATAAAAATTTGAACGTAGCGGGACTCGGGAGTTCGAGTTTTACTTTTCACATTTAGTCTCGTGCTCTATTCCCCATATATCAGAGTAGGCAGAAAACTTAGTAATAAGGCAGTCCGTTCTCGATTTTTCGCCCGAATTCGAAACGTCACGTGTTGAATGGCTTTACTCGAAGTTAAATTCGAAAATTAACATCTTCCTTCAATTCTATTAGCATTTCGTCCTTCACTTTAAAAAATCGTAGAAGCGTAAAAGATTTCGAAATCTAAAGTTATACAATTTTTTTATTATAATGAAGGTTATATTTTAGTTGTAATCATTTTACCCGAAATAATTTCAAACCATTTTAAACATTTTAAAGTGTCCACGCTTAGGAAAGATAAATACTTATTTAGAAAACGTATAAAAATTTGAACGTAGCGGGATTCGAACCAGCGCCTCCTGGAAACCGATCAGGTTACAGGCTCGAATCCCGCTACGTTCAAATTTGTATACGTTTTCTAAATAAGTAAATTTCAAACCACACACAATAACAAAGAAGTAAAAATACCTAAACATCTAAAATATATCTATTTCAAACATTAGGTATATTGAGCTGTAAATTCTGTTAATTAAAACGGGAAAGAACCTGTGACCGTCACTTAAATAGACAACTATGTTAAGGACTTATTAGAGGTCTTGACTTTTAATATTGTTTTATGCGAATGATTATATTGTTTTTATATTTATGATATTTACTGTATTGTATAGTGTGTGTAACCGGACTCATAGCTTAATAGTTTCCTCTGATTTTTATTACTAATTACTAACATATAATTCAATAAAAATATTACTTATTTTATATATAAACAAAAAGTTATAAAACTTAATATACTTAAAATATTAAATAATTTTCACGCTCCAGCACACAACAGGGTAGGCACAGAGAACCTAATGTTAAGACATTCCGTTTCCCATTTTCCGCCGAATTCTGGAGGCATTGCGGATTGAGTGGCGGAACTCAACGCCGCGCTTTACCTCGACTCCAGAACGAATAAATGAAAACATAAATTTAAATATATATATTTTTATATCTTCCCGAGTGCGGATCGAACCCATAACCAGTCGATTTACAGTCACACTTTGTACCCCTGTGCCACGACTAGCGTCAAATTATTAATTTTATTGCGCAAATATTTTATTTTTACTAAAAAACTAAATTCAGAAATCGACAAAGAGCCATAGCGAGCTTATTCTTTAGAACAATTCTTTATTTTTTACTTTCTTTGTATCGTGTTTGTTCTCTATAACATTTAAAATTATTCTTTCATTTTTAGCTTAACGCTCTATCGCACAATTACATATCATAGTGTCAAGACACTACGTTCCCTCCTTTCCACCGAACTTTCATGACATAGTGTGATAAGCGCAATTTAAATATTCTTACTTATTTAGAAAACGTATAAAAATTTGAACGCAGCGGGACTCGAACCCGCGCCTCCTGGAAACCGACCAGGCGCTCTGACCACTAAGCCATGCGTTCTCGCTAAACTCCGTCGAAATTTTTATACGCTTGTTACAACTTATTTATGTTGTTAGTATCTCTGTAGCGAGATTTTTACAAATTTCCGCTACCCAAAGATAATTACTAAGAATTATCGTATGGCAAGAGAGAATACTATTTTTTAAATATTTTTTAAATATTTTTAAAGTGTTATTCCACACTTAGGAAAGAAAAATACTTATTTAGAAAACGTATAAAAATTTGAGGCGCGGGTTCGAGTCCCGCTGTGTTCAAATTTTTATACGTTTTCTAAATAAGTATTTTTCTTTCCTATGTGTGAAATAACACTTTAAAAATGTTTAAAAATATTTAAATATTCTTGATTATAAAACATATTTCCAAAAACTGTCCGATGTATAGAAGTGACTCAGATATTATAAATTGCCGGTGACACCATCTTTATAATTAGGCGGATATCGGGAAACGGGTATACCAAAATACCATTAGTTCAAATATGGCGCAGCGGCACAAAGTATGACTGTAAAACCAACTGGTTGTGGGTTCGATTCCCACTCGAGGAGATGAAATATTTACTTAAATTTATATTTCCATTTTTTCGCTGTGGTTTCAGGGTTAAGCGCAGCGTTAAGTTCTGCCACTCAACATGCAATGCCTCCAGAATTCGGTAGAAAGTGGGGAACGAAGTGTCTTAACACTAGGTTCCCTCTGCCTACCCAGCTCTGTGCGGGAAACAACGTGAAGCTGATAGCTTAAAACTCTTGTTATACATACGAATGAGGCATTCTTTTAACGTAAATAAGAAATGGGCCTATAAAATCTGGGGATTTTATATTATTTGAAAATTGACTTTTGATGACTCATGATATAAGTGGGTCAGTGAACCGAATTGTTTATAGTGTAGAAATATGGTCAATTTGATTACATCACTTGGTTCCATGATGAGATCAATTTACAATAAAGAACTGGTTTATATAGATCACAAGGGAAATACCTCAGATATATTTATTTATATATATAACTGTGTTTTATTTGAACTTGCGGAAACTTATTATAAATATAATAATAGTTCTTCAAAGGATAATAATCGTATTGTATAGTGTAATGAGTGAGAAATTACAGGGTTTTATGTATAGCCATATTTTATAATTTGAAACATGAAAAGTTTTTTTTAAATGTAAAAAAATTGTTAACAAAAGCAAATACAGCGTGAAGCTGGGAAAAAAAAATCTCTTTCGTGTTTTTATACTGCGATAGGTAAAATTAAATCAGCTTCACGCTGAACTTAGTGTTAAAACACTTTGTTCTCGACTTTCCGCCGAATTTTTCGAGGCATTATTTGGTAGCGGAACTCAACGCCAGTCTTCTGCCATGATACCAGAGCGAAGAAATGAAAATATTAATAAATAATAAGTGGGGTGGTCCCCTCGAGTGAGGATCGAACCCACAACCGTCGCGTTACAGTCCCACCTTTGTGCCAATGCGCCCCGACTGGCCTCGTATAATTTTAAGACTGTCTAACCTACTTAAATAATAATCAATTCTTGATAAAAAAATCGCAAGTCAATCTCCTAAACAGAGGTAAAGAAGAGCTTTCGAAACTACTTTAAGTTATATGAATTACAAGTTGTCTCAAAAAATTATCTATTAAAATAGTCACTAGCTAACTAGATAGGTAATATTTTTTATAATTTTTTGAATAATTTATAACTTTTGTGTACGTACACACTGTACAAGATATTTATAGACGAAGAAGCTTCACGCTGTATCCCGCACACTGCAGGGTAGTCAGAGGGAACCTAGTGTTAAGACACTCCGTTTCCCATTTTATTCCGAATTCTGGCACTGACATTGCGTGTTGAGTGGCAGAACTCAACGCCACGCTTGTCCTCGTCACCAGAGCGAAGAAATGGAAATATAAATTTAAGTAAATATTTCATCTCCTCGAGTGGGGATCGAACCCACAACCAGTCCGTTTTACAGTCACAGTTTGTGCCCCTGCGCCACGATACAAATATGAAACCTGAAGATACAACGACTCGATTTCGTCAATGAGGCGTGTGTGGCGTTATCGCTTTGATAGATTTGTGTCTATGTGCGTCGTTCTTAACAAATGCCGTTTTATTTTAAAACGATAATTTTATTAATTATTTTGTTCGAATAAATCCACTTTCTTATTTTTGGAAAAATCTCTTTTGTTTTAATTGTATTAGGTTTTTACAGAGTAGTTAAAACCGTGGTCTCATTTAAAGTGGTGAACAAAAAAACACTCTGTATAAATTTTATACTTCTACCCTCTCATTTTCCGCCAAATTCTGGAAGCATTCAAGACTCGATACCAGAGTGAAGAAATGAAAGTGTTAAATATTTGATTTCCCCAAAAAAATCAAACCCACAACATGTCGTGTTTGCAGCCGCATGCTGTGGCCCCTGTGCCACGACTGGCTTCGTATATTTATAATGGCCTTTGTAAAAGCTACTATATTGGTATATGCGTCAGTTTTCTTTCTATTTAAATAATATTTTGATAACTTAAAATTTATATAAAATAAAAAATGGTATGGTAAAATAAGTGACAATTGGTTTTTGATTTTTTTTATTTAACATAAATATAATTTAGGAACAAAGTAGTTTACAATGTGTATTTGAAATTCATACTCTACCCGAAAATGTATATGTACACAATATAGAAAATAAACAAATACATCGACATCTTTTATTTGATTATACAGCCTTAAGATCTAATTAAAATGAATTAGGAACTATAACCATTTCTATACAATTATAGGGCACTGTAGTTTAACTAAATAAAAAAAAATCAGGTTTCGCTGTATTCCGTACACAGCAGGATGACAGAGGAAAACTAGTGTTAAGACACTCCGTTCACCATTTTCCGACGAATTGTGGAAGCATTGCGTGTTGAGTGGCGTAACTCAACACCGCGCTTTACCAGACCAGAGCAAAGAAATGAAAATATAAATTTTAAATAAATATTTCATTTCCTCGAGTGAGAATCGAAGCCACAGACCACAACCAGTCGCGTTTACAGTACACAGTTGTGCCCCTACGCCACGAATGGCCTCACTAAACTACTACTTTTTACTAAATTACTTAAACATTATACAATTTTGCTCAATTTTAACCACCAAATATATAATTAAGAGTATTCGGTCGTTTTAACATTATTTTACGTACATAAGTAAATAAAATATCACTAAAATATCAATAAAATATAAATACAATATTATACTAATTTATAATTAAAGGCAAGAAGAACCATTTGTAGGTAAAGATAGGAACAATAAATAATTTTATGGATTTACTATGGTTGATTGCAAACATAAAAGAACATTATATAATTGAAAATGTGCAATTTTCCTTCTCTATACTTACCTATTGTATTGCTTAACTAATCAACTGTAGTATAAATAGTTTTGTAGGGAACCTGGGAAGCAAGTGTACCCTTTGAGACACTTCCATTTCCCACTTTCCACTGAATTCTGGTTGCATTGCATGTTAAGTGCCTTGTTACCAGAGCGAAGGTATTACAGAGGAAATTGTATAAAAAAAAACGAAAAAAATAATATAAATAAATATGATAATAAGGTTATTGTAATTTATTCTAAGTTTTACCAGCTTTTAACAGTTCCAAAACCTTGTCTAAGTCTAAATAGGAGGTTGGATACGGTGTATAATGCGGCCAGGTCTGGATTTCACCGTACAGAGCATCCCCAGGACATTCTGTGTTTCTAACCTGCCTGTGCCCTACAAGCTTATAGTCTTTTATTATGTAACCCATGTCGACCCCAGCGGCGATTAACGCTTGTGTAGTTTTCAACTGTTGCAACGGCGGTACTGTATCTAAATAGAACGAAAATAAATTATAGTATTTTTTATTAAATTCAGGCTATATCCCGTATATAGTATGGTAGGCAGAGAGAACTGAGTGTCCAGACACTCCGTTCAGCACTTCCCGCCGAAATTTCAAGGCATTGCGTGATGAGTGGAGCAACTCAATGCCGCGCTTTGCGTTTGTACCAGAGCGCTGAAATGAACATATTAATTAGTAATAAAAACCCAGAGTTGGAATCAAACCCACAAACGAAATTTACAATCACATACTTGTGTTCCTGCGCCACGATGGCCTCAATTATGATAAAATGTCAAAAAGTATATAATACGTTTTTATTGGTTTTATACTTTTTGTTTTGTAAAAAATGCGGTCTTGTATGCCTGTCTTTTCAATTCTTCCTCTGGTGTCGAGGCAAGGCGCGGCGTTGGTTTTCGCCACGCAACACGCAATGTCCCCAGAATTCGGAATTCAGCGGAAAATGGAGAAAAGAGTGTATTACCACTAGGTTCCCTCTGCCTACTAAGCTGTGTGCTGGATATAGCGTGAAGCCGACATTATTAATAGCATGGTTCAACATCAAAAACGATTCTATAAGGTAGATTATGAATTTATAGTTTAAAAATGTCATTTACTTATCCAGTCTCCAATAAGGCAAATACCGATACTAAAGTTGTTGAAGTGTAACGAGTGGGCGCCCAGCACGTCCCAACCTCTTCCTTCGTAAGCAATGCCATCTCCTCCCACACCAAAGCTAAATGTTGAGAGAAATACTTTATTTAATAGGTTAAGCATTTATTTACTTAGAAAAGGAAACAATTTTATCAAATCTTATATATATATTTTTATATCGCCAAATAAAATGTGTTAGAATCAGTAGTAATAACAAAAACTTTGTTAAGTTAAAGCCAGTCTTGGCGCAAAGGCACAAGGCTTGTGAGTGTAAGTGCGACCGGTTTTGGGTTTGATTTCCACTTGAAACATTGAAATAATTAATAATTTTCATATTTTTGCTCAGGTGTCGAGACCAAGCGCGAAAAGTACCAACGAAAGTACCAACGTGACGTGTTGAGTAACACGCAATGCCTCGAAAATGCGGTGAAAATCGTAGAACGGAGTGTCTTAACACTAGGTTCCCTCTGCCTATCTTGCTACATGCGGGATGCAGCGTGAAGCTGAAAAAAAACAAATTTAACTCACTTATATCCAATATCCGCCCATTCTCTTTCATCCATGTGAAAGTTCTGCATACTTCTCATGGCCTGTTGACAACTGATAGTGTCGTAGCAGGCGGGGGGTGAATAGGAATGATGTATGACGATATAGGGAATTGGTACAGATAAGGGCTCCTTATACTTAGGTACCCGTGCGTGCCACTGGGGACGGCGGACGTATGGGAAGTTATATGAGGGTACTTCGTTTCCGGCTAATTCTTCTGGAAATATATTTTTTTATTTAGTTTTTGTTTCCTTTAACGCACACAGCAGAGTAAGCAGAGGGAACCTAGTGTTAAGACACTCCTTTCCCCACTTTTCGCTGATTTTTTTAACGCCGGGTTTTTATGCCAGAGCTAAGAAATGTAAATATTAATAAATATTAATTCATTCCCTCGAGTGGGGAACGAACCCGCAACCGTCACGCCCGTACAGTCACACCCTTGTGCCCCTGCGCCACGACGGACGTGAAGCTGATTTGATTTATTTAAAATTAAATAATTGAAGCCAGTCGTGGCGCAGCGGCACAAAGTGTGACTGTAAAACCGACTGGTTGTGGGTTCGATCCCTACTCAAGGAGATGAAATATTTACTTAAATTTATATTTCCATTTCTTCGCTCTGGTGTCGAGGCAAAGCGCGGCATTGAGTTCCGCCACTTAACCCGCAATGCCTCCAGAATTCGGCAGAAAGTGGGGAACGGAGTGTCTTACACTAGGTTCCCTCTGCTTACCCTGCTGTGTGCGGGATACAGCGTGAAGATGATTTATTTTATTTAAAATAAAATAACTTACGGCAAGTCAGTTTCGGTGCTCCTATCACAGCAGCCATCGCTTGAACCAGCACAGCGCCAGTCATCAAAAACAACATTGCGATATAAATCCCTTTTTTCGTCACTAATCCCAATGATATCTGCAAAATTATCGACATTGTGAACTAGATAGATATTTTTCTTTGTTTATTTGCGAACCGCGTTATATAAATTTTCATGCGTTTTGTTTAACAGACTTATCTTTTCATAATGTTGTTTTATCTATATATTGTGACGTATTTATTTATCTCTATTAGCTTCAATATAGATTTGTTTGCACTTGCAATAAGTATTGAGGAAGTACTTGAGTACACGTGTATTGCTGAACTACCAAAATAATTGGATCTTAAAATTAAATTAAATCAGCTTCACGCTGTATCCCGCACACAGCAGGGTAGGCAGAAGGAACCTAGTGTTAAGACACTTCGTTCCTCACTTTCTGCCGAATTCTGGAGGCATTGCATGTTGAGTGGCAGAACTCAACGCCGCGCTTAGCGCCAGAGCGAAGAAATGGAAATATAAATTTAAGTAAATATTTCATCTCCTCGAGCGGGAATCGAACCCACAACCAGTCGGTTTTTCAGTCACACTTCGTGCCGCTGCACCACGACTGGTCTCAATAAATTTTATATTAATTGGATATTCATTCAAATATTATATTTTTTATGATGGACTCGCTTTGCCTATCTACGAGAGCGAAAAAAATAAAAATTAAACATTTTATCTCCTTGAGTGGGAATCGAACTTGATTAAATATTAATCAAATCTGATTAAGTTAATTATATTTATTTCGTTCGTTTTTAGGGTTTCGTGTCTTTTAAGGAAAAAAGGAATTCTTATAAGATCACTGTTGTCTGTCTGTCTGTCTCTCAAGAGCCTTTATCTCAGCAACGCTTGGAGATATCGAGTTGAAATTTAAGCTTTATACCTAGATCTATGGCCCTATTATTTCCTGACAATAAAAAATATTTTTACATTTACATAAAAAAAATATATGGCCGTTTATATAGCAAAATAAGTGTATTTCTATACTATAAAAGGAATTAAAATTATACTATATAATATAATATAATTAATATTATAGGATACTTCTGGTTAAGCTAGAATTATTAAATTAAGCATCTAGGTAGTACCTACTAGTTCAGGAAAAAATCTGAAAACTATCTATTTATGGTTAAATCCAAAAAAATAATAGCCTTAAACCCCCTTTAAGGCTAAAAAAAAATAAAATTTTAAATAAAATAATAAAATAAAATTAAATAATAAAATTAATAATAAAATTTTTAGGGGTATAAAATTTTCTTATTAAAGCTGCTAATTCAAGTGAGGTGCCAAATTAAAGCGGCTCTAGCTAAACTAAGCATGAATTTCAGAAAAGGCTTCAGACATCCAATTTTGTACGGAACCCTCGGTGGGCGAGCCCGAATCGCGCTTGTCCTGTTTTTTTATATAAAATAGCCCGATCGACGGATCATACGGATACATTTTTTAATCTGTTGTCATTGAGCTAGCCTTATGAAACTATAAACCAGTAAACCTAAAAAAGTTAGCTAAAAGTTTTTTAAATTATTTCTGGAAAAAAAAAATTTAAACATTTTTGATAATTAATTAATTAATTAATTTTAATTAATTAGCTTCACGCTGTATCCCGCACACAGCAGGGTAGGCAGAGGGAACCTAGTGTTAAGACACTCCGTTCCCCACTTTCTGCCGAATTCTGGAGGCATTGCGTGTTGAGGGGCAGAACTCAACGCCGCGCTTAACCTCGACACCAGAGCGAAGAAAATGGAAATATAAATTTAAGTAAATATTTCATCTCCTAGAGTGGGAATCGAACCCAGAACCAGTCGGTTTTGCAGTCACACCTCGTGCCGCTGCGCCACGACCGGCCTCAAAAAAAAAAAATTAGCTTATTTAAAAATATTTTTATTTTGATATTATTTACATGATTTATAAGCCGATGGTTTATCATAACTGTAATACGGTATAAAAGGGCTACTATTGAGCTATATTGAGAAAAAAAATCACGCGTACGTGTATAGATTAGAAACTATAAATTCTGAAAATTTAATTATTTAAATTCATAGAACAACTCTAACCTACAAAAATATATATAAATATAAGAAATATAAATGCTTATAATTACAAACAACAACAACTTTAAATATAAAAGTAAAATCGTATAAATAATCCATAACTTCAACATAAATATTTTAAAATAAATAGGATGCGAGAACTCAAAGCTACAGGACCGTCGAGTACCAGATCTCATTACCATCTTATATCTCTCAGTCTACTGTGAAATTATTTTTTTTTGTTCACAAATGTGCGTGTAATTATCAGGTTTCTAGTTCTAATACAAATGTTACAATTGGTTATTTTACAAATTAAATGAATATTATAAAGAATTGAGGCCGTCACGGCGCAGGGGCACAAGTGTGTGATTGTAACGCGACGGTTGTGGGTTTGATCCCCATTCAAGGGAATGAATTATTATTTATTAATATCTTCATTTATTCGCTCTGGCACCAAGGCAAAAACCCGCCTTTGAGTTCCGCCACCCACCACGCAATGCCTTGAGAAATTTGGCGGAAAGTGGGGAATGGACTGTTTTAACCCTAGGTTTCCTCTGCCTACCCTGCTATGCGGGATACAACGTGAAGCTGTTGTAGTTCTAAGCTCGTGCAAAAAAAAAAATAATTTAATATAGCACAAATATTTCACTTCCGTAAAAACTGAAAAATATGTAGAAACAACACAATACATTTTTTATTTATATAATAAAAAATGTCGATAATAGTGAACAATGTCCATTATAAACCTTTAAAAATATATAATCAAAAATAATTGAAGAAAGTATATTAAAAGACATTCTACTTTTGCGTATGCTTATTAATTTGGTTTTAAATCAATAAAACAAACAAAAGCAACAAACATTTTATGTTTTATAGATATATTTATATAATATATTTAATAATTCAAAATTATTTCCATCTATACATACCTAAAAAGACGAAACAAAGCCACAGTACACTACACCATAAAAAAAAATAACAATCTTTTTTTTTATTATATAAATTTGACACAGCCAGCGTATACTTTGGCAATAGCGATAGTATTATACAGAGCAACTTTTATAGTATATGTATATAGTCATCTGCTGCCGAGGTTAATCCCCGCCGTCTCGTGGGTAAAAAAAAATGTGAAAATTGTACGCTAACCATTAGAACTGATTGTGAGATAAATTGATTTGACGATGACTGATAAGATTTAAATCTGTTTGTAACTCGTAGTTGTTTATTATCTATTGTTATTTTTTTTTACTAACTGGTCCTGCTCTACTTATTTAAATAGACCAAATCTACTCTAACTCTAGAATCCGTATTTACAAATGGCTCTCAAGTTTGAGATCCATTTTGGGATTCCGTTTTTTTCATAAGTCGATCGATCGCAGACTTGAGAGTGATTTATCAATACGAATCTAGGATAAAGTTTCACGCTGTATCCCCGCACACAGCAGGGTGGGCAGAGGGAACCTAGTGTTAAGACACTCTGTTCCCCACTTTCTGCCGAATTCGTGTTGAGTGGCAGAACTCAACGCCGCGCTTGTCCTCGACACCAGAGCGAAGAAATGGAAATATAAATTTAAGTAAATATTTCATCTCCTCGAGTGGGGATCGAACCCACAACCAGTCACGACTGGCCTGACGACTGACGACTATTATTACTTATAATTTATATATTGTTATTATCCAATTAACTTCATCTTTACCAATAAGGATTATAAATCTGAATAGTTAGTTTGGTTGAACGCTCTAATCTCCAAAAAATATTGTTTTGTACTTAACTCTTATATCATTTAATTCTTTCTCGATCTCCTTTGCTTTCATCTATTTGTCAGTATAAAAAGTGTGTGCTTTATAAATATAAAGTTCAAGCTGTCAAAACTAGATTTATTATTTAAGTAATAGTAAATCAAATTAAAAATGATTAGTGATTACTGTCCGCTTTCTACTAATATATTAGAAATAAATACCAATAGGAAATACATTATGATATTATGGTTTTTTATACTTTACTGAGTATGTAACCTAGGCTAGGTACCTATACCTAAACTAATATTATAAATTGGAAAAGTTTGTTTTCATGAACGTGCTAACCTCAGGAACTACTGGTTGAATTTAAAAAAATATTTAGTGTTGCATAGTCCAATTATTGAGAAAATCAATACAGTAAGAGTTACCGGACTCTTAGAATGAGAAGTGAGTGAGACAACTCTTACTAATCCCATTGAACCATGCGGATGGAGTTGCAGGTAACATTAACTAATAGTATTACCTGTGAATATTGCTTAATATCAATAATATTTACTATTTATTTTAATTTAAAACTTTTGAGGACAGTAGTGGCGCAGGGTAACAAATGTGTGACTGTAAACGCAACTGGTTATGGATTTGATCCCCATTCAAGAAAATGAAATATTTATTTAAATTTATGCTTTAATTTCTTCATTCTGGCGTCGAGGCAGTGCGAGGCGTTGAGCTCCGCTATTCAACACGCAATGCCTCCAGAATTCAGCGGAAACCTACCTCTACCTACCTTGCTGAGTGCGGGATACAACGTGAAGCAATTTTTTTTAATTTTTTAACGATACGAGCGATTTTGTAAACATCTATATAAAAGGGTTTTCACCTCAACAGTATTAAAGAACATCTTGTATAATGCATATAAAAACCTTCCGTTGTACTTGGACCTTTATTTGCATATATTTTATCGTAATCATAATTTGTTATAAACATATATTTAAATCGCCATTACTGTAGTAATTGTCGTATACGTTTAACTTTGAAGCATTGAAATATACAATAGTATTTAAATATATCTTAATGGGTGCTTAAATAACATATACTGGAAAGGTGAAAATATTATATTTTCTTCATACGACATTTGAAATATCTTTAAAATATATATTTTTTTGCCTATTTAATTGAGAGAAGATCTCTCAGGCTGCTCATTTTCGGAAGAGGCAGAAATAATCTAGTATTAACACTATCGATATTCTTTACTTTCTGCCCGTTTAGAAATTACATGGTTCAGTTTCACGCTGTATCCCGCATCTGGCAGGGTAGGCGAGCGAGAACAGAGAGAATCTATTGTTAAGGCACTCCGTTCCCTACTTTCCGCCGATTTTTTCCGGCGGAGAGCGAAAGAATAAAAAAATATAATAATTCTTACCCCCGAGTCATTCGAACCCACAATCGACGCCCTGCGCTACTCATATTACGTGACAGAATAAGAATATCTTGTTTTAAATAATCACATCGGGTAAACATATTTTTTTACATTTTCTCATTATATTACTCACGGTACTCACTTCACGGTACTCACTTACTTTACTATCACTCACATTTTTTTCCCTCTACTTCGTCTTCATCTGAATTGGTACTGGCAACAGATAGATTGAAATAATTGGCTGATATTTAAGTTATTTTGTTAATAATTTTTGTTTTCCTTTTTAGCTTAATGCTTTTTAGAGTTTCGTACTTCAAAAAGAAAAAATAAAAACGAAACCTTACAATTTTTTCGTCGATTGTCGTTGTGGAGGTATTAAACTTAAATATCAAATATTCAGGAATATTTCATATACATATATACATATTTCATAGATTTTTTTTATAAATCTTTTGTCCCATGGTGAGGCCAGTCGTCATGCAGGGTCACAAGTGTGTAAGCGTGAGCGTGGATGTGGGTTTGATCCCCACTTGAAGAAATTAAATATTCATTTAAATTTATATTTTCACTCCAGTGATTCAAAGAACGGCGTTAAGTTTCGCCACCCAACACGCAATGCCTCTAGAATTAGGCGAAAATGGGGAACGAAGTATTTTATCATTAGGTTTCCTCTGCCTACCCTGTTATACGGGATACGTGTACATTTGTGCTTAAGATGTGAACTTTACATTTATACAATTTAAGATTAATATTTTGTGCTTGTTTTACGGTTGAGGAAATTGGATAGCTTTGCTGCCATTGTGGAGGTCACGGCCTCTTCGTTTCTGTATTTTATGGCCATCTTGAAATGCCTTTTGTCGTTGTTCTCGTTGCTCTTCTGATCAGTTTTTCAATAGCGTTATCCTCGTTACCGCCATAGCAGGAACTAGCTGCAATTTAGTCGACTTTGTGTTCACTATTATAACCGTCGTGCAACACCAATATTTACTCCGTATCTCTGGTTGATGAAGGATTCCTTCTTCTTTTTTGTAAATGTGAGATAGAGTATTTTACTTAGATCTCGTGGGACTGGCGTAGTTCTCAAGTTTTATATTTGATGGGAGTGTACTACTTTTGAAGAGTATATAACAGAGTATATCTCTTGAAGGTCGTAAGCGACAAACTTATATTTGTAGTTCATTTTATAAATGCGTAAGCCCGCCAACTTAAATTTACCAACTTTATTCGTTGCGTAATCAAAACGTATAGGGTATTTCCCGTAAAAGAAAAAGTTACGAAGTTTGGCAAGAACTTGCATTACAAATAAAGGAAAAAATCCGAGAAACGGTAATTTAATTCAAATAAAAAAAAATCTAATATAAACTATTATACATTTATAATTGTAGTTCATTTCATACAAAATGAGTGCATACTTAAGTTTATAAAATTTTATAAATTGTAATTCCCATTGACCTATTATCCTGAATCTGGTACGGAACTCTCTCTAAACAAGTCCGACTCACACTTGACCGGTTATTTTGATAAATATGTAACGTAATTTTACTCATAATATTATGATAAATATCCATCATGACAAATAGTTATTTTTTATCTAATCAGAGGGAAGAGGGCCCTTTATCTAATATTTAAAGTTAACTTGAAATAATAAATAGCAAATGTTTCACAAATTTAAATAACACAAGGAAAATATTTGTATTTTTTTTTAATATACTCGAATATAAATAAAATGATGTGGGCTTTTAATTTATTATCCGATATATGCATTGTTGGATGAAATTTTATGCAGATAAAATGGAATTTGAGGCCGTCGTGGAGCAGGGGCACCATGGTGTGCCTATAACCTATTTTCATTTCTTCGCTCTTGCACCAAGGGAAAAGCCCAGCGTTGAGTTCCGTCATTTAACACGCAATGCCTAGAAAAAATTGGCGGAAATTGGGAAACGGAGTTTTTTAACATCGGGTTCCCTCTGCCTACCATAACATATACGGGATACAGCG
Organism: Heliconius himera; assembly: GCA_021202915.1. Lineage (NCBI taxonomy): Eukaryota > Metazoa > Arthropoda > Insecta > Lepidoptera > Nymphalidae > Heliconius > Heliconius himera. The sequence goes on from JAJHJA010000480.1 coordinate 354,598, forward strand.
GGAATCATATAAAAAAGGAATTTGAAAGAATGTAATAATAATCTATTCTTATATGTAAGTAATATAGTTATATTTAGTGTGTTGCTTATAGGTAATGTAACCGCGATATTTTATTTAGAATTTTAAATGAACTACTTAATATTTATAATAGGTGCGTATGTGTTAATTCAAAAGTGTTTTTAAATACAATAACATATCTAAGGTGAACAATGTTTTGTAATAAACATTCTTTTTTTCATTCCAACTTTGTCTCAATTAAACCTTTGCAAATAAAATAAAAAGAATAAACGCTTATGTCGTTGCTTAGAAAAAAACAGGATACTTAGTTATTATTTAAATTCAAATTCAAAATATTCTTTATTTAAAAAAATGAGGCCAGTCGTGGCGCAGCTGCACGAGGTGTGACTGTAAAGCCGACTGGTTGTGGGTTCGATCCCGACTCGAGGAGATGAAATATTTACTTAAGTTTATATTTTCATTTCTTCGCTCTGGTGTCGAGGTTAAGTCTCAAACACGCAGCTTCAACACGCAGTGCCTACAGAATTCGGCAGAAAGTCGGGAACGAAGTGTCTTAACACTAGGTTCCCTCAGTCTACCCTGCTGTATGCGGAATACAGCGTGAAGCTGATACATGATACTTTATTTAAAAAAAAAATTGCAAGCACTTTTAAGTAGTCGAATGAACATAAAGCTACGCACACGCGGCCCTCGGAAGGCAGTTCTGGTGTGAAACAACAATAAGAAACACAACATTTGCTTTCTTCAATGTTATTGTTGTTTAATTATAATATAGACTTGTAGCTATACTATATGAGATTCAATTGATGACTATTAAATATTTCATAATAGTATCTTTACTAGACTTTACTTATTAGTACTATTTTTACAGTTAATTTAAGTTATTGTAGTAGCAAGATTTTTAAAATTTATTGAACTAATTTCAACAATACCTTTTAGGAAAATTTAAAAACGATATTTGTAAACAGAATGGAACCGATTACTGGAGCACCATATAGGATAAAATATTTCAAACCCATATCTAAAAAAAATATCATGATTCCTCAACAACAGCATTTTTTTTTCATTTCACGTGTGACGCAGCTACGTATAGATACGTATAGATTTACTACTACAAATAATATAATATACTTTTAATTCACAAAAAACTAAATATACTTTTCACTCTCAAAAAACATACGAGCGAGGGATATCTCTCGTTCTATTTTACGCAATTACTTATAATAAACCCTAAACATTGTTTAACTTGACCGCCAAGATTTTGTCTTTAAAAAAAAAACTTTTTCATTTTTACAATTTTTTTTTAGTTTAAATTGTATTAGATTTTTTTAAAGTAATTAAAACTATGATTTCATTTAAAGTAGTGAATATAAAAAAAACTTTATATACATCTAATACTTGAAGATATAGAAAGAGACTAGTTCTCTTGTATGTAGGCAATAAAAATAGAAATAGAGATAAAAATAAAATCAAATAAATGAAAAAAATGCTATCTCATTAATTATTATTAACTAATGAAATAAAAAAAAACACAAGTATAGATATTTATTATTTTTATTGAGAAAGTAAAGTGAGTAAAGTATAGATACTTATTATTTTTATTTTTTGCCACCAGTATTTTAGTGAAAAAAGAAATATTTTAGATATTTTTTTTTAATTTGGTTTATATATAGATTTTAATTTTCTCGGATTTTCATAATATGTATATTTATAACTAAATAAGTTCGTATTTCCATGGCGGTATAGCATGGTATGGTTATTTTAAAATTATTTAGGTATAGACAGTAGCTCGGACAATGGAAGTGAGCGTTAATACGTTAAATATACCTGAATTCCAGTCGCAAGGCCCAGGGACTAAAAAATTAAATCATTTTATTCAAAATAAGAAATTACATGCTTAATTTTTTTAAACGTCAAGTAATTTACCACCAGTTGACTAAAGCTAATGCCTCAGACCTAAGTAGAAACGGCGAAAGAAATTCAGCGGATTTTTTTTATTAAATCTTTTAATTATATACAAAAACACATTTAATAATTTGTGACAATGAAATCTTTCATTATGCCAGTCGTGGCGCAGGGGCACAAAGTGTGACTGTAAAATCGACAGGTTGTGGGTTCGATCCCCATTCGAGGAAATCAAATATTTATTTATATTTACATTTATATTTTCACTTCTTTGCTCTGGTGTCAAGGCAAAAGCGCGGCGTTGAGTTCCACCACTCAACACGCAACGCCTCCAGAACTCGGCGGAAAGTGGGAAACAGAGTGTCTTACTACTAGGTTTCCTCTGCCTACCCTGCTGTGTGCAGGATACAGCGTGAAGCTGATTTTAATTTATTTTAAGTTTAATAAACTATATAAAAATAGCAATCACGTAAAAACAGCACGTTGCATCAAAAATAATATATCGTTACAGCTGTACCGCTATCACGGCTTACTAAATTAATTTATTCAATTTTTTTTTCATAAACACTTATCAGTGACTATATTGTATAGATTTTAAATGAAACCATATTTCTTTGAATATTTATTTATTGTATAATAAATTAATATTAACGTATATACATATTTACAACATTCATATTAGTACCGTCTTCATTGTGAAGAATTTCAATTGTTATATACTTCTTCATGCTTTCGTAAGTCCTTGTCCTTCAGAAAAATGATCCCATTTGGAAATTACATTTAATAGTGCAGTGCCGGGACACTCCGTGGCCATGATCTGACTATGTCCCTTTAATTTATAATCGGAACTAAGAACGCCCTTACGTACACCGTCGGCGATGAGAGCTTTAGTCGCATGTAGCATTTTGTGTGGTGGCTCTTCAACTATAAATATCAAAAATAATTCGTTTTAGTTAGTTACATTTTTTTTTTCAGCTTCACGCTGTATCTTGCATATATATTCCGTTTTCTCTGCCTACCGCCGGAGAAACCTGGGAATCTAGTGCTAAGACACTCCATTAAAATACTTCCGTTCTTCACTTTCCTCTAATCTCTGGAGGCATTGCGTGCTAAGTGTTCACACTCAACGCCACCCTTTGGCTCGACATTAGACACTAGAACGAAAAATTAAAAAATACTAAACATTTCCTCGAATGGGTATCGAACCCACAACTCAATGTCAATGGTATTTATATCATTATACGCCATTTCTCAATAAATTTTAATCAATTATTTCATAATATAAGTCTACATAAAAGGAATAATTAATTAAATTCACCCCTCCAATCTCCAATGAGGCATATCCCTATGCTGACCCTATTCGCGGGCCCGGCGTGTATGCCGATCGTATGCCAGCCTCTTCCTTCGTAAACTCCGCCTTCACTCCCCACGCAGAAACTAGAAGAAAGTCGTTGTGTTATTTATATATAATTAATCGTGCTAGAGGCCAGTCGTGGATCAGTGGCACAAAGTGTGACTGTAAAACCGATTGGTTATTTACTTAAATTTATATTTCAATTTATATTTTCATTTTCTTTGCTGTCGAGCGTTGAGTTCTGCCACTCAACACGTAATGTCTCCAGAATTCGGCAGAAAGTGGGGAATGGAGTGTCTTAACACTAGGTTCCCTCTATCGACCCTGCTGTGTGCGGAATACAGCGTGAAGCTGATAATTGTACTAATATTATAAATGTATATGTAAATTTGTTACGTTTTCACGCCAAAACAACTCAACCGATTATTATGAAAGGACATAGGATTTTTTTTATTACAAAAAATATATTTTTGAGTCTCTAATACGAATCTTTAACTAAAATATTATTTACTTATTACTTTCTGTTAGTTAGTTAGTTATTAATATCTTTCTTTAACGCGATCTTCTTTATGTTTAAGTTTGTAGTCAATTGTAATTCGTAATATCTATATTTAAATTATTAAAAAAAATAACTAAATGATTTAATTTATTGTGTTTCAATGTTCGCTTAAGTACCTACTTACTTTATGCATAATTTATAAATACTATTTCTACTGTAACCCGTAGGTACATATTTATCAAATAAAAAATATTTTATATCTTATACTATATTAAAGAATTTAATTTTGCTCTAATAAAAAAAAAACATATAAAACCTTAATTTATCAAAACGGAATTTTCATCATCGTTATCTATATAACATAAGACACATAAGTTTACATATCGAAAAATTAAAAATCTTTTAAAGAAACAAAAATTTAATTGTAATTAAGCAAATTTTAAAGAATATAGAAATATCATCGAAAAGTTTCCAAAAGCTAAATAAATTCTTATACTCTATTTCAAAAAAAAAACTTACTTATATCCTATATCACCCCAGTCTAAGCTGATATGATAGTTCTGCATCGATTTCATAGTAGCTTTACATTGTGCTGTTGTATTGCAAGCACCTGGTATGTATGTATGGTGGATTACAACGTATGGCACTAGCGTCTTTATGGGTTCGACATCCGTTGGTGGGGCAGCACCCCAGTCCTCTCTCGTGTATAACGTGTAGGATTTTTGTTTTTCTATAAAAGATTTACATATTTTTAGTGCCATGTAGGTATATAGTACATTTAACCAATAATAATAAAAATATTCGTTCAAGCGTGAAGTTTCGCTGTATTTCCGAGACGCCGGGGAGCTTAGTGTTAAGACACTGTGTTTCTATTAAGACACTATTGTTCCACACTTTCCGTCGAATTCTGGAGGCGCGCGACGCATTTTGCCTGGTCACCAGAGCGAGGAAAATGAAAAACATTAAGCATTTAAATTCTTCTTTTGGGCATCGAATTCACAACCTGGCCTTGTGTGCCTGTGTCACTACTGGTCCCAAAATTTAAAATAAACTAAAAAGTTGATATTAAAATGAGATTAAAAATATGGCATAGTAAAACGCTATTTTTTGACCTCACTGACGATTCAGTGCTCACAGTTTACGAATACAAACAAATCACAAAATTATAATAATGATAATGATCAATTATTAAATAACGGCGTTAAGCTCCGCCACTCAACACGCAATACAGCCACAATTAGGCGAAAAGTCGGAAACGGTTGTACCAGAATCGAAACGGAATTTCTTAACACTAGGCCTCCAACTTCCCTCATCCTACCTAGCAGGGTTCACAGCATAAACTTGAAAAAAAAAATATTAAAATTAAAAGAAAAAAATCAACAAAAACCAATTAAAACTTACCATTCACTGGGTGGCCATGTACAATTAAAAATATATTTAAAATAAATATCGCCATACACGTGTACATACTTGAGGCGTACATTATGAACAAAATAATTTTACATAAATAGAACGTGAAGCGCTTATTCCTTATTCAATAGACTACGTTGATAGCTACTTATCCAACCTTTATATGTTCATTTCGTTTGTACGGTACTTTCCCATGATATACATACATACATACATACATACATATATATATACACAAATAAACATGTTTTTTTTATCAGCTTCACGCTGTATTCCGCACACAGCAGGGTAGGCAGGGGGAACCTAGTGTTAAGACACTCCGTTCCCCACTTTCTGATGGATTCTGGAGGCGTTGCGTGTTGAGTGGCGGAACTCAACGCCGCGCTTTGCCTCGACACCAGTGCGAAGAAATGGAAATATAAATTTAAGTAAATATTTCATCAACTCGAGTGAGTATCGAACCCACAACTAGTCGGTTTTCCAGTCACACTGCCCCTGCGCCACGACTGGCCCCCAAATACATAATTAATCCTTTGTCTATCTACTCATTTGTTATGGTCTTCTGCATGCTTAAAATGAAACAAACAAGTACAGTGGTGTATTTTTTTTATAGTATGTCTGTAAATTTTACTTTTAATTACTTGAATAGATTGTAAATTAAGAAGTAAATATAATAATTGCGCAGTGAAATGTGATGTAAAATCGATTTAGGCCATTGTATTGCAATATTTTACAATCATATTAGTCAATATGTTACATTTTTTTATTTCTAAATAAATGATATACTACGTACAACTTAATAGCATATTTTGTTAAAATCAAATCAAATCAGCTTCACGCTGTATCCCTCACACAGCAGGGTAGGCAGAGGGAACCCAGTGTTAAGACACTCCGTTCCCCACTTTCTGCCGAATTCTGGAAACATTGTGTGTTGAGTGACAGAACTCAACACCGTGCTTAACCTCAACACCAGCCACCAGCGAAGAAATGGAAATATACATTTAAGTAAATATTTCATCTCTTCGAACCCACAACCAGTCGATTTTACAGTCACACCTCGTACCGCTGCGCCACGACTGGCCTCACATCACGCATATTTTGTTAAGAATAATAAAATATGAAAACATTTATCAGCTTCACGCTGTATCTCGCACATAGCAGACTAGGCAGCAGTAGCAGGAGCAGTATTAAGACACTCAGTCCCCCATTTTCCGCTGAATTTGGAAGGTATTGCGAATATCACACTAGAGCGAACAAATGAAAATATAAAATTAAATAAAAAAAACATTTCTTTGGTGGGTATTGAACTCACAACCAATCGCGTCGCCATTCTTCACTATATTTAGCACTATACGTCCTGGCACATTTTTAGTGTTTTTATTAAAACATTAGTTAAATATATTGTATATAATGAATTGTACATTTATTTTTTATGTATTCTCCCATCAAACTCTAATACTGTAATACTATTGTTAGTTTGTCACATTACTCACCATTAAACTTGGCTCTAATATCACATTTATGTTTTTGATGGGATATCATTACTTTTTTCAAGAAATTCTTACTATTAATCATTAATACTTTGTTATTATTAAATAGCTTTATTTTCCTACGGTGCTTGATCTATTTTACTTATTTTTTTTTAATTAATTATTAATTTTCAGTTTTCAATTTTTTTTTCTTTATACACGTATAATCTACCTTGGTACTCATTATCAAGTTCCAAGATCATCTAGAAGTAGCTTAGGTTTTTGATGAATGAGTAAATTAATCGCAAAATTGCCGGTTTTTTAATGTTAATATAACAATAACTGTTTGAAATAAATTGTTGAAATTTAATATACTTTAAGTGGACTTTGATAAATGTGCTAAATTTCACGAATACAAGTTGTGAAGACCTTAAAAATAGCTTGATATGGTTAGTGTAAACACATTGCGCGTTTCCAGCTTTTTAACTTGGCTGGACACACAAGCGCGTGTCTTGATATTTCTAGATTTCTATGGCAACAAATTAGTAGCTATACAAACAATTTTTTATATATATCATAGCCATTAATAGATAAAAAAAAATGTTTTGAGTGTGGAAGGTATATTTGTTATCATAATAATTCCTTCCTTTCAGTTGGCTACAACTTTGAAAGGCGTTTACTGGACTTTATCAATGAAATGATGATGCAGTAATTGTGATTAATTATTTTTATCAATTAATCGTATAAATAAAGAATTTTTATGCTGACCGTCACGTTTTATATCATTTGTGACTGTTAATAAGGATTATAAGTAGGCTCGGGGAAGAACCTTTTAAAGTACATAAATACATATACATATAAGCTTTCCTTAAAGCTTTCCAAGTATAAATAATATATAAATTGATAGACTTTTAATAATAATATTTATTTCTCCTTGTTTTCTTTACTTTAGAATTATTGTGTGTTTTGTGTAGGGGAATCTTATTAGTATAACAAATGGGTAAATTTTGATTTTGTGTTATTATATTAATATTAATATCTATCCTTAGTTTAATATTATGTTGTGATTAAGGTTAAAATTTACTGTTGCCTATATTCTATGAAGTCATTTATTTTAATCTTTCTATTTACATTTAGACGCCAGTCGTGGCGCAGGGGCACAAAGTATGTCTGTAAATCGTCTGGTTATGGGTTCGACCCCTACTCGAAGAGATGAAATATTTATTTAAATTTATATTTTCATTTCTTCGCTCGTGTGTCGAGGGGAAAGCGCGGCGTTGAGTTTCGCCACTCAACACGCAATGCCTCCAGTAATTTTCGGAAAGTGGGGAACGGAGTGTCTTAACACTAGGTTCCCTCTGTCTACCCTGCTGTGTGCGAGATATAGCGTGAAGCTAAAAAAAAATTACATTTAGCAGTTACATACATAACTAATCGTTTCTTAAACTGATATACTACTGATTCGATTAAATTTGTTATACAAAGGTATAACAATTTCTATTTCATTTTAATTAACATAATTAATAAAAATTTTCCGTAAATTACCCTTTTAACATTCAAATTGCATATTTTATGTATATTATCTTAATTAATTCCTTTTATTTAGCAATTTTTCTATTATATTCAATTTTTTTCTATAAAATCAAATCGTCGTCGTATACGGGAGAATCACAAAAGAACGTAGAATTATCTATACGCATCCGTCCTTACTGTGTTTGTTTTCTATGAAATTATTTTTATTATTTACACACTATTTTTTTTGTCTTTTTTTCAGCTTCACGCTGTATCCCGCACACAGCAGGATAGACAGAGGGAACCTAGTGTTAAGACACTCCGTTCCACACAAGAAATAATTACAATAAATATATATAAAATAATATATCTATTTTAGCTAAACTAACAATTTAATCTTAAAATAATAGTCAATCGACGTCAATTACTTTGTGAGTCATCCTTATCTTTTTATCATACACATGTTGATATTATTATACTTTTGTAGTAAACAAGTTGATGTTTCATTAAATTTGCCTATTATGATGACATTGTTTTCAATTCAAATAAATCCGGGGGAATGCCTGAATAAATAAATATTCGTTTGCCCCAGTTTGCTTTCATTTAAAATTGTGATATAAAAAAAGAGACCAGTCGTGGCGCAGTGGCACAGAATGTGACTGTAAAAACCGACTGATTGTGGGTTCGATCCCCATTCGAGGAGATGAAATATTAGCTTAAATTTATATTTCCTTTTTTTCGCTCTGGTGTCGAGGCAAAGCGCGGCGTTGAGTTCTGCCACTCAACACGCAATGCCTCCGGAATCCGGCGGAAAGTGGGGAACTGAGTGTTTTAACACTAGGTTCCCTCTGTCTACTCTGCTGTGTGCGGGACACAGCGTGAAACTGAAAATTGTGATATAATTGATATAAAAGGAGGAATCTAATATGTAGATTGTTTTTTGATTTGACTGAAATATGAAGTAAACAAGACAATTTCGATAACAATCGATGCACCTTATCAGCATAAACTTGATCGTTTAAAAGGTTATCATAAGAAAAAAGTGCGCATTATAGATATTATGGACCAAGTAGTAGAGGCCAGTGGTAGCGCAGGGGCACAAAGTGTGACTGTAAAATCCATTGGTCTTGGGTTCGATCCCCACTCGAGGAAATTAAATACTTACTTACATTTATATTTTCATTCTTTTGCTCTGGTGTCGAGTATGTCGAGTATGTAGTACACAGTTTATACTATTGTATTTTGGCAAACTTCTCTTAACATTAAGTATTTATTTTATTTCAATCGTTTCATAAATAAAAAGTTAAAGTTTATATTATTACTATTATAAACTATTTTATAAATGGCTGTAAAATTACTGTTTTATTCAATTGGCTGAAACTTTGGTTGAAAACCAATGTATAAGTCTTAGCTTTACGCTGTATCCCGCGTATATAGCAGAGTAGGCAGAGGGAACCTAATGTTGAGACACGTCGTCGTATAGATATCGTCTTTAAAATGATAATGATATTAGGACACAAAATTAATCCAGTTTAGTAAATAAAGGTCAGTCGTGGCGCAGCGGCACAAAGTGTGACTGTAAAACCGACTGGTTGTGGGTTCGATCCCCACTCGAGGAGATGAAATATTTACTTAAATTTATATTTCCATTTCTTCGCTCTAGTGTCGAGGACAAGCGCAGCGTTGAATTCTGCCACTCAACACGCAATGCCTCCAAAATTCGGCAGAAAGTGGGGAACAGAGTGTCTTAACACTAGGTTCCCTCTGCCTTCCCTGCAGTGTGTGGGATACAGTGTGAAGGTGATTTATTTTAGTAAATAAACAATGGTGTTGTTTAAGCGGGTCAACACGCAAGCCGGTCGCTAGTGTATAAACGATGAAACATTAAGTATTAGTATCTAAAATCGGCTTAGTTGTTTTTATTTAACGTTTATTTCACAACTTAATTTACGACTACGTAAACAGATGTAAAGATTAAATATCCGACCTTCATATAAGTATTTATATATATCCTCATAGAAATATGATCAATTAAAAATATTTAAAAAATAGTATTCTCTCTTGCCAAACGATAATTCTTAGTAAGTTATGTAATCTTTGGGTAGCGGAAATTTGTAAAAATCTTCCTACAGAGATGCTAACAACATAAATAGGTTGTAACAAGCGTATAAAAATTTCGACGTAGCTTGATGAGAACGTATGGCTTAGTGGTTAGAGCGCCTGGTCGGTTCAAGGAGGCGCGGGTTCGAGTCTCGCTACGTTCAAATTTTTATACATTTTCTAAATAAGTATTTTTCTTTCCTAAGTGTGGAATAACACTTTAAAAATATTTAAAAAAGGAAGTTACAATTAATATAATTGAAATATTAGATAGATAAGGGTTTTAATTAAAAGATTCTTTAGAATAATAATTTATTATATTTACAATATTTCAGCAAAACTTTAATATCAGTTCAAAATAAAATCCTCTAATGTTAGAATTAATTAAAGCTTTTTTTTTGATTGATGAAATTTTTACGTAAAGACGTTCTGTTCTGACGATAATTTTCTCGTTGTATATAATTTACTTTACTTATACTGGCCAAATTCATTATGTATTAATTATATGCTAATTACTTATTTAACTACTGCTTAAATAAGTAATTAGCAGTAATTAATATTTAAATTTGTAAAAATTATATTGAAAATGAATTATCATGTCTTTATAATAACTTTTTTTAAACTTCTTTAGTAAATCTGTCCCATGTAGAGATTTCGTTGAACAACGCGCTTCCGGGACACTCGGTAGCGGACACTTGACGGTGCCCGACCAGTTTATACTCTGGACTAATGTAACCCAGATCCACTCCTCTTGCGATCAGCTTCTTAGTGGTCTCCAACTGAACAGCTGGTGGTACAGCCGCTGTAAAATAAATATTAGATTGTATATTATTTTATTAAGGCTTTTAGTCGTGGGGGACGGGCGCAAAGTGACTGTAAGCGAGACAGGTTGTGGGTTCGATTCCCACTCGAGGAATTCTTCGCTCCGGCTTCGAGGCAAAACGCGGCGTTGAGTTCTGCCACTCAACACGTAATGCCTCCAGAATTTGGAGGAAAATGGGGAACGCAGTGTGTTAACAGTGGGTTCCTTCTACCTACTTTTCTGTATGCAGGTTACAGCGTGAAGCTTTTTTTTTTTTTAATTTTGTTTATTATTTTTTTCGTGCCAATATCTTGTTAAAAATGTAATTTTAATTCCAAGCATCAACCCATTGCCTTTCATAAGCGAGAAGAAAAGAACTCATTAAGCAATTTGTAAGAAATATCTATTAAAAGTTATTTCCGAAAAGTATGGCGTAATATGCGGCTATTAACAGCGGTTATTCAACTTATTATAGGTTTTTTCCCTCTATATTTTTCTTCGAATACTTGGACTTTGAACTACTCGGAGGTCTAATGGGAAAATAATTATATAGCGTTAAGTATCTAAATCATTCATTTAATCTGTTTTTAAACTAAGACTTTTTTCTGCTCCAAGAAATTGTAGTTCTGGATATTTTAAATTAGTTTAACCTTAACTATTTATTCATTATACAATATTCTTTTTCTCAAGAACTTTGCTGGTTCTTGGGAAAGAATAAAAAATGTGTTTATAAAGAAGGTAATGTAATCTAAAATATATTGTATAAACCATAGCGGCGCAGTGGCACAAGCGTTTGACTGTACACGCGACGGTTGCGCGTTCGAGTCCCACTTGGAGGAATGAATTATAATTTATTAATATTTTCATTTCTTCGCTCCAGAAACTTCAGCCACTTAACACGCAATGTCATGAATATTCAGCAAAAAATGGGAAACGGAGAGTTTAAACTCTAGGCTCTCTCTATATGCGGTATACACAGTGAAATTAAAAAAAATCATAATTATATAATTATTAGATACTTACAGACCCAATCGCCGATGAGCACGATACCTATACTGTTCGAATTAAACCCGTATGCATGAGCACCGACGTATTCCCACCCTCGACCTTCGTAGGCCACTCCGTCGCTACCTACTGCGAAACTGAAATATAAATTAAATTATTATTTAATTTAATTTGAATAAAAAATATGATTTTAAATTTAAAATCATATTTTTCCTCATGTCAATTAAAAAAGTCTAATAATTAAATAAATAAATATTAATAAATATTAATAAGTAAATATTAATTATATGTATAATATGAATAAGTGACGTCCAATGACGTTTGGTATTTTCAAGCTTTATAGTATGGAGGCCAGTCGTGACGCGGTGGTGACAAGGTTTTGACTGTAAACACGACAGGTTGTGGGTTCGATTCCTACTCGAGGAAATGAAATATTGAAGAAAATGAAAATCATTTTCTGCTCTGTGATGTAAAGACAAAGCGCAGTGATGAGTTTCTCCACTTAATATACAATGCTTCTAGAATTTGACGAAAAATGAGAAACGGGGAGTCTCTTAACACTAGGTTCCCTCTGCCTACCCTGCTGTGTGTAGTGTAGTGTGTGTGGGATACAGTGTGAAGCTGTTTTTATTTTTGATTTAATTTAATTCTGTATCTTTACAGAATATTCTTTTTAGTTAAGAAAGCAATTAAATATTACGTGAGTAAGTATGTATATTGATTTATCTAACCTTCTTCAATTTTATCAAATTATATCGATAAAATTTGATTGGTATCTTAGCTAATATTGTAAAATCTATCGGACATCGCACTACCGATACTTATCACTTTGTTTATGACAGCTACATAATAGTTGAGGCCAGTCGTGGTGCAGGGGCACAAGCGTGTGGCTGTAATGCGAGGATTGTGGGTTTGATCTCCACTTGAAGGAATAGATTTTTATTATGAATATTTTCCTTTGGCACCCAGGCAAAAGCCCGGCTTTGAGTCCGCCACTCAACACAAAATGCGTCGAAAATGTCAGCGGAAAATGGGGAACGCAGTGTCTTAACACTAGGTTCTTTCTGCCTACTATGCTATATGTACGATATTGCGTGAAAAAACTAAAAACAAAAACTAAACTAGTTTCACGGTGTATCCCTAGCGGGGTAGTCAGTGTAGTGGTTTTTTTTTTTAATTTAAAGCTTTGCTTAATAATATACAGTCAATGTTCGATAGCAAAGTATAATATGTTCTCTGAAATCTTATAGATGACGATCGTTCATCAATTATTCATATCAGTAAATATAAATACTTTTTTAATTTTCTTAGTACAGATATACATCAAATTTAATGAAGATATTATTTCCTTGCTGCGATAACTTTGATAATAAGGCAAAAGCCTTGTTGTTGAATTTATATATGTATAATATAGATATATATATATATATATACCTACAACTACATTTGCGTTAACTATAAAACACAAAATTCCGTTTTTCCCGTTGCAGTAGTAATTTCGAGAAAATTCTCCTACACGCCAAGGATTTAAGAAATATTTGTATGGTTGTATAAAATTTATCTTGTAATCCGTAATGAACATTTAATCTTAATTATTGAACATTTTATATTAATTTTATTTAATCTTTTTTTAATTTATCAATTAAATTAAATTATGTTTATAATGAATGTTTATTTTTATGCATGTAGATTTAGATTATAGTGTTAGATAAAGTTAGTAAGTGGCAACTGAAGTGAATAACTGGACTGTCTTAATGAGATATTGTATAAATATAGAAATATATGTATGTAATAACATAAGTCTAATTCTAGATAATAGCTACAGAAAAAAAGTATTAAAAGAAATGTAAAAATAACAAAAGGTACGGACCATAAGTCTGACAAAAAAACCCCAAGGATACACATTACAAACTTCAGCGTTCTAAGCGGCTGTATTATGGTTGTACGTTGTCAGTCACTCAGTAACGGACCAGTTTTATTTATTTTTAACATTTTTAAAGTGTTATTCCACACTTAGGAATTCCACAAACAGTCGTTTTTTCTAAATAGTTTAATATTTTTTCTTTCTTTACTTTAAAAGATAATTTAAGAGGAATTAGTGTTACTCTCCATTCTGTTGAGACACTCCGTTATCCATTTGGCATCGAATTTTGGGGGTATTGGGAATTGAGGGGTGGAACGCTTTGCCTCGAGACCAGAGCGAAGAAATATAAATATTAAATAATTCGTTTCCTTGAGTAGGAATCGAACTCATAACCTGTCGTGCACACTTACAGCACATTTTGTGCACATGCACCACGACTGGCCTCGACTAGATTTTAAATACGAGACATAATTAAATTATAATAAATAAATTATTTACTTGTAGCCTATATCAGACCATCCATTGCTATTCTGATGGGTGTTTTGTATCGATCGCATGGCTGCAATGCATTCTATCTTATTTTGACAAGCTCTGGGTATGTACGTGTGATGGATGACCACGTATGGCACTGGTGTCCTCAATACGGAGTGTCCCTTGGGTGGTAACGCTCCCCATTGTTCCCGGGAGACTAATTTCAAATCATTATCTGTAAAAATGTATTGTATTAAAATATAATATGTTTTTATAAAGTTTTACGCTGTATCCTGTAAACAACAGGGTAGACAGAGGGAACCTAGTGCTGAGACACTCCGTTTCCCATTATCCGCCGATTTCTGGAGGCATTGCGTGTTGAGTGGCGAAACTTAATGCCGCGCTTTGTTTCGATACCAGAGCAAACTAATTTAATTATTAAATATTTCATTTCCTCAAGTGGGATTGAACCCACTATCATTTCCGATTACAGACCCACACTTGTGCTCCTTGCGTCACGAAATATTATGATTTTTTTTTAAATATAATAACTTAAAAAATTATAAAATTTTACTTTTAAAGATTAAGTTTGAGCTCGTTAAACATAGCAAATAATATTAATGGATTAGGTGTATAGTTAAAATTATAACTTTACCTACAATTCCTACATCTTCTCTAAAATACACGATTTTGTTCACATATACTATATTACAATTTAATAAAAAAACACATTATTTGTTATTTTTTAAATTTAAACATTATTTCTTAACTATATTACGAAGAATTTGATTATATTGTTAGAAACAAAACTAAGAGCTTACCTCTATTGCCAACGATCCGTGGTGGGGGAAGACTTAACACGCTGACCACAACACTCAATAACAGTAATAGTGGAGTTATTCCCATTTCTTAAAATAAAAGGAAACTTGTAAACATACTATAAAACTATATAATTAAAATTTGTTAGTCAAAATGTATGGTCCGACTTCATTTGAAACCTACAAAATTTTCCACTCAACTGGTTTTACGATTGACCTTACAAATAGTCACCTAAACTTGTTGAATAGACAAAAAAAAACATATGAAAAAGGCGGCATTTCATTTTTTATAATAGATGTATTTAATATTAGAATTAATATCATTAGCTTCACGCTGTATCTTGCTTATGGCAGGGTAGGCAGAGAGAACCTAGTGTTAAGACACTCTGTTCACCACTTTCCGAATAAACGCCGAATTTTAAACGCATTGCGTGTTGAGTGGCGAAGCTCAACGCCGCTCTTTGCTTCGACACTAGAGCGAAGAAATGTAAATATAAATTTTAAAAAATATTTAATTTTCTCGAGTGGGGATCGAACCCACCACCGTCACGTTACAGTCACACCCTTCTGCCCCTTGACCACGACGGCCTCAGAATTATTAACTATAGTTAATATACTTAAAGCCCACAGAAAAGGCTTTTACGTTGTTCTTAAAAAAAACAGTTTCACGCTGTATCACGCACACATAGCAGGGTAAAGATTTCCGCCGAATTCTGGAAGCACTGCGTGTTGAGTAGCGGAACTTAACGCCGTGCTTTATCTCGACACCAAAGCGAGGAAATGAAAATATAAACTTACTTTACTTTAAAAAATGTTACATAGGCTACATTAAAGTTTCAATTTTAAGATTTCTATTTCACCTTTCCTTCATCTGACTTCAAAAGAATTATATAATAAAAACTTACCCAATAAAAATACAAAATTAAATAAAAAAGAAATTAAAAAAAGATTAAAAATTATAATGTGTTAACTTTGGTAACTTTACAAGTAATGCGTGTTGAACCGCTTGTTTTTATACATATATATATATGCTAATAACATATAATATTAGATAAGAAATCGGGTCTTCACAAAGATTCGGGAAAGATACGCTACTACGACTTGTGATAATGTAATCGTCGACTTTTCGAGTGTATAATCGAGGGGAAATCACTTTTACCACTATATTCAAATTGATATATCTTATCTATTTTAAAATGGAAGCATCTTCTGTAATTCTTATGATATTTATTGCGTAATAGCATACTTACGTTGAGGGTAGACGTGGTGCAGCAGAAGTAAACGCCACACGTTGTGAGTTCGATTTCCACTCGAGGAATAGTATTTTCATTTTCCATGTCTGCTGCAGCAGAGCAGCCTTTAGCTGCAGTTTAAGACAAAACGGCCACTGAAACCGCCATTCAGTAGGCAAGGAATTCGGGCGGTAAGTGGGGAACTAAATGTCTAAACACTGGATTCCCTCTGCCTCCCTGCTGTTTGATGATACAGTGTGAAGTTTTCCAACGTACAGTAAGGTTAAATCGGATTAGAAGCCACATTTTCTAAAAATCGTACTTATAACCATAAAAATTGGGAATACGTTTTGTGATTTTTTTTTTATGGAAAAGGACAAGGCAAACGAGCGTTCGGGTCACCTGATGGTAAGTGATTACCGCCGCCCACGCCCCGTGCGACACCAGAGGAGCTACAGGTGCGTTGCCGGCCTTTGAGGTGGAGATAGACGCGCTTTTTGAAGGTACCGATGTCATATCGACCTGGAAACACTGCCGCGGGTAGGCCATTCCACAGTTCCGTGGCGCGTGGAAGGAAGTTCCTACGAAACCGCACAGTAGTGGATTGCCCTGTATCCAGGTGGTGTGGATGATATTTCAGCTTATGGCGTACTGTGCGGTTAGAAAATTCGGCGGCAGCTAACAGGTCAAACAGTTCTTCAGAACACTCCCCATGATAAATGCGATAGAGAACGCACAGCGAGGAAACGTCTCTACGCAAAGCCAAAGTATCAAGCCTTTCACAGATTATTGGGTCCCCAATGATTCGAATGGCTCTACGTTGTATGCGATCAGATGGTGCAAGCTGATACTGGACTGCACCAACCCAGCGATGAGAACAGTACTCCATATGAGGCCGAACCTGGGCCCTATATAGGGCTAAACGGTGTTTTGGCGTGAAGTACCGTCTCGCTCTGTTGATGACCACCAGTTTCTTCGAGGCCAACTTGGCCTTGCTTTCCAAATGATCGCGCTACTGGCAGTCACATGAAACATTGAGGCCCAATATACTGATACTGGGCGCGACTGTAAGGGGAATGTTCTGAAAGACTGGTGATACGATAAATGGGATTTTTTTGGTTGTTAACGCGCAAACTTGTGTCTTCAGGGGGGTAAGCTGAACTAGGTTCCTTTCACCCCATGAGGAGACGTTGTTGAGGGATGCCTCAACACAAGTTTATTTCGGCACTGTTCGGCGTTTTCCCGAGAAAGACTTGCTCGGCCAGAGTAAACAGCGTTCACCGTGCTATCATCTGCATAGTAATGAATGCTAGAATCCTCTAACATGTCATTGATATGCAGAAGAAACAGCGTAGGGGACAGCACGCCTTGGGGAACGCCAGCGTTCACGCGCATATGTTTATAGTAGTAGTATGTTTCAGTGAATATGTTTTATATGCGATATAAATATTTTTTTATTCAATTATAAATTTTTGTATTTATTTTTCTTAAAATTTAAAACGTATATTCCAAGCTGAAAGGTTTTCATCTGTCGGTTTATTGTAGTTTTGTTTTTAAATATAAATATTTTATTGTTGTGACGCATTAAATTTGAGCAAATTCCGGGACGCGCGACGATCGATATTAAAAAAAACGAAATTTAAAAAATTTAAACTTAGCAGATTTTACATAACTAAATTAGTACAAGTTTATTTACACAAGTAATTTGCACGACAAGCTTTTATGATCATATAAATTATGTATAATAAGGTTATAAGTTGATAGTTAAAATTTAAAAGAAAAAAAAAATCTTTTTAGACCGTTTCAATAAAAGGTTTTTTAAAAAGAACTTTTTTTGCTTTTATTTTTTTCGGATTGTTCTCAACGACTCCTTTCATTTGATGCTCATATTGTAGAAGTGCATTAAAAATAACTATTCCGCCATCTTGGATGGTCCGCCATATTGTATTTAAAATGACGTTACACACTTTATCGTGCCTTGTCATCCAAATTGTGTAAAAACGTGTATACAAAATTGAGTTCAATGATTCCACCCGAACTAACATACATATATTGCAAGTTAAATAAAAGCTGATTATTAATCTAAATTTATCAACTTGTTTTAAGTCTTATTTACTCTTATAAATATTTTTTTGGTCCATGTTAATGCTTTTCGAACTTTTTTCCTCGGTTCGGTTCGGCTTATTTGTCTGTTCTGTTCCGTTCGTCTGTCCTGGTTACGTTTTTTTAATTTTAGTGTGTAAGTATTTTGGAACCCCAAATGATATTTTTTTTTTAATGATAAATATTTAAATGAATTCTTATTTTGTCAAATAAAAAAATTTGTAACGCGACGGCGATTACCACCCGAAATGAGTTATTATTTATTACTTTTTTTTTTGCTTGCCCACTGAGGGTTCCGTACAAAAACTGTAGGTCTCGAGCTTTTTCTGAAATTCAAGCTAAGCTTAGCCAGAGCCCTTTCATCTGATACCTCACTTGAACTAGCGGCTTTAATAACACATTTTGCTCCCCTTTTAAGTCTATTATTTTTTAGGATTTAACCAAAAATGTGTAGTTTTCTGAACTAGTAGATACTACCAGTAGTGCCAAATTTCAGAATTCTAGGTCAACCGGAAGAACTCTACTAAAATTAGACAGACAGACAGACGGACAGATAAATAAGTAAGTAAATATCTAAAATAATTTTGATTAATATGATGATGAACATTAAAGTATTGATTTGAAGAATTGAAATATAAGAATTTTCTTTTGATATAATTTATTTACAAAATATGTAATTTTAAAATATGTATATATGTCATTTTTTTGCATGAACCAAAACTGATATGCAATTTACGCAATATTTCAGATTATAAAGTTTGATTCTTAGTATTTTGTAATACAAGTAATATTAAATCATGAAGCTGATAATATTAATAATAATGATAATACACGTTTTTTGGGGGTTTTAATAATGATAATAATCTTAATTTTTAAAGTGAAGTGTAATTGTTTACTTCGATAACAAAATCATAGAAGCGATTGTTATACTGATTTATAAAACCACCTATAAATCACCACGTATAAATCATTTCTATTAGTTATAACTTAACTTCTTGCTATAAATTATATAATAAATCGTCATTGTCAGGGATTTAACCTAGGCTCTATGTACTTAATGATAAGATCATAACTAAAATAAATAAATCAACTTTATTTAATATAAATATATTTATATTAAATGAAAAAAATACGATACGATTTAAATTTAACATAGATGTATGCAGCAACTGTAAAAGCTTTTCGTAATGTATAGGATACCTACTATGATGGAATACCTACGTAGATTTTTTAGCTCCACGCTATATCCTGCACATAGCAGTGTAGGTAGAGGGAATCTGGGAATCCAGTGGTCCGACACTCCAGTCTCTTTCACACGTCCCCGCGCCGCCGCTTTGCCTCATTACCAGAGCTAAAAAATTAAAATATTTAATATTTAATTTCCGCTAGCGGGAAACTAACCCACTACCTGTGGCGTTTACAGTCGCACGCTTGTCCTGAGCCACGACTGGCCTCAACCTACATACCTAAATAAATAATGTGACCTACATACATACATAAATAAGTGTATAAATTGCAGATTCATTATTCCTGAACATTTTCCTATAATAATAATAATATTATTTTTGTACTTTATTCCGTAAGTACTTAAGTTTCCGCGTTGAATCATATAATACGGAATGAACCTATTCATAATTTTCCCAATAAACAGAAAAGAACTTATACGTCGTAGTTTAAATTTATAATAGGCTGATTTATAGTATTTATATGTATATAGGGTATTCACCTTTATCTTTCACAGTAACCAATATGTCAATATTGGAACTTATATTGTATTGTATTCGATTGTTCCATTAATAAGAACTAGTTGATATGGATATAAGTAATACATAAAATTAATATTTTTCTTATTATTGGAAAAAATCGATTAAGTGCGATGTTTTTTGAGATTTTGTAATGACTTGTTTCTACGAAATAGCTAGAAAGATTTTTTTGTTGTATTATAAGTTCTCACTTTGTGCCAAATTTCATAAGGGTCTACGGGAAGTACCCTATGGGTTTTGATTACGCGGCGAGTTACATACATACAGAATGCAGCAAAATTGATGCATAAACGCTTGTTTCTTATGATTGCGATGACTTAGAAACTTGTTTTGTTTAATAGACCATAAGACCATATATCCTCTATATAAACTTCCACATATACTCCATACATACCTCTATATATACCTCCACGCGATCTCAATATCTTGACAGACGGACAACAAAACGATATTATAACAGATCCGTTTTTACCTTTTAATGTACGGAACCCTAAAAAGAGTCCAACGCCACATTTATTTGAGTTCAGCTTTGAGTTCCGCACTCAATACTCAATGCCTCCAGAATGCAACAGAAAATGGGGAACGGAGTGCCGGTGCTTGCTGTCTACTCTCCTGTGTGCAGGATACAGTGTGAAGCTGATTTAATTTTTAATACTTAAAAAATAATTTTCAAAATTCTACTTTTTTATCATTACTCTGTTTAATACTTCCTGACTTTTAAGCTGTTTCTTTTAATTTTGTTCCTTCGAATAAACTTTTACTTAAAATTTCCCTATCGTTTTTCTCAGGTATGAATATGTCACTAAGTAAGCCTTGCTTTAACTATTGTTACAAAGAAAAACATTTTTTTATTGTGCATATTGTAACTGATATCCCAAACACCTTTTAAAATATTATTTAATATTTAATGCCTTGGCTCGTGATGTGTCTAGTGGTTAGAACTCTTTATAGTTGTGATCGTGAAGAACCCAAAATCTTTTAGAGATTCAGAGGAAACAGTGTTAAGAATTCCATATCATGCCATTAGAAGGTATCGCTTTAATAAGATATTTGCCATCAGAAGTTGTTCTTGTGTCAGTTATTTAGATAACTGTAGACTCGACAATATAACATTTTCATAACTCGAAGCTCGTCCGAAGATAAGCCAAGAGCGCGTCCTATCTTCCTCTCCACTATAACTGCGAACTAGTTATAATAAAAGGAAGAAAGAGCACGGGCCCCTCCCCGCCCTACACCGTGAGTTCCGACCAGACCATGGCTTTACAGTCATCGTTGAACCCTCCGGGATGTTTGTGTGTGATCTTTCCGAAGGTACTTGTTACGCTTGTTTATATTAAGATTGTATTAGAATAGTGATTCGTGATGTTGATTGATTTGTGAGATCAATATAAGTCGTTGGAACGAACGCACTACCGCAAGGCGGCTGATATGTTAAATAAACGCACGGCACACACCCCACAGTCGTGTCTCGAACCGTAGGCGGACACTACTACATACACCAGAGTTCCAGGACATAAAATAGCACCACACACCCGTATGAAGGCGAACACTACTACATACACCGGAGCTGGGACATAAAATAGCACCACACACCTACTACTCGTATACCAAGTCATAGACGTGGTATATAATATATCAATGACCAACGCCATACAAGCATAGCTTACGTACCGCGAGCGTACTGCAAGACGGCATCAGCCACGACATAGTTAATGTCGCTATAACAGTTCGCATAAGCCCATCACGTCAAACTTCGCGACGTCAAGCAACATTCAATATTATAATATGGATCAAAGATCCACAATATGTGTCGCTCCTACACATATATTGCCTTTATAAGAAATTCGATCCTAAAAGATCGTGCCATCATAGGCTTCGAATTATTATAGTATATTTATAATATACTTGGTACGAGTCTTTATGTGCATCATATTTATTAGTACCGTAGTACTTAAGAGTTCGACTCGACCGCTGCCTTCCGAGCATCACCACCACCTATATATACGAAACGACGGTCGCGACACTCGGGACGAGAATACACGAACGCGTCTCGATTAATATGATATTTAAAATATATAGTTTTTATTATTCATATTTAACTATGTTATTTATGTATATTGCCATGCATATTTTATTTTATTTATTTATTTATTTTTACCTTATACCATAGGTACATACTGTTACAATATATAATACTTTAAAAAAAGATATGCCCGTTTATATCCTAAGAAGCAAGTCCGACTAGCGCTTGGCCGGTTTTTTTTGTAAAAATATTGCCCAATTGTCAAAATTTTGTCATCTGTAAACAATTTTTCTTGTGACCTATCTTTGTGTACCGCTCATGTAGTTGTTTTGATTTTACACTCAATTCTTTTCCAAATGTTCAGTTAAGTAATGTAATCACTTATAGCTTGCAAGTTTTAAATCATCTTTTAAATCAGGCGGCATGTTTCTAAGTGCTATCTTCATCTCCCGAAATAAAATCTTTTGCTTCCTTCGAATTCTGTCCTTTACTGTTTTGATGGCCGTGGATGGCCAGATCTTTTTCTGTCACAAATAAAAGAAGTTTTCTTATTAAAGATTTTAAAAACTGTATTAGTCTCCACACTTACTTAACATAATGCAATCACTCTCCATTTAAACATCACACAACACTTCACAATATATTGGCGCGAAAATAAGAAAACAATGAACAATCGTATAAAAATGACAGAATTCCAAATTCAAAAGTAATAACATGTTAATTTTTAATCGTAACAGTATTTATGGCCAGGCTAATAATATTTTTTTAAAGATGGCGCGGTTAATATAAGTATATTATAAATATATTATATATATTTATAATATACTTATATTAACCGCGCCATCTTTATAATTAATAAATAAAAATAAATCAGCTTCACGCTGTATCCCGCACACAGCAGGGTAGGGCAGAGGGAACCTAGTGTTAAGACACTCCCGTTCCCCACTTTCTGCCGAATTCTGGAGGCATTGCGTGTTGAGTGGCAGAACTCAACGCCGCGCTTAACCTCGACACTATCCTCGAATGGAAATATAAATTTAAGTAAATATTTCATCTCCTCGAGTGGGGATCGAACCCACAACCAGTCGGTTTTGCAGTCACACCTCGTGCCGCTGCGCCACGACCGGCCTCTAATTAATAAATATATATTATAAATATATATATATTATAAATATATATATAATTAACTGCGCCATGTTAACTAAATTATTATTGTTAGTAATTACCCAATTTATCTTTTAGATACACTGTATTGATTGCCTTCAAGATGTCTAGTTACACTTCAGTAACTCCTGATAAGGAGTGCCATTGTGAAACGAAGGCGAGACCGGAAATATGGCGCCGTATTATTGTCGGAAAGAAACCATTACTTGTAGATATTAGAGACATATCGATATTGCAATGCATTTTTATTTTTGTTTTAAAAAATATTTAATTTTATAAATTGATACGGTGTTAATAAGAATACATTTTTTTTTGTTTATTTGTTTAATACTTCACTATACGACCAATACATAAAAAAGAAAAGACGAGAAAAGTAAATATATTTATATTCTGCGATCCCTATTAGACCTGTTTTTTTTAATCACTCGAATGATTAATTTTGAAAATACTATTTTTAAAAATTTGGAATATGGTTTAACTTTTTTGAAAGCTAAAATAGTATTGTTTGCAAATTTAATATTTATTTTTGTGAGGAGTAACAGTTTAACAATATGAGTGAAAAAGGTAACATAAATATCGCTAATATCAATCTAGCCCAGTAGTTTCTTTTTTATCTTTACACATTTTCAGAATTTACTATATATTTTTATTTAGGACATGCAAACAGATTTTAATGAAAAGGCAGTTACTTTTTCACATTCTGAATATAATGCGATTACAAATATATTATTTCAATTTCAATTTAAGGCTAAGAATGTATTCAGTTACTGAGAACTAGCAAATGCTTAATATAGACACCAAAAGTACTCGATTTTATCGATTTCAATTCGATAAAAAATATATTCTATTCAATATAAATTAAGTTGTTCATTATATAATGAATGATGTGTATCACTCGTAAACAGAAGGCAGGAAAGCATTAAAAATAGAGGCTCTGACGTCGGTGAGTTTTATTTAAAAACGCGACCGGCCGTCTCGATAAATTTCATATAACGACGTTTCCGCAGTTAGTTATATTGTGTGATGAATAATATATATATGTACATAATACATATATAAAAAATATATATTCTTTTACGACGTAATATTTTTTATGCCCGAGTTTAGTTAAAATTAAATATATTTTTTACAATTTTAAAGTGTTATTCTACACTCGTGAAAGAAAAACTGAGCGACTATATTACCAAACAACTGGCGACTTCAAAAAGGACAATTTTTGCAAAAAATTGCAACGAGATTAAAACTCTGACTGAACTCTGTATATTTAAAATATTATCTCTATATATAATAAGACAGTAAAACTATTTTGTCTGTACATTTAGTAATTTTGACGATTTATTTTGATTTAGTTCATCAAAATCGGTTCATTAAAAAAAAAATTATCGTCATTTGAAAGAAGTCGTAATTAATTCAACACAGAGATAAAGAACGATCTTGAAAGAAATATCAAATAAATACAAAGATTTTTTGGTTGGTTCGTTCATATAATATATGTAACGAATTTTAAACTGTACAGGAGTTAATATGCAATTATTACAGTTATTTTACAAAGAATATTAGAGTCCTTCAAATCAATAATTTAACATTTAAGGCTATTTCTGAATGAGTAAATTAAATTATTCACTAACATCAGCACATTTAACAGAGTATATTACATAGGTAAAAAGAACATAAAGTTACAAAAATATATACGTGTAATAAATAATTAGCTTTATGTAAAAAAAAATTAAATTAAATTAAATTAGCTTCACGCTGTATCCCGCACACAGCAGGGTAGGCAGAGGGAACCTAGTGTTAAGACACTCCGTTCCCCACTTTCTGCCGAATTCTGGAGGCATTGCGTGTTGAGTGGCAGAACTCAACGCCGCGCTTAACCTCGACACCAGAGCGAAGAAATGGAAATATAAATTTAAGTAAATATTTCATCTCCTCGAGTGGGAATCGAACCCAGAACCAGTCGATTTTGCAGTCACACCTCGTGCCGCTGCGCCACGACCGGCCTCTAACTTTATGTATATTTAGCTTTATGTATATTTTATAAATATCAACAATGGTCGTATTTTTTATTTAAAACAATCAAAAATTCTTTGACGATAATGTCGTAAAAAAATCATATTAGAAGTCATCAAGTTGTCAATCAATTCTGCTTATTAAATCAATAATCATGTATTTTAAGCGGGCGAAGCCGTGGGCGAGCCGCTAGTTTTTAATAAAACTATAAGGTCGAAGCAAAAGTATTAAACATATTAAAATACCTAGATTGGTCGTTTTATTTGAAGTTTCGATCTGGTTCTAGCGGCATGCAGAGAAATCCCAATACTAGAATACTCCTTCTTCTACTTTACATACACATACCTTATATTTCTTAGTTACTCAAGAGAATGAAGGTAAGGCTGTCAGCCTCAGGCGCACTAGCAACGGCGTCTAACTGAAAATACGACGGTTGTGGGTTCTATTCCTACTTTCGGGAATGAATTATTTTCGTTTTCTCGCTCTGATAACAAGAGAAAGCGTAGCGTTGAGTTACCACACAACACGCAATGCCTCAAAAATTGGGCTGAAAAACTAGATTCCCTCTCTCTACCATGCTATTCGGAGGATAAGACGTGAAGCTATAAAAAACTCAACTCAAAAACATGTAAATATCCTTTATAAATCCAAGTAAAATAAATGAAACAATAATATACCAACGTAGAACATACAATTACATTTTTATTCATTTAAAAACGTATAAATGTAACCTTTGAACAACAGATATTTGATAGAATCTCCGCATACATGATATCATGATGCTGAAAGAGATCCCGAATTATATATACATTCTATAAGTATAATGTACATAGCGTCCCGATTTTACTATTTATAAGTTCCAGTGTGTTCTGCTGAAATTCCGCTAGTCGGTAAGCACGCGCGACCAACGCCGCGTCCTAAATACTCTTTTTTTTCTATTTCTCTTATGATTTTTTTGTTTTTAAAAAAAATCTTTAATATATATATATTTTTTATTTAAATATGATAAGTTGATAATTTAGTGCGGTGTTCAGTGTTAATTCGAGTGCGTATCACTTTTTGTGCTTTACACCACACACACCTACATTTGTAAGACAAACGATAGATTATTTTAGTCAGCGGATGAATGCATTTTTTTGTTCTTTCATACGTTCGCGATATTTTCTTGCATCCTTGTATCTTTATCTCTTGGCTTTTGTTAAATATATGCGAAATTTGTTGATTATGTTTAGTATTTTTTTTTATTCAATATCATATCTATATCGATATGATAAATTATATATTTGACAGTTTTACTCAATCATGTCAATTTACTAGATATATCTAATAATATTATTATAATATTATATTAATATTATAATATTAATATTAATTTTTGATCAACTTATTAAGAAACAGCGCCCGCCGCGGCTTCGCCCGCTTGTATTATTATTTATTATTAATAATTTTCTAATCTGCATTACTTTCGTTTTCTAATAATAAAATCATTTTTAAAATAATGTCATATGTCTATACTTATATTGAAACGAAAAGTTTCAGGCAATTCAATAAAACAGTTATTTATAGCAATTTAGTCAAACAACATTCTTTAAAATTATACTTAACTTTTTTTATTTATAATCCTAATAAAATAAAACAAACTCTTAATATTAAGGGAAGTTTGCCAAAATACAATAGCCGTTTCTGAGATTAGCATGAACGCGTTTGTTCAAAGACAAACAGACAGACAAACATTTTAAAAATCATTGTTTTTGGTCCTATAATGTTATTAAATTATAATTTCCATGTACAGATACCGATCCGTTACGATTTTATTATAAATATAGATAATAGAAAAAATAAACTGATGATATGAAGTTTTTATATTTACATTTTATTATACAAACTATCATATATAATTAAAAGAACAGATAAATTGAAATAAAATATAGAACTACGAAACTTAATTTTTATGGTTGCAACACTTTATTTTTTATTTAACTAAAATTAAAATTTTATAATTTAAATTAACAAAATACTACAACAATTGTGACCGAACGGGACACTTTCTGATAGTAATCACGATAGATATTAGGTTCGATATCCACTCGCAGAATGATTGTATTTTAATATAAATTATTTTGATTTCTCCGCTCTGGTAAGATACAGCGCGGTGTAGAGTTTCGCCAATCACTCGATTACAGGCGGAAAGTAGAAAACAGCATGAGCTGATCAAGGAGTTAATTTAAATATATATATTTTAAAGCATATATATGTTTGTTTTGTATGTTTACCTACTACTTTTAAGATTATTCTCTAAAGCAAAGTATCGGTTAATAAACTTGCCCTATATTCCCGTTGTAATGTTCTTTTTAAAAGAAAATATAAAATATTCTAAAAATAATTTATTCAAATTATACACCGCATTTTTGTAGTCATTAACGTTCACTTGATTAATAGCTCGTACTAAAAGAAAAAAAAACAATAAAACTATATTTATATAAAAGGCAAAAGAGATGCATTCAGAGCTAAAAGCAAAAACATATATATAATTCAATGGAAGAATGCCAAAATTAACATTCGTATAACACAAACACACATTACAGAACAACAATGCCGATTGGTAACGTAAGCAGAGATAACTCAACTAAACGGGAGTCGTTTAGACCACCGTGGGTGAAAGACAAAGACGCTGATGCTCCTCCACCATGGACTCAGAAGAAACTGAAGCCAGTGGAAAGTACAGCGAAGAGTGTGGATGACGCCCCAGCGGCAACAACTACTATGAAAACTTTAAAACGTAAGTTGGAATTAATCCAATCGTATGATTTAAGAGGTGTAGGTTCATATTCTAGTTCGATCCAACTTCTTATACAGAAGTCTAATAACTATACTCTAAAGTACAATAAAGGCAAAATTATATGAAGTATCAAGGATTTCTTGCAGTTATGAGATTATAAAATTGTCGCCATTATAGCCTATTAGAACGTCGTCGGTTGCAATTAGACTTACCATTTTTTATTTTTAATTAAAAAAATAAAATTAAATCAGCTTCACGCTGTATTCCGCATTCAGCAGGGTAGGCAGGGGGAACCTAGTGTTAAGACACTTCATTCTACACTTTTCGCCGAGTTCTGGAGGCATTGCGTGTTGAATGGCGGAACTCAACGCCGAGATTTGCCTCGACACCAGAGCGAAGAAATGAAATGTAAATAAATATTTCATCTCCTCGTTTGGGGATCGAATCCACAACCAGTCGAATTTACAGTCACACTTTGTGCCACTGCGCCACGACTGGCCTCAAATCCATTTTTTATTTAGGAGTATAATTTTCAGTCCAGGAAATATTGACTGAAATATCTTGCTATTAAGTTGACATTGGAATTATTATAGATAAAGTACATGATATAATTTCAAATGTATAATATTATAATTTTCGCAATATTTTAAGTAAAATTCTAAGAGCATTTCATATATTATTCTCAATTGTCTTCATATGATTAATAGCCAGTCTATTTAAGTTATGTTAGCATGTCAAAAACTGATGAATGGTGAAGGTTCCGCATGAAAGTACTTCCTAAACGAAGTTCTAAGGAAATTTTTTGCTAATTTCTTATATATAAAATAATAATACTTCAGTTCTGCAAACAACAAACAAGTATGACAAGTATAAACGATTAAAACTGTAATCTTGATATCAGGTACTTCCCTTATATTATCACAGAAATACGTAAAGTAAGTGTGACGTTGATTTTCACTATTCTTATACGTTTTTAACGTGAGTTTTCGTATTATTTCAACATATATATTATTGTCTCTATCCTCTTTACAGAATATTAAAAAAATCGGTTAAGTGCGAGTCGGACTCGCCCTTCGAGAGGCTTCCGTACCAATTTCAGGATGTATGTCAACGGGAAGTAGAACTTATATAAGATATTGCCATATGCGCTCATTTCGTATGAAATAAACTACAACCTTTCTATATTTTTTTTTTGTTTTCGGACATTTTTCGATTTTTTGTATTGTAAGTTTTCACTTTGTGATTAATTTCATAAATGTAGGTCCACGGGAAGTACCCTATAGGTAAATTTCATATAAATTGCAGCTAAATTGTTGCATAAATGCTCATATCTTTTGATTGCGATACTTTATTTTTTTTTCTGTGCTATAGCACTTCCCTTATAAGGGACCGTACCTGAACATTTCATACTAATTTGAACTGGATACTTTTATGTGATCTCAAAATAAATGGACTTGACACGCACACAGACTGACAACAGAGTGATCCTGTAAGGGTTCTGACCTTTTGAGGTACGGAACCCTAAAAAGGATAATTGACCTACGCTTAAGTCTCTCAAACTGTGCAATGAATTTTACTAAGGTTTTCACTAATACGATGGGATCGAACTCATAACCGTCGCGTTACAGACACACTCTTTTCCTCCTGCGCCATGACAGCCTCCGGACTAGTATGGTAATAAAATTAAAAAATAATTTTCTGAGGTTATATTTTAATTAACAATCGTTTTTTATAGTAATCATAATTACGTTTATATCTTCCTTATCTTCTTTTATAACACGCCTGACATGCTGTACATACTTATATGAAGTTACACTTGCGAACTTCTAGTATATATTTTTATATTCTATAATTACAACTAGTAATTATAGAATAGAATTGATTCAGCTGGCATCTTCTCGTAGTAATTATGTTGACAAAGACAAAGACAGCGTTCCCACTTGTTTCTATTAGCTAGTGACTAACGTCTGTTTTTGTTCATCGCCCACAGTTCGTCTCTCGATTTACTTCTGCATATCTTTTAATTGCGCTTATTGAAATAATATATCTAAAGCTATTAAAAATTGCATTACGTTAGCCTTTAATTTAGAGGCCGTCGTGTTACAGTGGTACAAGTGTGTGACTGTACACGCAGCGCCATTTTAGCTTTTGAAAGAATGTCTAATGAGGTATTTTTTTTGTATTTTTCTCACATTTGTGATGCTTCTCTCCATGCTCCGTTGGCAGTTTCTTATTTTGTTTTTCACCCTACGCGTGAATTTTCAGGTTTGACATCCATAAGTGAGGGGAGTGCGCAGGAGTCCATTATTTTTCCTTTAAATTTATAGGCATAATTCCTTTCAACATTCGTCTCAGTGAAATTTATTTTTTTCCATGCGTTTGCATTTCCCCTTTCAACTACTAATTCATTGCTTCGTTTCTTGCACGAAAATTATGTTCCTAGATATACAGGTGGAAGCGTCAGCGCTCCTTTTACGGGAACAACATATAGGATAAAATATTTTAAACTCTTTTTAAAAAAAAAGAAAAAAATCTTAAAGAAATTAGCCAAGATACCTCTACAGTTTAGACGTAGGATTTTTTTTTATGTTTATATATATATATATATATATATATATATATATATATATATATATATATATATATATATATATATATATATATATATATATATATATAAATATATATATAATTTTATTATTTATTTCGTTTGAAAAAAAAAACACTTTCATTTTTGGAAAAATAAAATTGTATTAGGCTTTCATAGAGTAGATAAAACTGTTTTATTTAAAATGGTGCTGACAAAAACACTCTGTATATACATATACTCGGTCGAGGTGCAAAGGGTACTCTTTATTAACATATATTGGTCATGACTGGTTTTGTTAAGATTCATTTCTAAGCCCACCGACAGCAAGCTACGAGCTTGCTTATTTCAGTGAGTAAAGCATTGCTTCTTACTGTTCAGGATTTTCAGATACAAGAATAATATCATCAGCGAATCTTAGGTGACTGATAAATTTATCGCCTCCATTTGTACCCGTCCTTTCCCAATTCAGCTTGCTGATAACCATCTCAAGAACCGCTATAAAGACTTTCCTCGCGCCTCTCTTTCTCAGTATTGAGGGTCCCGTCGATTCGAGCCTTATTTTACTGCTGCAGTTGTTATACAGGTACTTTATAACTTTAATATATTTAAGTTCAACGTGTTGAGATCTTAAAACTGCGTATGTGGAGAAGTGTAGAAATGTGTTGAAGGCTTTCTGGTAATCGATAAAAGCAATAGATCTCTAGTACTCATAGTATTTCCCGATTAACTGTTCGGTTGCGTGGATATGATCTATAGTAGAGTATCCGCGTCTAAAACCAGCTTGTCCAATCGATTGGTATTTTTCAGGATCTAAACATTTTTCCACTTTCAATGTTTTCTTCTTCTCTTTTTTATGTTTTTACTGATGAGTTTTAAGCGATTAGTTCGTTTTTGTGTATCCGGCTTTTTGTTTGGTTTCATATAGTATTTTTCTACGGTGAATGAATTCTTACGTATGAACTGATAGTGCACTGGTTGTAATGGGATGTTATTTAGAGTTTTTTTTAGACTCTTCTCTATGCTTCGAATGATTTTATCGTAGTTTTCTTGTATGGAAATCTTGTCCTGAAATTAAAGTTGATCTATATTGCTTTCTAGAGCTAATCTATAAATTGATATTTCTGAAACGCTTTTTACTTTTATTTTTTTTTAATGCCAATGAAAGTTTATGATCGGTAGGAAATTTTATATATAAAGTTTGTACATTTTGAAAATTGTGACGTAGATTTGAAAATGTATATCGATTTCGTTTTTTTTGACTCCATCCGGAGATCTCCACGTTCATGTTTGGTTTTTGGGTTTTTTGAAAAAGTTGTTCAAAAAGGTTTTTGGGTTTTTTGAAAAAGGTGTTATGCTGAATTTGTTTTCATTAGCCAAGTCTATTAGGCACTCGCCTCTCCCATTTTGCACGCCGTATTCATTTTCATTATTAAACATTCTTCCGGCCTAAGTTGTCCAATTCTTGTTGTTGTTTCTTTTCTCAATGATTTATTAATAGTATTATAGAAGCATTCCACCTTTTCCTAAGCAGATTCTGTAGGTGCATAGCATATCTTGCTGGTAGCCATTTATATTTACTTTCAGAAGAGCCACTCATTCTGACAAACCACTAAAAGTCACAATGCTTTTTTCAGATATTTTTTGACAGTGAAACCAACACCATATAATCCACGTGTATAAAGTTGTCGTATTCGTGAATTGATGTATCGACACGTCATACTTACGTACGGCGAAACGTATATACAGATGATTGCTGTAGAGCTGCAATCTCTTCGTAGGATATGCGGAGTCAGCTTAGCTGATCGAACCCGCAATGAAGAGGAATGGCAAGTACTAGCAAGGGTGTCACGGAGAGAATGACGAAGAACGTGCTCAGCTGGTTTGGTCACGTCGAAAGAATGAGTGATGAAAGAATGGCAAAATAGATTTGTGCTGAATAAAAGAGTGGTAAGGGAGGTAGGGACATCGGTTGAAAAAAATAGTATCAAAGGTACTGAATGAAGATCACGCAAATGTATGAGGACCCCACGGAGGGCATGTGTGAAGAGGTTGATGATAGTGGACGAGGCGAAAGAGGCTGTCCTTCTACTTATAATTAGTTCAATAATAGATCTTTTGTATTTATATTTTAATCATAATATAATAAGTCATCTGAAAAATATCAATTTTTTTTTACTTCATGTTGTACCCTACAACTACTAAAAAAATAGGATCCACAAGATCTATTATTGAACTATTTTAAAGTAAAAAACACGAGCACAGACTCGCCAGTTAAGTTATATTTACGAATTTTATTTAACGATCCAATTTTTCCCAAAAAGGTATTTTCTATCGGCAGAAGGTGGGGAACGGAGTGTCTTAACACTAGGTTCCCTCTTCCAACCCTGCTGTATGCCGGAAAAAAATAAAATAAAATTTTGCTGTTATTTTAAGTACAATTAAAACTGTACTTCACAAATAAAAAAAAAACAGATGTCGTCAATATTTTGAATAACTATTTACGAAACAGCAACATTTCAACAAGATATATATAATATATATTTCTTATATAGATTGATAAATTCGCCCACAACGTGACGACAACACCTCCCCGAAACTTTGGCAGGGACTCGGGATCTTAGTATGGCTCTAGAGAGCAACAGTTTGTTAGTCTGGAGTCGGGGAGGTGATGTGTGCTGTTTATTTTTGGTATAAATATTGGATTTTGTAATTGTGAAAAATCTTTACTGTATTGTGATCTTTTAAGTACTGTTGTAGTGCCACTTGTATTTGGACGAATTAAGCAGGTATAAATAAACCCTTTATTATTCTCTGTAGATAAATTGAAAATGGCTTACTTCAGTTTCAGGTATTATAGTAATATTTCTAGTTTATCAATCATAACATGGACTATTTATAATAATTTACAATGGAATAAAAACACAATCAGATATGCTTTGGTTCTAACTAATTAGAGATTTCATTATTTTTATAACGATAATCAGAGAGAAACTCAATGTCTCTTTTAGTTATCATCACAAAACAGTAATATATCATATTATATAGTATTTTAAATGTAACATAAAACAGATATAAATGTAAGGAAATTTCCCAAAAACTTACAATACCAACGAAATGATCTTAATTACATTGAAATATTATTATTCTGTGACATTTACTTTATTCTGTGTAAAAATTATAATTATATAACATGAATATTACGACAGATAATAATAAATTATTATGTTTAGATTTATGTGTAATATTCCAAAAACAATAGAACTATTCTCACTTGCGTCACTATACTTTTTACATAATATTTAAAATTTTATTTTTACTGTAGGTATTTCATGTGTATTTAAAACTTAAACGCTTTAAAATGATCGGAAACGTATTTTTACGTAAAATTATAATAACAATTTTTAAATATTATAATATTTTTTAATAACCATATTTTAAATGTTTATCTCGATTCTGTTTAGAGAACTTCATTACAATACACATTAACTTCATTATAACTGTTTAATTTGAACGTCTACTGTTCAATATAATTATATAATTTATATTAATGAAGAACAACATTTGCAGTGTTCATCTTCACTTTATATCGTACGCTTCGAATGCGAATTAGAAATTACGCATCCCATATATTTGGCACTATATTGTGTATATAAATAAATGGGCATGAATTGTAAAATTTAAAGAGAAATCGAAAAATCTCATAATATGACGCGATCCAAAGTGCTTAAGAAGTGGTATTCTCAGCCGTCGACGCCAACGAGGCGATATTTTTAGAGAGGACAGACATTTTACAAAATAAACGAAGTTGTTGGGGTTACTCTGTATGATTTATAAGCACCCACACTTTTCAGTCGCTGCTAAAGAATTTTGTTTTGTTTCGTCAATATTTTTTTTTTCAAAATTAAAGCTTTGGCTACTAAAGTTTTAGTAGTAGAGCTGTAAAATTGTACTTTTTGAGATTTTTTAAGCGATCATTTGTGCGAGTGTAAAGTTATATTATTTTTATTATTTGTAGAGTGTGTACATATTATGTTTTTTTTTATATACAACGTCATAAATAAAAAAAAAATTCAATATGGTAAAATTTTTTAAAAGACCGCGTCTAACTCTTTAGCATACTTTTGAAATTATAAATATTTTTTTGTGTGACAAAATCTAATAGTCACAAAAGTTTAATATGTAATCGCGCTAAAATAGCGAAGGTCGGCCATCCACCATCTTGGCAGCGGCCATGTTTATTTACGTACGCAAATGCCATCAAATGCATCGAAACGAGGGCATAAACACGTGTTTCCAAAATTCACAATTTTTTTATTAAAACACAATATTTTTTTGAGGCCAGTCGTAGCGCAGGGGCACAAAGTGTGACTATAAAATCGACTGGTTGTGGGTTCGATCCCCACTCGAGGAGGTGAAGTATTTGCTTTAATTTATATTTCCATTTCTTCGTTCTGGTGTCGAAGTAAAGCGCGGCGTTGAGTTTTGCCACTCAACATGCAATACCTCCAGAATTCGGCAGAAAGTGGGGAACGGAGTGTGTTAACACTAGGTTCCCTCTGCCTGGCCTGATGTGTGCGGAATACAGCGTGAAGCTAAAAAAATAGTTTTTTTTGATTTGCGCTTTTAGTATTAGACATATATAAAAAAGTAAATAAAATATATTAAATACTAAAGTTATAAAAAAAATCTTTACTACTAGGTACTTCACTTACCTATTTTTAACCTAAATTTATTGAATCTTTTCAGCTGTTTTAAAAAAACAATCTACAATAAGAGAAAAGCCAGAAAACGGGGTCTCTGCTGAAGTAGAAGAAAAACTAGTTAAGCCTTCTGCAGCTAAACTTGCCGACAAGGCATCAAAATCTGCCGATGATAAGCCAAAGTTTATTAAGCAAACTGTTAAGACTATAAATAAACAAGTTAAACTTGAGGATAAAACCAGTGAAAAATTACCAGAAAGGCCGATTCTTAAGAGCGTTAAAACTATTGATGACAAGGCTAAAGAAAAATCTGTTAGTATCGTAGACAAAAAAGTTGCTGATAAAAATGAATTGTCAAAATCAAATAACTTGATTCATGAAAAATCATCAACAAAACCACTTAGCAGTTGTAAAGAACCTAATAAAGTAACTGACAAATCAAAAACAGATGAAAAAATTGACGAAAGGTCAAGTAAAATCCTAAATAATACAGTTAAAGAATCTAAAAAAGTTGAAAACAATATTGAAAAGCCAAAAGCAGAAGATAAAGAAGATAAGTCAAAAATGGCTACAAAACCACCCTTAGAAAAAAGTAATTCCAAGGTAAATATAGTATGTAATTATTAACAGGAAGCAAGAAAACTATGTAGTGTTTAATTTTAATATAATAAAACATGATGCACAGACATCTATTATTTTCCATTTATTATTTTGCATTAATATTGATTTCATACGATATTATTTTAATTTCAAGGATTTATATTACCCAAGTTAATACAATTGTAATGAAACAGAATAAATGTTCCTAAAGTATTTCAAATATTTTCTTTCTCCGATCAAATTAGATAAAATTCTCATTTGACTCTCGTATTCAGTATAAAATGACTATAATGTGGAGTGAAAATGAAATTTTTTCGTAAATAAATGAAGAACATGTGTAATTTTTTTTTAAATAATCAATAATCACCTAGCAGAATAGGCCAAGGTAATCTGGGAACCTAGCGCTATGACACTCGGTTCGCATTAAGGTTCCCCAGTTTGTGCCAAGTTCTGGAGGCATTGCATGTTGACTGGAACTTAACATCGCGCTTTGTCTCGACACCAGAGTAAATTTTCTTCGAGTAAGAATCGAACGCAACCTTTTGCGTTTGTAGTATGGGCACACGACTAGCGTCAAAAAATAATTAATTACTATTTCAGCTCCCGCCACGCAAGCCATCACTTCAGAAAGCACCTTCAAAAGACGATGTTATGCTTAAAAAATGGAGGGATCCTCTACATGAACGCGTGAAAGAAAATATTGATAAAACTTTAAACAATGAAATTCCCAAAGGACACACGCTAACTAAAAATGAAAGCTTGAGAAGTGAGTACCCTAAAAAACTTTTATTACTATAAAAGATAGATTAAATTAAATAATAGCACGTCTATTATTGGCTTCAGATGCGTATCAATCAAAGAACACAACATCGGAAATGAATTCGACTTTGGCATTCTATCAATAGATCTATTGGAATTATCGGTTATATTGTTTGTTACGTTTTGTTACTTTTAAATTTTAAAACTTTCAAAGTTTTTCTGATAAATATATTTCTCACTCATCACATTCAAATGAAATATAAATACATAAGCATAACAATAAAAATTAATTTAACATGTAATCTTAGATCTCTAGATCACAGAAGTCTATGTGATAAATATGTTCTATATTCAACTGAAGATATCCCTTGAAGATTTGCTCATTAACATTCCTTTTGATCTCTTGTGCTAGGCTGTGGTCTAAATCAGGTCCAAAATAGTCTGAGATGGTTCCGCATTTGACGCGCACGCCTATCAGGTGTAAAGGAAAACGTGTACGACTAATATTTCTTTAAATACAAAGAAGTATTTTTTAGTTCTTCCTACTTCAAAAATAGAAACAAAATTGGGTGTAACTTAGATTTCAATTAAGACTTTTATAATCAAGAATTGTTTGGAAAATCTAATTTGCAAATAGTACAGTGAATTTAGTTACATCATGGTCGTAACAGTAATCGGTGAACCAAATATGTACGAAGGTGGGTCATTTTTCTATGTTGAAGCCATTTATGCTATGTGTGCCTTTTTTTATGGAAAAGGACAAGGCAAACGAGCGTGCGGGTCACCTGACGGTAAGTGACTACCACCGCCCATGACCCCGTGCAACACCAGTAGAGCTGCAGGTGCGTTGCCGGCCTTTAAGGTGGGTTGGGCGCCGGAACATTACCTGATGCGAAACGCAGTGGCATAAAGCCACTACTTAACGCCGGTTTTAAATGCTGGGGGTGGTAATAATTCGGTCGAGTCTGCCCATGCGTGTTGCCATTGCTGACCACGTGACTCTACCACACGTAGTTTAGTCGCCTCTTAGGACACCACCAGGATGATCCTATTCTAGGCCGGGATCACACGGCACAATAAATGTTTACTGTAACATATTTAACATTTCAACACGTAATCTATATTTTATCTTGAAAAGGTTTACTGAAACCAACACCACCACCAATGCCGCCGCCACTGCCGCCAAAACTCCCTCCGCCGCCGGATTTCAAAAAACCTTCGGTTGACCCTACAAAGCTTAAGAAAATAGAACAACTGCGCAGTAGACCTCGACGAAGGCCAGACTGGAGTGATATGATGAAAGAAGTAGAACAAGGAAGAAAATTAAAACATGTTGTTTGTAATGACAGGTACATTTGAGATTTATTGATGTGTTTTTTTTTGCTTCACGCTATATCCAAGTGTAGCTGATTAGGCAGAGAGAGCCTAGTGTTAAGATACTCCGCTTTCCAGTTTCGCTTCCATTCTGCTAAATTCTGAAAGCATTGCGTGTTGAGTAGCAGCACTCAACGCCGCGCTTTGTCTCGTCACCAGAACAAAGAAATGAAAATATTAAATATACATCTCCTCGACTGGGTATCGAAGCCATAAACCATCGCGTTTACAGTCACACGCGTGTGCCCCTGCGACTGACCTTAAATGGCCTTATTAGTTGATATTCTATTAATATCCGCACTGTTAAAATTAATGACATATTAAAAATTTTCAGATCAAATCCAATTATAACACGATCAGTAGTAGTTAAAAACAAAGATCAGTTTATATTTGAATCAGAAAAACCAAATTCTCATAATGAACTATTAAAAGAGATTAACAAAGGAGTGAAATTGAAGAAAGTTAGGACCAACGACAGAAGCAAACCCAACTTGGAAGGTTTGAGAAAGTTCAGGAGGCAAATGACTATTGAAGAACAAGTACAGAAATCCATGTCTCAAGCCAATATTGCCGCTTCTCCATCAGGTGTATCAATTGCGGAGGTAATAAAATTACTCTAAAAACATTATTACAACAATATTAATGAGGCCAGTCGGGGCACAGAGGCACAAAGTGTGACTGTACAACCGATTGGTTGTGGGTTCGATCCCCACCCGAGGAGATGAAATATTTACTTAAATTTATATATCCATTTCTTTGCTCTGGTGTCGAGGCAAAGTGGTAGAACTCAACGCCGCGCGTTGAGTTCTGCCACTCAACACGCAATACCTCCAGAATTCGGCAGAAAGTGGAGAACGACGTCTTAACACTAGGTTCTCTCTAGGTGTAATGTTTATTTCTATATTAAGCTACTGCTCATATTACAAATACGTAATCTTAATAGGCTCCACCAGGCGTTGAAGAAGAAGAAATTGATGAAATGGACGACATCGATAAAGTGAGAGACGATCTGCAATCTACTAAGCAGCTTTTAGCAATTGAACTCAGGTAGGTACAATAATTGTATGAAATAAAAATTAAATATAATTTTATATAAAATAAAAAATATAATATGTATGTAAAATTAAATATTAATATAATATTAATTTATAACAAGTCCTTTATTTTTATTGTTTTTAATGTGCATTACAGAAATAAAGAAGCCCAAGAAAGAGAAAATAAACGCTTACTAACTAGAATACATAATTTAGAGGCAGAATTGGCTAGAGAAAGAGCTATTATAAAACAAGAACAACATAAAACGGTAATATCAGTAACAGATGCGTATGACGAAAGATTAGTTAATAATCTAAAAATGGAAGTCGAAAAAGCAAAAGAAACTGCGGACAATCTTGAAAAGCAATACTTAGAAGCCGCTGAAGAAAGAGATACCGCATTAACGGAATTAGAAGAAGTAAAGAGAAGAAACGGGGAACTAGAAAAGAAGTTAGAACAGGCTCTTTCGGTATGTACTTAATTAATTTCTAGTGTCAAGTTCCGCCACTCAACTCGCAATGCCTCGAGAAGTTGCGGAAAGTGGGAAATGGAAGTATCCTAATGGAAGTGTCCTAATGGAAATAAAGTATCCTGACATTAGGTTCTAAGGTTCCCTCTATCTACTCTGCTATGTGCGAAATATTGCGTGAAGCTAAAAAAAACTGTATATAATTCTTTACAAATGCAGATAATTATACGTTTTATCAGGAAAATAATATTTTATTATTCTATCTTATAACAAAGTTTTTTCTATTTACTAATATTCTTTTTGGCATTTAACATGTCTTTGCTTATTCCCAAAATTTCAGGATAAAATAGAAGAACTTCTTAAATCAGAGGAGCCTTTGTCCTTCTATCAAAAAAATCAACTTGACTTTTTAAAGCAGTGTAGGTTATTGAATATAGACGTTAACTGCCCCGAAGCTCAACAGCTAAAGAGCAACCTTGCGGACGCTAATAACAATCTTGCTAACAACGCTTTTACTAACAATAACCAAGACGCTGAGGTAACAAATAAAATCTATGTTTCCTATGTAATTTAAAAAAGATACTATTTTGTAATGTAATGAAATTTAATTTTTTTTGTAATGTAATGTAAAAGATACTATTTTAACTTACACTATATGATATATTGATATATAACAGATAACTAAATTAAGTATAAATTACATTAAGCTTGTAGACTGTTTACTATCTTGTCTTACTTTCTTGTCTGTATATTAACATTTACTTTAATAATTATTACTATTATTTACTTAATTAATTAAATATACAACAATATTTTAATATATAATATAATAAAATATTTACAGGAACGAATATACTTACACAAACTAGGGCCTTAAATTTATGTTATAAGTATAATTTTAAAATTTTGCATTTAGTTGTTAGAATAGCAATGTTATTTAAAGAAATTATGTTTAATAATTGCTTTATTCATATTTTAGGGTATTATGCCAACAAGTGTTGGATCCAGACGTTCCAGTCATGCCATCAAGCAGCTTTCCGTGACAAAGGATGATAGTTTTGAAGAAGAAGAAGAATCAGAAGAGGAGGAGGTAATTATATAGTTTATATATTTATACTTCCAATATTTTTCATAATAGCGACCAAAATGCGGCTTCGCCATCTTTAATTTATTGTTAAGCGGGCGAATCTTAAACAGTGAAATATTAACAACATCACAAATTGTAGCTTATATGTTATTTTGACGTATACGTAAGTATTCGTGTACCTCAGAAACTTCACATTTATATTAGTTAACTTTACATATACTTAGTAGGATTCAAAATCTAGTTATATTAAAAAAAGTAACTTCAAATCAAAAATTACTGTAATTATTATTTAATACTTATTAAAATTTAAGCTTAATTTACACTTTGTTAAAGGGTTTTAACGAATTATAAGTTTAGTTTAAATTTTAATAATTATTTAGTCTGGACTATAATTAAAAAACAACATTATGTTAATGTATTATGACCTATTAATATTTATATTCGTTTCCAGGAGGAAAGTGAAGAAAAGAAACAAAAGCGAATAGAAAAAGAAATCCGCAATATGAGAAATAGAATGCGACATTTAAAAGAAAAGCAAGACAACATGAAAAGAGAAAGAATGGGTTACAAGATGGCTCTAAAAAATCAACAAGCGTGTCTAAAGTTAGTAGATGTTAAAATTATATTGCATATGGAATCAATTGAGAAAATTTCTAGACTGAGACATATTCATTTTATTAATGGAGCATAATATTGTATTTTGATGTTGTTATTTCCTTTTTTTCTTTTTGTATGCAATTCGCCAAGTACTTAAATAATTGTATAATTTTCTTAGGAGTTTACCGTATTCAAAATAATATAAATACCTAGATAATATAAAACTTGACACAAATAATTTTAATGAATATTAAGGATTATTAAAAGAATGAAAATAAAAATTAAATTAACTATTTACAGAGACGAAAAGCGTAAATTTAAGGAGCTAAAACGTGAAGTAGATAAAATGGCGGCCATGATGAAAGAAGTTGGTTCAGATGAAGATGATGAAGACGACGAAGATGAAGAATCAGATGAGGAAAAGAAGAGTGGTTCTGAAGAGGAAGAAGAAACAGAGACCGAAACCGAACAAGACACCGAGAGTGAAACTGAAAGCGAAAGCGAGCCAGAGGTGAGAAATAAATTATAGCTTTAGTAAAATTACGAAGCACATGGACGTGATACCGCCGTCATTAATCGATTACTATTATTTAACAGACAGTAGTCACGATCCCAAAATTAAAATTTGCCGTAGCATAGACAAATCCCGGTGTGAAGTTCTAGTACTCAACAATCAATTTCTTAAAAAATTGGGGGAAAAGTCGGGCACAAAGAGTCTTACAGGGCAGGCAGAGGCGAACTTAGTGTAGATTCTCTGGATAAAATTCTCATTCCCTGAAAAAGCTTTAGCAGTTTTATACTTGTATTTTCAATGTTTGTTTCAGGATGCACCTTTACCCAAAAAGAAAGATAATCTCACTAAGCGTTTGAAAAGACATGAAACAAGAGTAAATGCATTGAAGAAGGGCAACACTCTACTCATGGCGAATGTTGATCGACTAAAAGACGATGTACTGATACAGAAAGAAAAATCTGTTACACTCCAGAAGGAATTGGACTCACTTATTGAAGATTTAGATTAGGAGAATTAAAATGAAAAACACTTCACCAAACTTTTGTGCAGCTTTCTAAATTGAAGTGTAATATTTAGCATATATTTTCTTTCTATTTATGACATGACATAGTATAAATATGTATCTTGTAACTGAAGTCAATTTGACAATAATTTTATATATTAATGTCACATTTTTCCCTACATTTGTTTTATAATCTTATCATATAAATATCTTCAACACCTACCTACTTACTTTTAGCCTAATACGAACTGATACGGATTTGCATAATTACAATAAATCATCATTTATTTAAGAAAAAAAACACACAATAAGAGTTCTTAATTTCGTGATATATCTTCATTGGAAATTGATAAATAGTTCATAGATTTATAATCTACATATTTAAAAATGAAAACGTTTAAGAACCAACTATGCATGACTTGACAAACAAATTGTTTTAGGGGCAATATTATTTTTTAATTTTATAAATGAATTAATAATTAATTTGTGGTAATTCATATTTCTGTAAATTATTTATAATGGTCTTTTTATTGCTTGCCTTGTAAATAAGCACATATCTTTTATTAATAATACTATGCTTCTTTTAATTCCTGCTATACCTAAGTACTTTTGTATAATGTTAATTACTCAATAAATATTTTTACTTATGACATATTGTTGTTTTTTTCTTATTTTTTT
This sequence comes from Heliconius himera, assembly GCA_021202915.1. Taxonomy (NCBI): domain Eukaryota; kingdom Metazoa; phylum Arthropoda; class Insecta; order Lepidoptera; family Nymphalidae; genus Heliconius; species Heliconius himera. The sequence continues at coordinate 397,804 of JAJHJA010000480.1, forward strand.
TTCTCATACCTCATATAGCTAATTAACTAGGAAAAGATAATAAATAATCAAATCGCCCCCACATATACAAATAAGGCCTCGAGTCCCTGAATCCAGGTTTTTATTGTGGACATTGTATGCTTTTTATGTTGCTCCTACAATATAATATTATTATTAAAGTTCCTTGTCGAATTTGTTTATGGGTGGACAGAGAATCCTAGTTAACCTGAAACAATCCTATGCCTATCCATAAAACTAATAGCTTCTAATTCAAAAGCCAAAATGTGCTATGTCGTCAATTTTAACAAAAAGTTTATTTCAACGCCTTCGGTAAGGATGGTGCTGTTCGGTGATAATCGCTGGTACGTTTAACAGTAGTGTACTGCTAAATATGTAGAAGCGGAGTCCCACGACATACACTTGCTTCGGATCATATCCGTAATGCTACCACCATATGGGCATCGGCGGTGAAAAACCTGTGCATGCTGAAAATTAAGATGTCATCCAGTGTACCCTCGCCCATAGAGTTTGCAAAGCCTCCTGCAATGTACCTCTCCACTCAAACCCACATTTGCGAAGTCGCAACGCCGCACAGAGTTGAGAAAGAGGATCCGCCCCTGAACGGAGTGGGTAAGTAGGCTGAGCGAGCAGCTCCTGTGCACGAGAGCCCGCACCCAGCGGAACATATGAGTCTTTACTTCATATCACACTACGCTGGGCTAAACATCAAGCCACATGTAATGTTACGGAGTTGGTCATCGAGTGCGGGACAACCTTCCTCAAAAATATTGGGATATCTAGAGCACAGATACTTAGCTATCAACTCCCACCTCCATCTCAAAGCTGTACAAGCCAGTTGAAAAGTTTAAAAAAATAATTGAATGGAAATGCGAGAGGAATGCACACGAGAACTGGAATCAATGATAAACACAGATAGAGTCTCTGTTATCCATGATGGGAGTCGTTATTATTGATGCAAACAATTGCTTGAATCGAGAAAAGTAAAGTTATGCAAACTTTTGATATGCACGGATTAATATTCAGTTTCAGTCTCACTCAGACACTTTTTAGTTTCACTCATAGCGAAGGGATAAGTTTTGCTACGCAATATTATATAAATTTACAAGCAATTAAATAGAAGAGAATTACACTACGTACTGGTTTATTATAATATAAGCCAAGTACAGTAAGGTAAATAAGCTAAATTATATATAATATTTATTTTAATGTATAAATTATACATTATTTATTTCAGTGTATTTTCTTGTTAAATCAGAATAAATATACTTATAGTAGGGATGCCCGATGTTAGAAAAACATAGATATTGACATCGATGTCAACCAGTCGATTATGCAGCACACTTTGTGACCCTAACCTCTTTCGTGTGTTCTCCATTCAACGTGACATTGGCGAAGTGATTTTGTGCTCAACTGGCACGCTCGGAACGCCATATTAAAAGAAACCAAACCAAACCAAACCACTTTGTGACCCTGCGCTAGGATTAGCCTTCATTCATAGTTATCATTAAATAAAACAGTTATAATATCATAAGTTTTTAATTAAAACAAGAAAACGCAAACAAAACAAAAGTTGTTAAAATTTTTACACATACAAGTATAAAAAACTAATTTATTTAATTAATAGAGGGCGCGCGCGGCTTCGCCCGCTTATTAGGTGTGAATTCTAAAAAAACCACTAAACACGTGTTCAATAAAATATTTTTAACAGTTTCAATTTAAATTTTTATAAAAATCGGTGGCAATTTAAAGTTTTTTCCATATAAACTTTCAACCAATTATTTGAGCCCTTAGGGGGTAAATTCTTAAAAACCATGAAACATATGTTCAATGAAATATTTTTAAGAGTCTGAATTTCAAATTTTATAAAAATCGGTACAGATTATATTTTTTTTCTATACAAACTTTCAACCCCTATTTCATCCCTTTAGGGTTAAAATTTTTCAAATTCCCTTCTTAGTGGATGTCCAGAATGTGAAAATAAACATCTGCCCAAATTTCACGTTTCTACCATTAGCGGTTACGGCTCTGCGTGCGTCTTACCTCAGTCAGTCAGCACAAGTCATTTTATATATATAGATAGACTAGCGGCCCGCCTGCGGCTTTGCCTTTGAATTGACTGACAATTATAATGATTTCTAATATGTTTTTTCATGACATTATCGTAATTTCTATAAAGAATGTTGATACTTGATATTTATAATAATGTACATTATTAGATATTAAAGCATTAATACGTAAAGTTAATTATATAATATTTTTTATCTGGTTTGCTGGAAATGCTTAAAATACGTACTAATCTATGTACGACGACCGCGACGGCGTAATCTGTAAAAAAATAGTCTGTAGTGTGTGCAGTGCTGTCAACCGATGTTAAAACCGTACCGATCGTATGTTAAAACATCGATATTTTGTCTTCTAACATCGATGATCATTGAATATCCATGATCATCGGGCATCCCTAACTTATAGCCACTTTACTTATACTTATCTTAATATGCAAAATAAATTCAGTTTATAATAAATTAAAGACAGTTATTCCTTTTTTTTTATATTTAAAAATACGCCTGGATTGAAAAAAAATCGATTTGACATCATCAATCATGCTTGTGCCTGTAGGAATGTAGCCAAACTGATCAAGGAGCATTATACTCTATAGATATACTATCTCAGTTGCAAGTGTGTAAAAGGCATCCTAGCGTCTATAGAAAGAGAGAGAGACAGAAACGCGAGCGTATAAACGTAACATGACATTAAAATTTTGACCTGGCAATATTAGCAATTTAACGTCAATTTTAAAATAACAGTTTTGGTTTGTTTATTATAAGTATTGATGTTAGTTTTATTTAGTAATATAAATATATGTACAAAAGAAACAGTAAATAATTTTAAAGAGTTCTGATTTACATAACTTTGCTATTTTGACTGAAAAATGGCACCGACGGATGTGGAGGTGCAGCAAGCGGTTGGAAAGCCAAACCCGCGGAACCATCCCATTATGTTTAAAATATTTCAAAATGTTCAATATAATGTAGTTCAACATAAAAAATACATAAAAGAAATGACAAAGCTCTACAAAAAGGTAAAAATTTAATTTTCAAACGTTAAAATCAAACCTATTATAAACATTTAAATCGTTAATAAAAAAATTTCAGATTGATCAAGACTTTTTTAGAGAAAGCTTTAAAAATGCATTACATTATTTATTTACTTTTGGTGACACAAGTGCGAATGTAGATCGCGTTGTCCAATTTGTATCCAGTTTTTGCACATCACTGGATGATGAAGAAGAATTTCTTATGTTTATTTTTGAAATAATTTTTGACGTAAGTACCTATATTTTAGTCTTTTTTTATATTTACACATTGTTTTGCTAATTAGTATATGTTTTATTTCTTGTGTAAAATTATCTAAAAGTAATGTAATATTTGTACTTTATAATTTTTTTTAGTGTCAGTGTGTATCTGGTCAGTCAGTCAGATATCGAGCAAGTCAACTGCTGGCAGCTGTACTTGCAGCTCTCGGTGACGATGCCTCTTTGGATGATGATTTGTGTGATAAACTACTTGCGTCACAGGTAAGTTTTGTGCTATTATTACATGTACTATTAGTATTAAGGTCATATACATAACATACCAAATATTAAGTCAATCATAAGCAACATGTTCTATTATAATCCAGTAAAAATATATAACGCATATAATATATGTATATAAAATTTGCATATTTCTCTTATTGAAATGTTTAAAAAATGTGTAAAACAAAGAAAATTTTACAAATAAAATATATTTAAAGATAACATTAATTAATATTATTTAGAGGCCAGTCGTGACGCAGGGCACAAAGTGTGACAGTAAAACCGATTGGATGTGAGTTCAATCCCCACTCGAGGAGTAGAAATATTTACTTAAACTTATATTTCCATCTCTTTGCTCTGGTGTCGAGGCAAAAGCGCGCCATTGAGTTCTGCCACTTAACACGCAATGCCTCCGGAATTCGGAGTGTCTTACACTAGGTCCCCTCTGCCTACTTACTACTTTATTTATTTTATTTTATTAATTAATATGTCAGTCCATCTTGGAGCAGGGACACAAACATGCTGTTTCAATGCCCTCTCAGGGCAATGAGATATTTATTATTTTCATTTCATTGTTCTAATAATGAAACAAGGTGTATAACTTCCTTTCAAAATATAATATCTCAAGAATTCACTGGGAAATATTGATTAGAAGTGACTTAACAAGATTTCTCGATTTGCTCTGCTTACCCTACTATGTGCGATATGCAGTATGAAACAGAAAGAGAGAGAGAGAAATGAGGTTATTTAAAGTATTTTGTAATTTTTTGGCTTAATAGATGCAACGGCTTCAAGACACACGTGGTGCGGTACGGTGCCGAGCTGCATTGGCATTACAACGTCTACAAAATCCTATGGAACCAGATGATGAAGTAACAAGAGCATACCGTTTTCATATGAGTTGTGATCCTAGTTCTTCTGTTCGAAGGTAATTTTTCACTTTTCTTAGTTTCATGCTGTATCCCACTCACATCAGGGCAGGAACAATGTCAAGAGTCTTCATTCTCTATTTTCCACCTAATTTTGAAATATTGCAGGGTTAAATTAAATTAAATTAAACACTATGTTCTGTCTTGTTACCTGAATGTGGAAATGAAAATATTCTTTTTGTTCCAAGTGGTTATCAATCCCATCATTTTATTATTGACTTTTCTAGTTCAATACATGTAAAAAAAATACATTTCTTTATAGCTAATGTCTAATAGCAAATAATAAAAACTAATTTAATTAAATTGTTTAAATTGAGTGTCCTTAACCTTATGTTCTCACTGCGTATCCTGCCTTCTGCAATGGGGATAAAAAATGAAGCTAAATAAATAATACAAAATCTAATAAGATTTTAGTTTTATATTAATTGAATTTTCTTTTTATTTGTAGAGCTATAGTAATGTCAATAGCAAAATGTACGCGAAATGTTCCTTTTGTTTTGGAACGTCTTTGCGATGTCGACGAGGCAGTTCGGAGAGCTGCGTTTCTACATATATCTGCTATTAATGTTACACAGTTGAGAGTTAGACAACGAGTGCTTACTCTGAAGGTATTAAATATTTTATATAAATAATTAAAATGAGTCAAAACAAAATTTTCATATACATTGAGTATTTTATAATATGAACATAAAACATAAAATATATGAGGCCAGTTGTGGTGCAGGGGCACAAATTGTGACTGTTAAATCGACTGGGTTCGATCCCCACTTGAAGAAATGAAATATTTATATTTTCATTTCTTTCTTCTGGTCTCGAGGTAAAAGTGCGTGTGGAACTCACCACGACTCAACACGCAACGCTTCAAGAACTCTGTCTATAAAGTGGGAAACGGAGTGTCTTAACACTAGGTTCCCTCTGCCTATCCTGTTGTGTGCGGGATACAGCGTGAAGCTGATTTTTTTTAACATAAAATATCATATGTAAGATCTTTTTTATATACTATCTTGCCTTTGTTATTATGCGTCATAAAGTCATCTGCTAAAATGATTGACAAGTTTTTTTTAAATCTTTTAACTTTTTATAAATGCTTAAATTTATATTTATTATTTATTTAGGAGTAGGCATAAAGAGCCAAATGATATAATAATATTAATTGAGTTATATAAAGCCTGTGCTTAATCAATCAAAAGTAATAAAATATATTAAATATATACAGTATAACCTTAATGTAACAATCCTCAATATAACAATTTCCTTGATTTAAGAAAATTTTCGAAATCCCCTTAAACTGTTTGTAAGTGTTAATACAAAATTATACCATTCAAAACCTTTTTATGATGAATTTTCAATCTTGCAAATTATATTGTTTACCTCTATATAACAAATTTCATTAACTTATAACATTTAATTTCTTATTAAATTCATGTCTCAATAGGTTCAGACTTGTTAAATCTTTCGTATTACAGTTATTATTGCTTGGCATTCAGCAATTTATTTGGATACTGTTGGTTTATAGTTTGCAATGGCTGATAAACGAAAAACCTGAGATCAATTATTTTTTTAACCTTGTTAAAAGGAATTGTAGGCCATCCTTACCTACTTGATATAACAAATATTTTCTGATTCCCTTTAGTATAGTTAAATAGAGGTTGCACTGTATATAGCTATTGAGGCTATCATATCATAATTGTGATTTCAATACCTATTCTGGACAAAAATCATTTAAATTATTTTCATTGTTCCTGCTGCTGCTGCTTTGAGTAGACAGCGCACAGCTGAGCTTTATCACTAACCAAAGCTTAAAAAATATCACCAGAGAAGATTTTTATTAACAATTAAATCATTCAGTTGTAGTACAATGCGGTGGATGGGTTGTGGCCACTTTGAAATTAGAATTTCTGAACTTTTGTACAGAGGAAGGAAAAAATCTTAAATCAAGCCTTCACAACCGTTTTACACGTCAGGGCGGCCACAACTCGCCGACTGTACTGTATTATACAATAATAACTAATTTAGAACTTTAATATTACAGGTAGGTCTAAACGAGCGTAGTCCACGTGTTCGTCGCGTTGTAGAAGAAATAGTCATTCCAAGTTGGTTAAGCAGTTTCCAAGGAAATATTATAGATCTCCTGAAAGCTATAAGATTGGTTAATGCTCATGATGCAAAGGACTCACAGTATGTTGCGGGGAAGTTACTGGAGTCACTTTTTAAGTAAGATTTTTTAAAATTATGTATGTACAATTAAACAGTGTTACAAATGTAATTTCAATAGGTTATCTGTATTTTTTTTGTATTTGTATATTTCATGTATTTTGTTATAAATAGAGTCCTATATTTATATTGATATTGCAAAGTGATCTGCGAAATGCTTTGGAGTTTTGAGGATATAAATGATATTTTTTTCTAATATTTGTGTACATATTACATATTATGCTCCAATTTTATCTTATTTATAATAATACATATTTTTTAAATATTGGCAGACGTCTCCCAATATCAGAATTACTAGAATGGCTACCAACTGACAAAACGTTAAGGTTAATACCTGCCGATAAACTAAATAAAGAAACAACTTGGTACTGGCGTCATCTTGCGGAACACTTGCAGAAAATAGAGGATGATGATACTCTGGAGAGTGTATTACCTGATCTTGTTGTTCTAACTGGATACATAAGGGCGTAAGTTCTTGTGAAATTATGAAATATTATAAAAATAATTCTTAGTTTCACGCTGTATCCCGCATATAGCAGGGTAGGGTGAACCTTCGAGAAAAACATAACTTTAGTGTTAAGACACTCCGTTCCCTACTTTCTGTCGTTCCAGACATTGCGTGTTGAGTGGCGGAACTCAACCTAGCGCTTAGCCTTGTTACCATACCAAAATGAAAATAACAAATATATCATTCTCATAGTGGGAATCGAACCCACAACCGTCGCATCTTCAGTCACATGCTTGTGCCACTGCGTCACGATGGCCTCTATTTCAATAATTTATTTCATAATTATTAAGTGATTTATGAGGTTCTCTTGGCACAGTGGGAAAAAAAATCGTGTATTATATGTTTTATGCTACATGAAACCTAAAACCGATATTTTTTAAAATATATAGCAGAATAGGCAAATGCAGCAGTGTTGAGACACTCCCTTTTTAACCGATTTCTGTAAAAGGAGGAGCTTATCAATTCGACTGTATTTTTTTATTGGAAAGTAGATGGAACTCCAAATTCGAAACGTTGCGTGTCGAGTGACGGAATTAACCACTGCACTTTTATCTTCTTTTGAAAATGGAAAGAATAATCATTCCTCTGAATGGTGATAGAACCCAAAACCAAAGCGCTTATAGTCAGACAGTGTCTTGATGAGCCACGATGGCCACAATTTTGTATATTTTGGATATTAGTGCTATTTTTTGCTTTAACACTATATACAAAATATAATAAGTACATTAAGAAATTCTCCACTGTTTACATATTTACATATTATATATTTTGTATATTTCTAATTTATTTAATATTCCTTATATTACTGCTTTAGTATCGTCGAATCGCCATGCCCATCCGAAACGGATGATCCGGTAGGGTTCAGTACTAGGCAATATGTACTACAAGAACTGGGTTCAATGTTGCGCGTGTACGACGCGAGTGACCCCGCCGGTAGAACTGCTTTGCAAACGCTTATCACCGATATGCTTACTGGTATGAATATATTTTTTTGATGTAATATTTTTGTGTCTTTTTAAATAAATCTTATATCAAAATTTTCGTAACTTTTTTAAAGTATTATTCGCACAGTATAGGAAAGAAAACTATTTAGAACCGTATAGAAATTTTAACACCGCAGCTCTTGAACCCGTTTGCACTGCTTTGTAAACTGTCTAAGAAATTAAATATTTTCATTATTGCATACGCGGTCAATGCGGCTGAATTATTTGTCACACCAGAATGTTTCTTTTTATACCATGGAAAAGTATCAGATCAGATTTCACATGTAATTCAAAATTCTAAATATAATTTAGCAAAATAGCTTCAAAATAGTAATATAAGTAGTTCCACAATTATATTAGCTGTATATGTAACAATAAATAAATAGTAGGTATCGAGGCAAACCGCGGCGTTGAGTTCCGCGACTCACTCAACTTCCAGTATTCAATGGAAAATGTGAAATGGAATAAAATATTCTACTAGTTTCCCTCTGAATGTGAATCTAAAAAAAAATACATGTTATAGGCGAATATGGTCCTCTCAACTCAGACGTAATACGAGCATATGTATCGGCGCTCGAACTAGCGATTCCGGAAGTGACTCCCCGGATAGAGGTGATTTGTGGTATGGTGAACGCATTGCGAGAGCCGCCCGAAGTGGAGGAGGAGCCGGTGCCGCCGCCCGCCGTGGATTGTACTGAAATAAAACTGCAGGTTGGTAACGCGATCGCTGGTTGGTAAACGTTTCTATATAAGAAGAGAACCTCGAACATGCGGGTGAAAGGCGGTCAGTGATTCCGATCAGCGATTTTCAAGTGGTTTAGCATCTATTTGAGATTTTGTGTTGTAAAAAAACGAAGTTTAGAACTTGTAGTTTAGTACTTGGCTGTTCCACCGCTTTAGTTTGTATTTGGAGGTTAACAATCCTTAATTTTTTTTAACGTTTTTAAAGTGTTATTCCACATGTAAAATACACTTCAATTAAAACCTGAACAAACTTTATTAACAAAGCTAGAATAAACTTATTTAGACTAGCATTTTTTAACAATGGGGACTGTTTCTTAATATTTTTTTTTATTATTAACATTTTTTAAGTGTTATTCCATACTTAAGAAAGAAAATCCTTCTAAGTTCAAATTTTTATATTTATCTAAAAAAGTAAATTATTTTTATTTTGTAGAGAGCAAGATTGCGCGTGTCCCTCAATGTGGCGATAGAGGCGCAAGAAGAAGCTGTTAGAGAGGAAAACTATGCACTGGCCGCTGAGTGTAAAGCCAAGGTAAGCACAACCTACCATAGATTTTTTTAAGACTTTAATTAAGATTATTTTTAATTTATGTAAATATATATGATCAGGTTGCAGATATTCAAAAAAAATTAGAAGAACTGACAACTCAAACTCAAGCGCCACCACCACAACCGATGCCCGTAAGTTTGTACGAAATAAACTATTTAAAGCAAAAAACGTCTTAATAAGTAAATTGATTTCTTTTCCCTGGATGGGTGGATCGAACCCACAACCAGTCAATTTTACAATCACACTTTGGGCCCCTGCGCGACTGGCCTTCGCCCTGGTGTCGAGGCAAAACGCGGCGTTAAATTCCGCCAATCAACACGCAATGCCTTCAGAATTCGGCGGAAAGTGGGAAACGGATTGTCTTAACACTGAAGTCCTAACACTTAACAGCGTGAAGCTGATTTATTTGATTTAATTTTTTTAAGTAAATTATTTCATCATTGTTTTCTTGAATATTAAGATAAATAAATAAAAATGTTGATATATTTTAGTCAATAAAGGAGAAACATAATGACGCAGTCATACTGAACAAGTGTTTGGTGATATTGAATAGTGCTCTGGATACTCCGCAACTCAAAAATGTCACGCCCATGTTGCAGTTGATATTTTCCGAATTAGAGGTAATGCCTATTTATATGCATATATTTTTTTACATTATCTTTATTAATATAATGTGTTTTTTTATTATAAAAGAGTTTCTTTAGTTTTTGAGGCCAGTCGTGGCACAAAGTGTGACTGTAAAACCGACTGGTTGTGGGTTCGATCCCCACTCGAGGAGATGAAATATTTACTTAAATTTATATTTCCATTGCTTCGCTCTGGTGTCGAGGCAAAAGCGCGGCGTTGAGTTCTGCCACTTAACACGCAATGCCTCCAGAATTCGGCAGAAAGTGGGGAACGGTGTGTCTTACACTAGGTCCCCTCTGCCTACCCTGCTGTGTGCGGGATACAGCGTGAAGCTGATTTATTTTTTTTTCTTTAGTTTTTGCTTTTTATTGTATATTTTTTCTTGTTCCCCCGTTCTGGTAACAAAACAAAGTGCGACTTTGGGTTCCACCGCTCAACCCGTAATGTTCTAATAATTCATATAATTCTTTGAAAAATGGGGAACAAAATGTCTTCCTCCTCCACTTCCTCCTTGTCCAATATATTTCCTTTGCCTACCTTATTATACATTCGTATTTATTTAAGTTGCTTAAGTTGACATATTAATGTTGTGTTTTTTATTTGTTTATTTTAGACAGAAATATTTCAAAATCCAGACTTACTGGACAATGCTCTAGAGACTGTCGCACTGTTTGGTATGCTGGATAAGGATTTCGCTAAAGATCATAAAGCGTTCTTCTTTGCTAATGTAAGTGTACTAAATTTGAATGGAACAAGGTGTCTTACTTAACACTGGGTTCCCTCCTCACTTATCTTTTCCCGGATGGATTCTAAAAATAATTATTTTTTTATTAAAATTTTCCAGTTAATCGACACAACAAATGAACCAACGGTAACAACAGTACTAAAATGCATTGTGGACTTACTATGCGTCCACGGTGCTCGCGTATTCGAAGACGAGAGTGCACAAGATGAATCTAAAACCGCCATTAAGAAGAGAAATACGAGACACTCTATTGATGCAATTGATGCTGATGGTAATTTTTTTTTCATATACAATTAAGACAAGACAAGTGTCTGACTGAAACTGACGTTTGTGGGTTTGATTCTCACTTGAGATATTATTTTAATTTACTCGTTCTGGTAATAAAACAACGTAGCGTTGAGTTCCGCCACCTAACGCAAAACACTTGGGAACAAAAAAACTAAAGTAAATCTTGAAATCAAGCCCACTTCAGGGCGGCCATGACTCGTTCAGAGCTCTTTTGTTTGGATAATAAAAAGATATATATCAATTTAGGATTCATATTTAGACAGAAAGAGTACCAACAGTCATCATTACATATTTTAGAGCAATATTTTTTTTCGCCAATGTGAATTACAAAACGACAGTATATTTTTCGTTTCAGGTGTTTGTTCAGTTTTTGAAAAGGCTTTTTTATATATAATATGAGAAATCTGCCCCCACGGCTTTTTTGACTTGCTCTTTAGAGATTGATTTGGTTTAGTATAAAAAAATGAATCTATGAATCTTCAATTTTTTTTGCCCTTTATCTCACTCAAGCTGACTTATACAATGAAAAGTGAAAAGTTTTCAAAATTTTGACAAAAGTCATTTTCACAATAAAACTCAAATTTCATTAATTAATGTATTTGCTCAATACATTAATTTCTTTTGTTATCGTATATGAATTTAAATTTCTTTTAAACGAAATTCTGCAGTCAAATATGTGTTTGTTTTTAATATTATACATACATTTCTTTTTCACAATTTCTCTATTAATTTATTATAATTTATATATTATAATATTGTTTTAGGCACAATATCAGAATCTGCGTTATCTCTATCTCCAACACACAGTACAGTAATAGAATTACTTTTGAAGATAATGGACAGTGCCGTAAGTAAATTACCAAATTCACGATAATTCTAAATAATTATTTCCCTATAGTGATTTTTTATTTGCTTTTTTAACTTCACATAGCACGCATATAGCGTAGGCAGAAGGAACCAGAGAATCACTTCCGGGCCCCAATTCCGCCGAATTCTAACTCAGAAAAATTCTAATGAGAAAATAAAAAAAATCATTTTATCAAATGGGAATCGAACCCACAACCTGTCGCGATTCCCCTGGCTTCAATTTTTTTTCTATGTGTTTTATAATAATGTTTAATTTTAATTTTCCAGTGTGCAACGTACAGACTCATAATAGTGGAGGGATTATGTCGTTTGATATATCTCGGACATCTCGAGTCGCCATCTATACTGAGCAGACTACTACTTTTGTGGTTCAACCCTGCTACAGGTAATCAAATATATTGTAGAATACACTACAATACGTCATTACACTTTTTTTAAATAATTTAATAGAATTGAATACAATTGTTTCGTGTAAAAGCGACGGCGGTTATATTCTCTCGTTTCTTCGTATTGCACTCGACTCCTACTCGTGGAAAATTAAATATTAAATATTTTAATTTCTTCTCTGTGGTGTTTAGGCGTTGAGTGTCACTACACGACATGCACATACGCAATGCCTTTAGAATTGATGGGAAGTGGCAGTTGAAACTTATTTTTTTTTATTGAATGATTTGATATTTTTTTTCTATTACATTTTTTTTATTTCCAATAGGTCAATGTTATATATTTATGTATTCAGTAAAATGAGGAGGATGGCAAAACTTGGCAAAAACATTAGATCAGAACGAAAGACAAAAAAGTCTCTAGATTCATAATTATTTTCTTTTTTTTCATAGTTGATGAAGATAATCTACGACAGACAATAGGTATTTTCTTCCAAACATTCCCAACGAGTGTGGAGGGTGCTCAAGAACAAATACAGGTAAAATAATACATTTTTATTAATATTAAAACAGCTTCCAAAATTTTATTCTGCAAGTACTATTTCCTTTCCTTTCATTAGATGTGTAATTCGAAATGCCAAGAGTTAGTTTCCAAGTAAATCAAACAAGATTCTTTTTAAGTCAGTACTTTGATTTGTTTTTTTTATATGTTATATCTATATATGAATTCGTCAAGCAAAATCTTCGTGCCCCTTTTTAACTGATTTCCGTAAGGAGGACGTTATCAAATTGACTGTGTTTTTTTTTACTTCAGAACTTTTGAGTAGATGAACCGATTTTGATGATCTTTTTATTTAAAAGCTTGAGGTGCCTTAAGGTGCTTCCTGTGTAGTTACATTTTAATTTGAAACATATCTGACAATGTTATCCGTGTGAAAATCACATAAGTCTTAAATTTACATTAAGTATATATGTGACAAATGGATGAATAACTCAATATTCCTTCTATCAATTTCGATGATTCGTTTTATGTTGAAAAGGGTACGTTTGATGAAAGTTTGCTTAGATTCAATTTCAACCGGATTCTATAGGCGAAGAAGAAGTTGGTTTTGTTTTGTTAAAAATTATAATTATATTATTGATGCGAAAATTGTTGTTCTTTAGTTAATTTATATAATATTTGTTAAATTCAGAAAGCCACACTACCTACTCTCCGAGCCCTCGCCAATGCACCCTCCAGTTCGCCCATCGCCGAAATAGACCAAGAGGCAGTCGTACGATTTATAGTCTCATTGACTAAAGTTAATCACGAGGTATAAATATATGTTTTTTATAACACTCCATATATATATATATATATATATATATATATATATATATATATATATATATATATATTAGTGCTGAGATAATAGACACTTGGACACAGTGATCCAGTTCCATTTTTAAAGATGCCTGTAAAAAAACTATAACTTGTAATTAAAGTTTCACGCTCACGGCAGGCTAGGCAAAGGAAACAGTGTTAAGACACTCCGTTAACCATTTTCCGCCGAATTCTGAAAGTATTGCGTGTTCAGTGACGGAACTCAACGCCGCACTTTGCATCGACCTGTTTCGCTCGTTGCAGCTGCTGGACAGCCAGGGCGCAATGGCGCTCAGCCTGTGCCAGTACGTGGCGCGGCGGGCGGCGAGCGCGGAGGCGGCGCTGGCGTGCCGCATGCTGGCGCTGCTGGCGCCGCCGCGCGACGCGCGCCTCGCCGCCACCCTCACCGTTATGCTGCGGGACTTGGCGCTGGTGAGTGGTGCCACTTGGCTGTTTTAAATATATATTTTTTAAATATTTTTTTTATTTAGCTTTGCGAATTTTAGCGTATATAGAAAGTAAAGCGAAAGAAGATCGCCGCCAACCTTAGTGCCTTCTTGAGAGACCTGGCGCTGGTTATTGTTGCTGTCGATCTGTCTGCCCGTTTGTCAAGACCTTGATTCTGGAAAACGCGTGGAGATATTAAGCCTCGAAATTAATATTAAATATTTAGGTCTACATGCCTTTGCAGTATAGATAAAATAAACTTCTTCTAAATTAAACTTTACAAGCGTTTATGCTTTGTTTTTTACCGCATTTTGTATAAAATTCGCCGCATAATCAAACTTGTAATGTACTTCGTTAACCTAAAATTATAAAATTTTGAAAAAAGTGTTGGAAGTTACAGTACAAACAAAGAAAATATCTAAAAGTTGTGTAAATTTATAAATATATTTACAGGTCGTTTCATACAAAATAATTGCATACGACCTGCAAACTTAGGCTTATTAAATTTTATAAGTTATACTTTTCGTTCACCTACGACCCTGAAGCGGAATCATCGTTAGGCGATTCTAACGCACTTGATCGGTGTTCCATATAAAATATATTTCAATTATTTCAGAAATTACCCGACAAGCAGTCATGTCGAAACCTAACCCGATATCTTGGAGCTTTGGAAGCTTTGGAACGTGCTAGCCTCAATAAAATGTCGACAGGTACAAATGAATATTACTTATAGTCTAGTTTTTATTAAGTTGATTCCATTTTTTTTTAATTTACCATATTTGACTAGCTTTGTATTGGCACATATTAAAAATATTTTATTTAGATGGCGCGTTTCGTGGCGCAGATGATGTAAGTTCGATCCCCATTGAGGGAATGAGTTATTATTTCTTAATATTTTCATTTCTTCGCTCTGGCTCCTAGGCAAAAGCCCGACGGTGAGTTTCGTCACTCAATTCGTTATGTCTCGTAAAAATCTTCAAAAAATGGGAAACGAAGTGTCTTAACACTAGGTTCTTAGGTCCTAACCTCTGCCTAGCTTGCTGTATGTCGGATACAACATGAAGCTAATTTATTTATTTATTTTATTAATTTAAAAATATTTAATTATCGAATAATTTCCAGGTACCGCGGATGGTACAATTCCGGCAGAAGACTCGATCGCTACACTTGGTCGCAGTACGGCATCTTTGAGTAAGTTTTTTCTATAATAAATTTAACTTATAATGTCGTTGTTTGCCATTTTTGATTGTATTGTAAATAAAAATTTTCGTTATTATGAAAATAAAATACTTCTCTGAAATACGTCGCAATATTGTATTTAGAAAATAAAGCATAGTATAATATAAACTAATTACAGGTAAAAAATATATATATATAATTAATAGAGTCAATTGTATTAGGGGAACAAAGCGTCTCAACACTAGATTCCCTCTGCCTACGCTACTGCGTGCGGGATAAAGCGTGAAACTGATTTTATTTTTCAGATTACTTCCTTGCCAATTTATACCATTGCCTACAAGCAATAGAACCACATCATGTTTACTTTTATAGTCTTCCACCTACAACGACCGTACTCTACACTCATTATACATGAGAATCCTAATAATATAATAATTTTGTTTTTCAGCGCAACCTCTAGCCTGGAGTACGCATGTAGTGATCAATGATGTTCTAACGGAGGAAAGGGAAATAGATGACTCGTCGCCCACTAAGCCCGCAGTAAGGACTTCGGATGGTAAGCTTGTATAGTATTTTATATAAACTAAGGGCCTATTTATATGCAATATAAAAAACTTAACAAGCGAAATATTTGCAAGAATAAATGGTAAATATGCAAAATTAAAGTTAGGTGTCCAAAAAAAATAGTATCTTTTTATTTTTTTCCTTGAAATGGATGTCTACAATAGGTGCCTAGGCAATTGTCATTGCAACCTGTCCATTTTTTTTAATTATGCTTATTTGGCCCTACTATTTTATTAATACTATGCACGCTAATCACTAATGTAAAATCAGATGTCTGGATTGGAACAGTGTGACACTAGGTTTCCAGGTTCAGATGCTATCACCATCTGGCCAGAATGTCTTAAATATACAAATACATAAACACATAAGCAAATGCATTTCATTTATTTTATTAGTAACGATTGGATACCACTATTCATACATAATAAAATGATGAAAAATATATAAATAAAATAAATGATCATGATTATCGTGTAATTTTTTTTTTAAATCAGCATATTTATAATATTTATTATCATAAATAAATCTCCAGAACAAAACAAATCTCCAGAGGAACGTAAATCTCTACCGCAAAGTTCTGATACTGACACGGTTCCGGCCAAAGGCCCGACGGACAGCGGCTCTGAGAGCAGTGGAGTGTCTCCTGTCAAGAAAGCTAAAGTTATTAAAGGTACGTTGATATATTTGGTTTTTCAGCTTCACGCTGTATCCCGCATATAGAAGCGTAAGCTGAGGTAACGTGTTAAGCCTCACTGTTCTCTGCTTTACATCCTAATTGAAATGAAAATATCGAACGTAAAAACCGAACCCACTGCCATTGTCTTACTAAACTACGATGTCTGTGAATATTTTTTTAGATATGTATATACTTACATATGTGTGTATATTTCATTTTATGGAGTGGGGATCGAACCCACAACCACTCACGTTTACAAATCGCACACTTGTGCCCCTGCATCACTGGCCTAAATTTAGTTAACTTTTAGTTTTTATTTAGTTTAAAAACAAGTTATAATGTATTACGATTATTAATGACCACGTTTTGTGTCTTTACGTACCTTCATTTTTCCTGGAGGAGAAAAATTAAGAAAGAGAGTAAGTACATAGTGACATGTAAAATTCTCAGCTATATAATATTCTATAGTTATAATGGTTCCTTAATAAATTTAAACATATATTTTTTACCTTGCAATACATATCATTTAAGATTTTCAACAAAATGAATTAATGTATTAAATAATGACGTGATATCCGTAATACCGTTCGATTTTCAAAATGATAGTATATTATTAATTTCAACATATTTTATAAAATACAATAGGTAAAAAGAAAAAAACAACTGTTAAGAGGCAAGATTCTGAAACCAGTGAAACTACAAAGCGAGGTAAAAAGACAACAAATGACAAAAAAGAGAAAGCGCAAGCTGAGAAGGGGGTAAAGAGGAGTCGGTCACAACGCTCGTTAGTTGATGTTGATAGAGGTAATATATTAATATCATGTAAAAAATGTAATCCTAATAATATGTGGGCTATGGCAGCGTAACGATGTTAATGATAAAAAACTTAATATTAAACTCATTTATTATATATTTTATTTGGTTATTTTTACGCTACAAGACAATACCGTGAAATAATTACACAATTGTATTTGTAGCGAATAAATTTGGGACGCTGATTGTAGTCTGTTTACAAATGTTGTTTATGAACAATATCAATGAATGTGCAATACCCCTATAAATATTATAAACGCGAAAGTTTGTGAGGGTGTATGTATGTTTGTTAATATTTCACAAAAAAACTACTGGACTGATTTGGATGAATTAAAATAAAATTAGCTTCACGCTGTATCCCGCACACAGCAGGGTAGGCAAAGGGAAAAAGACACTCCGTTCCCCACTTTCGCCGAATTCTAGAGGCATTGCGTGTTGAGTAAAATAATTAATTAGACTTATATCGTTTCAGCTAAGAAAGAAGCAGAAAATAAATCTAATAAAGAAACAATACAACAATCGCCGCCCTTAGATGATTTTAACGTATCGAACGTCACCGTACGGAGATCTACTAGAAGTCTACAGTCTGGGTCAAGTTCTGAATCAAATGGTTCAGGCAAAGGGAAGAAAGGCAAAAAGCCACAAAAGAAAAAGGGTTAGTGATTTTTTTTCCGGTCTTTTGTGAAAAAACTATTTTGTCTGTGTGTATGTTTTGCTCATTTAAGTATAAAAAAATTGTAGAAATTTTTAGTTTTTTTTTTAAATACATATGACTAAGCGTCTGGTTTATGGTTTGATTCGAATTCGGGAAATGAATTATTGAATGAATGAAATGAATTAGTTGATTTTGCTCTCTGCGTACATGTGCTGGATATATGAAGCTAAATAAGAATATATATTTTAGATAAATAATAATGAGAAAAATATTTATAACACACAATTTTTATTAGTCGTGTTTTATTAGGCCAGTCGTGGCGCAGCGGCACAAAGTGTGACTGTAAATCCGACTGGTTGTGGGTTCGATCCCCACTCGAGGAGATGAAGTATTTATCTAAATTTATATTACCATTTCTTCGCTCTGGTGTCGAGGCGAAGCGCGACGTTGAGTTCTGCCACTAAACACGCAATGCCTCCAGAATTCGACAGAAAGTGGGGAACAGAGTGTTCTACTATGTTCCCTCTGCCTACCCTGCTGCGTGCGGGATACAGCGTGAAGCTGATAAATAAAAAATGTTTTATTATTCTAGATCAAAAAGAAATTGCAGTCGGTTCTTTTTTTTTAGCTTCAGGCTGTATCCCACTTCAGTTGGTTCTTGTCACTTAATATACTTATAATTATTTTCAAATGGAATTTGAATTTATAATTGGCAGGTTTTAACTGCTCTTCAATTACATGTTTTTTAAATTAATTTACTATAATTTCAATTGTATTTGTTTAGAAGAACCTCCTCGACGTTTAACTCGTTCTTCAGCTGGATCTCGAAGCAGCGCGAGTTTCATATTAGACGACTCTGGCGATGATACCGAGTTACACACTATCGTATATGATAATGATATTGTAAGTATTTTATTTGGTTATTTTAAATAAATTTAAATCTTTTATGCGATTCTAAAAACAGATTTAAATCGTAGGGTAAACGCAGCTTGGAAGAAATCAATGTAAAATATTAAAAAAAATCAGCTTCACGCTGTATCCCGCACCCAGCAAGGTAGGCAGAGGGAACAAAGTGTTAAGACACTCCATTCCCCACTTTCCGCAGAGTTCTAAAGGCATTGCTTGTTGGGTGGCGGAACTCAACGCCGCGCTTTTCCTCAACACCAGGGCGAAGAAATATAAATGTAAATAAATATTTCAGTGCCTCGAGTGGGTACCGAACCTACAACCAGTCGATTTTACAGTTTACTGTAAAATACACTTTGTGCCCCTGCGCCACGACTGGCCTCTGTAAAATATTTCTTTTTCTATTTGCTTTGCTCTTTGAAAAAACATTTGTTATGAAAATATTAATCTTTAGTGTATCGCTAAAGTATTTTTTCTTTGTATGACTTGATTCTTTTTACTCCATTTTTTTTAATTAAGTGAAAATTTAAAAAAAATATAAATTACAGCAACAAGAAATTTTGAACGATTCAAGCGAACTAATGAACAGCAGGCGGTCGTCTAAAGGGAATATAACTATACCAGAAACACCTGACGTTAGCGACAAGTGAGTATTTTTTTTAAATCATGTTTAATTTAATAAGTAGTATTGAGTACATACAAAATTATATTCTAATTAGACCATAAATTGGTAATTTGATTTTAAAATCAACAAAAGAAAATAATAATTGAGGCCAGTCATGGCGCAGGGGCGGGCACAAGGATGTGACTGAAAGCGCCACAGTATGTAGGTTCGTTTTCCACTCGAGGAAATAAAATATTTAATATTTCTTGTTCTATGATAAAGTGTGAAGCTTAAAAATTTAAGATAATTCAAAGGATTTGTTTCGTTTACTTATCTTCACGCTGTATTCTACACATAGCAGGGTAGGCCTGAGGAAATCTGGGAACCTAGTGTTAAGATATTCCGTTCCCCACTTTCAGCCAAATTGATCGCGTTGCTTGTTTGATAGCAGTACTTAACGCCGCGCTTGGCCATGTTACCAGAGCAAGAGAATGAGAATATTTCATTTCCTCGAGTGGGAATCGAACCCATAACCCATAGCGCTTACAGTCGCAAACTTGCGCCCCAGCGCCACTACAGGCCTCTTTATTTCTTTAATTATTTTAATGTAAATTTTAAATGTTTAATTGCAGTTCCGAGTCAGAACCAGAAGTACCGGTAAAAGGAAAAGGCAAACCTAAAGGGAAAAAATAAGAAACATTTAAATAAGATATATTTTTTTTATTACATGAATAAACTCTAGTTATTTATACAAAAAAGAGTATTATTCGTCTGATCTTTTAAACTTATAAATATTAAATGCTATTTTGAATTACATATTATTTATTATTAATTATTAAAAATAACAGTTTTTACTACAAAGGCAGTTTGTCGGCCTTATTTTTTCACAATATTTTGGTAAAGATTTTATTTAGTTATATGTATCAGTTAATAATATATTTACAAGGAACTATGAAATATAAAGTATTTTCACTAATATTTATGGCCGACGTCTAAATAATATTTTCTAGTGTAATATTATTTATTGTAACTTGGAGAATATTTATTCAATAATTCATACAATTTTAGTTTCCATTGTAATATAATATTTACCTGAACTAATTTGAAAAATCTTATCGCTATTCAATAAGGTATTATATAGCACTTAGAAATATTTTCCAAAATTAGATTAGTTTAATAAATATATAAATAAAAAATCATATAGCTGACTTCAGCTATAAGCCATTTCAATTGGTGATTCAAAGTCGTCATTATATATGGAATACAACCTTATTATTATATTAAATATTGACCGATACCTCATGTCCCTCGTTTTTGCTTACCAATTTAACACTTTGATCGGATACGTCGCGAGGATGTCCTTTGTTCCATGGCTTCCACCTGTCGGTTTGACTTTGTTTGGTTTGATTTGTTTTTTTTTGGATCAACCTGTTTCGGATTTAAAATTACATTAAAAATTATCCAAAAATATATTTTTTTTATTTTTTAATATCATCGGCTCAGAATCTGTTTTTTTTTTGTTTGTATTTTCGTTTTGTACATTTTTATAAAATTCGAAAAAATTAGTAAATTTTTTAAAGACGAGTATCTCCTATGAAATTCCTTAATAAGCTGTTGTTTATACTCTAAGCCTACGATATGTTAATTTGTTTGATATAATTATATGGAGTGATGTTAAAAAAAAATAAATCAGCTTCACGCTGTATTTCGCACACAGCAGGGTAGGCAGAGGGAACCTAGTGTTAAGACACTAGGTTCCCTCTGCTCTCTGTATATGGAAATATAAATTTAAGTAAATATTTCATCTCGAGTGGGGATCGAACCCACAACCAGTCGGTTTTACAGTCACACCCCGTGCCGCTGCGCCACGACTGGCCTCATTTGAGTGATATTAAAAATTACTAATATTTATACTTGTATATTTTTTGTAATTTTTTTAAAATATTTATTTAGATACAGTTGAACATGGAATTATCCGTTACGTTTACCACGATTTAATTTTAAAATGCTTCAACAAATTAAAAAAAAAAATTAAATCAGCTTCACGCTGTTTCCCGCACACAGCAGGGTGCGGAAGAGGGAACCTAGTGTTCAGACACACCGTTCCCCACTTTCCGCCGAGTTCTGGAGATATTACGTGTTGAGTGGCGGAACTGAACACCGCAATTTGCCTCGCTACCATAGCGAAGAAATGAAAATATAAATGTAAGGAAATATTTTATCTCTCCGAGTGGGGATCGAACCCACAACCAGTCGATTTTACAGTCGCACTCTGTGCCCCTTGCGCCACGTCTAGTCTGGTTTACCACGATTTAATTTAAATACTAATTAATTTTTAAAAAAATAAGTAGTAATATTTTTTTAAGTTGCAGTAAAATTCTCTAAAAAAATAAAACATATTTAATATAACTCACGAATCAGTTCCCACGTTGTTCTTCAACAGTTGATGTCTATTGATGATGAACTGTGCAGCTCTCTCGCCGATCATCACCGCCGGCGCCGCGGTGTTGCCGGAGGGCACCGTCGGCATTATAGAGGTGTCAGCCACTCTTAGACCTGAAATAATATTAAAATAAAATAAAGTAAATCAGCTTCAAGCTGTATCCCGCACACAGTAGTGTGGGCACCAGAGCGAAGAAATGGAAATATAAATTTAAGTAAATATTTCATCTCCTCGAGTAGGGATGGAACCCACAACCAGTCGGTTTTACAGTCACACCTCGTGCCGCTGCGCCACGACTGGCCTCAATGATATAATATTATAAAAAAAAAAAATCAGCTTCACGCTCTATCCTTCACACAGCAAGGTAGGCAGAGGGAATTTGATGTTAAAACATTCCGACACTTTCTGCCGTATTGTGGAGGCATTGCGTGTTGAGTGGCGGAGCTCAACGCTGTGCTTTGCTCGATTGGGGATCGAACCCACAACCAGTCGCGTTTATACACTTTGTGCCCCAGCGCCACGACTGGCCTTGTATAACAATAAATATAATAATACATTTAAATAGTATATTATAACTAAAGCTTTTTGTGTAGGGGCCTTGATTGAGAATTTCTTATATAAGAAATAAAAATATGGTCATCGTAATTCACCTGCGTGCCGTTTCCTCTCAGGTCCGAGTTATTAACGTTATTGAACTGGTGGTAAATATTTAGCGTTCAAAAAATGAAGTATATAACTTTGGAAACACAGAATCAAAGATACAGAAGGAAGGACACAATGACAGTGTAGGAGGCGAAAGAGGTATGCAGAGAACGTAGAGTTTGGCTCTCCTTTCTCTCTGACTACCCTACTAGGGATACAGCCTGAAGCTAAGTAAATAATAGCAAAACTTAAATTAAAATAATAACCTTCAACTCCATAAACTCGTAGCTCAGGATCCACAACGGCCATGACATCGTCGCTGGCACCCATCTTGCAAGTACCGGCTTGGTGGTTCTCGGGTGCGGTGTGCAGTTTCGCGAGGCACTTTAAGAATTCGTCAGAGGGCACCGGTCCGCCAACGCCACATTCTGAACCGTAACCCTCCGAGGGTCTCATGCCGTATTTTTGACGAAGGATCTGGTAAATAAATAATTGTTTTTTTAAATTTAATTTAAAAAATTAAACATTTCTTCATTCATTTAAATTATTTAACAAAATTTTGAGGCGGTCGCCGCACAGGGATACAAGCGAGTGACTGTTAAACGCGACGGTTGTGGGTTTGATTCTTACTCGAAGGAATGAATTATTATTTGTTAATAATATCATTTCTTCGCTCTGGTATCAGAGCAAAATTGGCGCAGTCGAGTTCCGCCACGCAAAACGCAATGCCACCAGAATTCAATGGAAAATGTGAAACGCAGTGTCTTAAAACTAGGTTCCCTCTGCCTACCCTACTGCGGGATACAGCGTGAAGCTGTATTAATAAAATTCTATGGCTTCATTGAAAAAGATTTGTCATAATACCTCATCAGTATATTCTTAAACTTCAGAGTTCAGCTTCATCATTTCAAGTATATGATATACCAAATACATGTCTATTATAAAATAATCTCAAAGGAATTTTTTACGAACAGTTCTATGAGGCCAGTCGTGGCGCAGCGGCATGAAGTGTGATTGTAAAATCGACTGGCGATCCCCATTCGAGGAGATGAAATATTTATTTAAATTTATATTTCCATTTCTTCCCTCTGGTGTCGAGGCTAAGCGCGGCGTTGAGTTCTGCCACTCAACACGCAATGTCTCCAGAATTCGACAGAAGGTGGGGAACGAAGTGTCTTAACACTAGGTTCCCCCTGCCTACCCTGCTGTGTTCGGGATACAGCATGAAGCTGATTTGATTTGATTTGTTCTATCTTAAATCATACCGTAGTATTGGCCAATCTGTAAGCAATTCTGGCAGCGTCGACGACCACGTCCAGATCGTGCTCGTTCGTAAAATAGTTGGGTTGCAAAAGTGGATACTGGAGAGGGTCCGCTGACTGAAGAGTTAGGTACCCACGACTTCTTGGCTGAATAGCTATCGCTGATATCCTTGAAAAAGTCAATAATAAAATATTTTCAACATCGTTACGAAAAAGCAATTTTATCCAAAAAATAATATAATATTCTCTTAAAAAGTTTAATGTAGTAACATTTATAGGTACATATTTAAAATTAAGCATTCCAATATGGCAATTTCGGCGAAAAATATATTTTGTTCTATAAGAAATTCGTTTAGATATAAAATATCCATCCGCTTAATACATATGTATAGTAATTATTTCTAGTTCTGCATAAAAAATACTAATCGATCCATAAAAAGTAGCTGTAAAAAGTAGTGTATGGAGTATTGGAGTTGATTGAGAGACGAACTAGATGTGGAGAAGGAAGGACAAGGAAGGAAGGAGACCCTTGTTGATTTTTAACTGCAGAACCTTAACCACCGTAGGGTTGCCTCATTGTTTTTTACCCAATTCCCCTTGGAATTGCACAACCTAATTCCCCTTCCCCATTTTACAATTGAACCTGTAGGAATACCACGTCACGCCATACTTGGATGGTAGAATTTTCTAAGGTACAGACGAAGGCTTTGAACCGACATTTTTCATACACAAAAGCTAGAAAATGGAAGTCATTGCCGACATTTATATTTCATATGTCACACAATATGAAGTCTTCAAAAAGAGTGGAGATTAGGTTAGCATGCATCACCGTAGGCCTCATATTAACTTCAGGTCATAGGTTTAAAAAAAGTATAGCATGCAAATAAAAGACTCACGAGACGCTCCTCCTGTTTCCTTTTTTACGTAGTTCTTCAGGATTGCCAACAGAGCAGGTCCCGCAAGATGCGCCGTAACCTCCGAAGAATAACTGCACATCTGGTTGTCTGCCTCCGGCCGCCGCCAGACGGGAGTTAACTTTACCTGTCAACTATCATACAAAAACAATTTTAATACACAATTTTTTTACTGAATATTACTGCCCTATTAATATGGCGCTATCGTTGCCCAATAGAAAAGTACCTAAAATATTAATGATTTAATTCGCACTCAGGGAAATGAATTAACTATTAATAATCAGATTCACGCTGTATCCGGGACACAGCAGGGTAGGCAGAGGGAACCTAGTGTTAAGACACTCGGTTCTCCACTTTCTGCCGAATTCTGGAGGCATTGCGTGCTGAGTGGCAGAACTCAACGCCGCGCCTAACCTCGACACCGAACGAAGTAATGGAAATATAAATTTAAGTGAATATTTAATCTCCTCGAGTGGGGATCGAACCCACAACCAGTCGGTTTTTTCAGTCACACTGTGCCGCTGCGCCACGGGTGGCCGCTATTAACTATTACTTTTTGTTTTCTCGATCTGGTACGCTAATCATATCGTTGGATGCTCTAATTTAGTTCGGAATGCGTTTCGGCATTTGACTAAAATAGGCTTGTCTTTGTATTGGATTCTTAACAGTAGATGCTTTTTGCAGGTTCCCTACCTACTGCCTCGCTAGGTACCTATAAGGCAAAGGAAAGCACATCAGGGCGCCCTATCTATCTATCTATCTATGTATCTATTTACGTACTTGGGATAATCCAGTGGCAGACAACGGTCCGTCTCGCTTCAACATATACTCCATAGCACTTTTCCATGACAACTCGGGTACGTTGGGCTCGTCCAAATCAAATTTTAAGTTGATACCAACATGGTTGTGGAGATTTTGGCCGACACCAGGTAGCTCTTTTACTATTGGAATTTTGAACTTTTCTAGGGTTTCCTTTGGCCCTATGCCCGAGAGAAGCAGCAATTGAGGAGAGTTGATGGCGCCTCCTGATAAGATTACCTGCACACAAAATTAATAAAGATATAGACTTAAAAATAAAAAATATATTTAACATTTTTATATAGACATATTTTTAACATTTTTGGAGATTCCACACTTACAATAGAAAAATAAGTTTAGGAACGTATAAATAAATTTAACCCGCTGAACGTTGAACGGCTTTCAAAAGGTGCGGGTTCAAACTCCGTTACGTAAAATTTTTTATACATTTCTAAAAAAGCTAAGATTAGTATCTAATTAAGGACAGTATCTTAGAAATAATTATTCGAAACGTTATTCAAAAATAAAACAGATTAATATATGAAAATAATCCTTAAGTTAATCAAAAAAATTAAAATATTTCTTAATTCAATGTCTTAAAAAAAATTACCTCCTTCTTTATTCCTACAGTCTTTTTCTGTCCATTTTTAATATACTCAACCCCAGTGACCTTTTTAGTATTTTTATCTACAATTACTCGGGAACCAACAGCGTTTAATACTATTTGTAGATTTTTTCTATCGGAGGCAGGACGAAGGTAGGCTCGGGCAGTGCTGTATCTTGAGCCATTACTGAAATAAAAGATAATTTTAAACTTTTTATACATCGAAGGTGTAACGCGACGGTTGTGGGTTTGATCCCAACTCGAGGGAATGAATTATTATTTCTTAATTCATTTCATTTGTTCGCTTTGGCACCAAGTCAAATAGCCCGGCGTTGAGTTCCGACACCCGACACGCAATACCTCAAAACATTCTGCGGAAAGTGAGGAATAAAGTGTCTTAACACTAGGTTCCCTCTGCCTATCCTGCTGTAAGCGGAATACAGCGTGAAGCTGATAAAAAAATAACTTATTTTTACTAAGTACTATAAATAGATGGTGCCATTTACGTACCTAACCTAGATGGATGGATTACTACAACAAATGTTCTCAAACTTCGAGCACAAAATTATTTTATTTACATATTAAATACGCATTAAGTTATACAAGATAAAGATCTCTGACATATATATTAAATAAATACGTAAAGACGCAGTCGTGGCGCAGGGGTTAAAACGCGCGAGTTTTGATGAGTTCCGCCACTCAATATGCAATTCCTCCTGAATATTACGGAAAGTGGAGATCGGAGTATTTTAACACTAGGCTCCTTCTGCCTACCTTACTATATGCGGGATACAGCGTGAAACTGGAAAATAAACGTAAACATTTTATAAACATAAGGTAATTTACTTGTTCAAGGCCTGCGCAATTGTAAATCCAGTGCCTGTCTCACCATTCAGATCGGTTGTTGGTGGGTATCCCATTTCAATACCAGCCGAAACCACGTCGTGTGCAAATTGGGGCGCATAGCGGAACTGTAGAAAATAATATAAAAATTGTTAAAATGGACTAAATAATTAGTACAGTAGATAATAATAGTAGAATATTTTGCTCTGGAAAATACTTTTGTAAAAGTTTAAAAAATTATGTTTCCATTTTTTCGTTTTGGTGTCACAGCGCGGCGTTGAGTTCCGCCACTTAACACGCAATGCCTCTAGAACTCGGCGGAAAGTGAGGAACGGAGTGTCTTAACACTAGGTTCCCTCTGCCTACCCTGTTGTGTGTGGGGGATACAGCGAGGTAGACAGAAAGGCGTGGTAGGCGTGTCTTTTAAAGGTAAATATTATATATTTCTGTTTTTTTAATAAAACCTTTTTTTGTACATAAAAATAAAAAAAAAATACGGAAAATAGCAAATCTACAGTTAAGTAATTTAGGCTTTTCCCGACAGAGGGTTTTATTTTATTTTTCAAATCCAACTTCACAGTTAAGCCTAATAATTATAGTATTTTTTTAGAGTCGATATACCAAGACTTGTGTATGTAAAAAATGAATTGAAACTACGTTGTAATTTTTGGTTGGTGTCCTTTTATATACTGCAAGAAGAGCAATAAGCAGCATTTTCATCATATTTTACTTTTTTACTATAGAAAAATTATAAATGCTGTTCAAGCCAGATATAATTTAGCCATTTGTGTGAAGAAGATGTGCCAGTGCCAGAACTGTTTTGCAAAGTTTTGATATGGAAATTTTGATCTAGGAGAAACACCAAGTTCTGAAAAGCCAGTTCTCCATCAAGAGGCGTGATGCAACCCGGCAAACAACCCATGAGATCAGTAAGAGAACAACTACGACTTTCAAATATAAATATGTATAACATATTTATATTTAATATAACATATTTATATTTATATTTGAGGCCAGTGGTGGCGCAGTGGCACGAGGTGTGACTGTAAAACCGACTGATTGTGGGTTCGATCCCCACTCGAGGAGATGAAATATTTACTTTAAAAAAATATATTTCCATTTCTTCGCTCTGGTGTCGAGGTTAAGCGCGGCGTTGAGTTCTGCCACTCAACACGCAATGCCTCCAGAATTCGGCAGAAAGTGGGGAACGGAGTGTCTTAACACTAGGTTCCCTCTGCCTACCCTGCTGTGTGCGGAATACAGCGTGAAGCTGATTTATTTATTTTATATTTATATTTGAAAGTTTACTGTCATCAATTCGACAATGAATAATGACGCAGAAAATGCTCGAATTAATAAACAGAAAAGGTACAGTGCTCAATCAAGATAACGCGACATACAACAAGTTTAGACACTCGCCAAAATCTGTTAGTGATTGGGATAAATTGCCTTATTCACCATATTCTCCAGAAGCGACGCCTTCGGATTTTTATTTACTTTTTGTTTGTTTCGGCCATGGCAACTTTTTTGGGACGGTAATTCGGTAAAACATTTACTTCGTATAAAAATCTTAAGAATCACCCAAAATAGTTTTAGGCCAGTAAAAAATAATCTTTTTTATAAGCGTGAAATTATTTTACTACCAGAAAGACGGCGAAAAATGTGGCAAAATGTATATTTTAATAAAATATTTATAATTTAAAAAAAAAATCTTTCATTTTCACAAATATAACGAAATTACTTTTCAAACAATCCAATACATAAGTATATATGTATATTATTTAAATTAAATAAAAAAACATTATTTAAATTAAATATTTAAATTTACTATAACTATGTAATGAACATACGATAATGGAGAATGATGATGTCATTGAGAACCATTATGAGCACATCGTTTCAATTCTTAATTTTTTTTTATAGCTTTAAGTATATTTTGGTAAAGTGTAATTAAAGTTTAAATATTAGTAAAATGTTTCCTGTTGATTTAAATTTTTTGAAAACTGTATACATTTTTTAGTTTTACTAAAAACAGTATAAGAATTATTTTATAAGATACGTTTCAAAATTCATAAAATTAAATCATGTCCTTGCTATATATTATTTTTTTGAAAAAAAAATAAATTAAATCAGCTTCACGCTGTATCCCGCACCCAACGGAGTAGACATGAAACCTAATGTTAATATACTCCGTTCCCCACTTTCCACCAAATTCTGGAAAAATTACGTATTGAATGGCGTAATTCAACGCCGCGCTTTGCCTCGACACTAGAGCGAACAATTGTACATTATATTTAAATAAATATTCTACCATTGTTCCTCGAATGGTGAACGAACCCACAACCAGTCAGTCACATTTACAGTCACACTTTGTGCCCCTGCGCCACTACTGGCCTCATTTTAATTTCTTTGAAATAGGATGAAGCTGCTATAAGATATGTAAGTAAATAATAATATTTTATTTATTATCCTTATGAAACCAGTTGATGGCTAACTGTACTTCACTATTCAAATACGCATACAATATTAGGTACATTTTATTGTAAATTTAAGTTTCGATAAAGATTTTAATTTTATAATTTGAAATTTTTGCTGATTTAATTCAATACTTTTTAGCAAATGTCGATAATCTATCTAAATTATAACTGATCGATGTCTGTACATAGGGTCCTCTTTCAACGTAATAAAACCAAAAACAACGACTATTAAAAAAAATGTATGTCTGTGCAATTGCGCACGCTTATCCCAGAAATGGCTGGTTCATTATGGTATTTTAGCAATCTAGTTTTTTTTTTAAATAGGTTCATAAATTAAAGAGTTATATCAATTTAATCTAATTTGTTCGAGGCCAGGCGTGGCGCAGCAGCACGAGGTGTGACTGTGAAACCGACTGGTTATGGGTTCGATCCCCACTCGAGGAGATAAAATATTTACTTAAATTTATATTTCCATTTCTTCGCTCTGGTGTCGAGGTTAAGCGCGGCGTTGTGTCCTGCCACTCAACAAGCGATACCTCCAGAATTCGGCAGAAAGTGGGAAACGAGTGTCTTAACACTAGGTTCCCTCTGCCTACCCTGCTGTGTCCGGGATACAGCGTTAAGCTGATTTAATTAATTTTTTTTTTGGTCGACAATATCGTTACCAAAAATAACGTTGTTATTGAATTGGTTGAAACATTAATACTCTTAAAAAAGGCAAAGTCATACAAAATAATATTTTGTATGTAAATATTAAAATTAACATTAAAGTTCTAATAACGCATCGAATGATCGACGCATTTGGTTACTGTGAAACTTATGACTGTTCGCAGTATTGAGTGTATTTTTTAATATCTTGAAGCGATCAAAACAACAAAAAACGGTACTGAAGGGTCGTTTTTAAATATGTATATAAAAAAAAATCAGCTTCACGCTGTATCCCGCATACAGCAGGGTAGGCAGTAGGAATCTAGTGTTAAGACACTCCGTTCTCCACTTTCTGCCAAATTCTGGAGGCATTGCGCGTTGAGTAGCAGAACTCAACGCCGCGCTTAACCTAATAAAATCAAAAATTAAATAAGCTTCACACAGCAAAGTAAGCAGAGGGAACCTAGTGTTAAGACATTCCGTTCCCCACTTTTCGCCGAATTATAGGCATTGCGTGTTAAGTAGTGGAATTTAACGCTTTGTCTCGAAACCAGGGGGAAGAAAAGGGCGCTTTTAAAGTCACACTTTGTGCTCCTACACCACGATTCGCCCCAATTTCTATTCTTATCCTATATTTCAAGCAGGCACCATCTCTAATCTAATCTACTAAATATCATCATACATAATATATATTATATTTTACTTCAATTGTTTATTTTTATTTATTTATTCTTACGTAGATTTTTTTGCTGTCTACAATATCAACTAATCCTATGTTTAAAACAGGGCAGTTACTAACTTCTTAAATTCAGTATACACTTATTTAGGAGCTAATAATATAAAATGTATAAATATAACATTCATATATACAGGGTGGAAGTGTCAGCGCTCCTTTTACGGGAACAGCATATAAAGTAAAATATTTTTTTTTCATTTCACAATGTTTATCCATACCTGTATTTCGTGTTACGCAGTAACGCATAGATACCAATAATGTAAACACATATTACCACAAAAATACTACTATAGGTTAAACAATTTTGAATTTTGCGGCCAATACTTACGACTCGATTTCGGAATGAGGCGTATACGGCGGTTTCCCTTTGATAGGTTTATGTGTGCGTGCGTCGTTCTTGACAAATGGCCTTTTATATTACAACAATAATTTTATTATTTACTTTGTTTGAAAAAATAACTTTTTCATTTTTGGATATTTTTAAAAATTGTATTAGGCTTTTATAAAATAGTTAAAACTGTGGTTTCATTTAAAGTGACACTTCCACCTTTATACATGTTATACTAGCTCAATAAAAATCATTTAAACAATAAAAAAATAAAATATTTTTCATTAAGTAAATGATTTTTATCTGGTGTTCATATAATATTAATCACTATTACTTACCCTCTGTACTGGTAAGGGACCACCGACACTATGATAATGTCCAGAAACTCCATTGCCTATCTCCTTATTGTCTTCACTTTTGAGGAAGTAGGGAAGTACTTCGAACCACGACCAACCTTTCGCCCCGTTCACTGCCCACCCATCGTAATCAGCTGGGTTACCTCGCATATACATCATGCCGTTGACTACTGAACATCCACCTTTAAAATAAAATAAAAGTATTTTTTTAATTTCTATATTTCATTTTTAATATCCACATTGGCTCGTATTTGCAAGAATAAACTGACAGACAAAAAAATATAAGAAATATCTTGTTAAATGTCAGGCGTTGACATTCACATGGGTGCACCTATGGAGCTGATAGCATATAATATACTTGTAAAAGGATTCTTTAAAAAGTTGTTTCTTTTTAGTTTTTTTTTAGTATCTTATAGTTAAGCTGGACTGGTTGTGTTCCATCATCAGATGTTTCAGATCTTCAATTTTTATGTCAATGGAAATGATGAAATGTTTAACACGCGCAACAACATTTTTATTGAAGCATTTAAAAATAAAATAAAACAACAGCTTCACGCTGTATAAGCAGAGAGAACCTAGTATTAAAACACTCCGTTTCCCACGGAAGCATTGAATTATTTCTTATAGTTTAACTGGACTACTATGATCCTAGATCAGCTGTGGAAATGTCCTTAATCAAATATAGTCCAAACCTAATAGTAAAACAATAAAGAAAGTTTAATTTAAATCGATCTAGTTCAGGAGATGTGCGTGTACAAACAGACAAAAAAAATCATACAAACAACTTTTTATTGTGACAGCTAATTGTTGTAAGAGGAAAGTTATTAAATATTTAATAACAAAAGAAAAATTATGGTGAGTTACCGCTTTTTTGGGTAGAACTAGACCAGGATAAAAATAAACAAAACATTATAATTACCTAGCATTTTCCCTCTAACCCAAGAGCAAACGCCATTTTCGTCTAAGCAAGCATTCTTTTGAGGTGCAGTAACGTATTGCCAATCGGTTTCGTTTCGACCCCAGTAAGCCGTGACAAATGCTGGTACTGCAGACCCTGTGGGCTCATCTCCGCCAGCTTCTATTAGCAACACCTGTGGTGATGATTAAAATTATTGTTTTTCAGAAGAAACGAGATATATAGACTCGATCACCGAATCAAAAACCGAAAGTGAAAAATATTTGTTTTTTTCGTATAGAACATACTATTGTATATTGTAAAAGAACCGGACAAGCGTGAGTCGGGCTCGCCCAGCGAGGGTCCCGTACAAGAATTGGAGGTCTCGAGCTTTTTCGGATATTCAAGCTTAGCTTAGCTAGAGCTCTTTCATCTGATACCTCATTTTAATTTCACTAGCGGCTTTAATAACAAATTTTGCACCCCCTTAAAGGCTATTATATTTTTAGGATTTAACCGCATATGTATAGTTTTCAGATTTATTTGAACCTTACCTTACCTCAAGAGGTACAGAACCCTAAAAATGAGCAAAATTATATTTTTTATATATAGTATATATTTAACAGGCTCTCTTCATACATCAGAGACCAGTCGTGTCGTGGCGCAGGGGCACATAGTGTGACTGTAAAACCGACTGGTTGTTGGTTCGATCCCCACTCGAGGAAATGAAATATTTACTTAAATTTATATTTCCATTTCTTCGCTCTGGTGTCGAAGACAAACGGGCCGTTGAGTTCTGCCTTTCTGTTGAATTCGGCAGAAAGTGGGGAACGGAGTGTCTTCACACTAGGTTCCCTCTGCCTACCCTGCTGTGCGCGGGATATAGCGGGAGCTGATCCATGAAATAAAATTAAGCAAAAAAGTCAATTAACATGTTACATTTTGACTGTTTTGCCAAAAACATTTATTTTATTCAAACAAGCGATGCTTTTTACAAAATGTAGGTAGGTATATTATGCATGTATATTATAATGATAATTATTTCAAGGCGACACTAGAATAATTTAAATATTCTTACAATTCTTTTATTGATTTAATTATTAATTTGACATTAATTCCATTGATATAAATGCAACTAAACAGGCGATGAAGAAATAAATGAATATTTTTAGTTTTGACTAATATTGTAACTCGAATGTTAATAAATCTACGATGATACTATGTTTTTTTTGACTTCACGCTGTATCACACTTGTAGGAAGATAGGGAACCTGGTGTAAAAACAATCCGCACCCTATTTTCCACCGAATTTTGGAGGCATTGCGTGAGAAGTGGCGGAACTCAACGCCGCGCTTTGCCACGACTCCAGAGCGAAGAAATGAAAATATTTGATTTCCTCCAGTAGGAATCGAACCCACAACCTCTTTTTTTTCAACTTAAACCATTTTCGCATGAATCGTCACACGCTTGAGTCTCTGCAGGACAACTGGCCTCAATGATATTAACTGATTTACTCATAAAAAAAAATATAATTAGACATTACAATTGCACAATGTCAAGAAAATAGTATCTATTAAGACATCGCTATGCTATTGTATAACATAATATACTTATTTATAATTAAATATCTGAACATACACGATACGGAAAAGCCTTTGTAATTATTAAGAAAAAAATATGTACTAATCTTATAATAAAATCAACTTCACACTGTATCCCGCACACAGCAGGGTAGGCAGAGGTAACCTAGTGTTAAGACACTCCGTTCCCCACCTTCCGCCGAATTCCGGAGGCATTGTGCGCTGAGTGGCGGAATTCAACGCCGCGCTTTGTCTCGTCACCAAAGCGAAGAAATGAAAATATAAATGTAAATAAATATTTCACATACTCGACTGGGAATCGAACCCACAACCAGTCGATTTTACAGTCACACTTTGTGCCACTGCGCCACGACCGGCCTCAATCTTATAATAATTAGTCAAAAATGTCATCAACACAGTCATCTAGCCTTACTTTGTCTAAGGTTAAGTATAGTAATTAACATTTTGCATTTTCTCATATAAAACGAGTTTTTTTCCACAGTTTAGAGAAAGAACCTATGAAACAAATAAAGAATAAATTATATACCTAGTTTTGATTGAAAAATAAAAAGAAATAACTCTCCTTTATATTTTTATATTTATTTCCTATATTGTATTAACTTCCTTTTAGATAAAGCCTTTTTCCTAAACAAATTATAACAATATAGGAACTAACATTATATGTTTAAATAGCATTAGATTACCTTCCATTGTGGATTTTCAGATAGCCTCGCGGCCACCACCGCGCCCGCAGTGCCGCCTCCGATTACCGCGAAATCGTAATTTTCATCCGGTTCTTGTATACCGTTGACACGGTGGCAAGGGTCAGCCAAGTCACATCTACCATTTATAAACGACTCCAGGATACTCATGAAGAGAAGAAATTGCCCTGGACAAGAATCCGCCAGAGGAGGGCCGACCTCTCGGAGGGGGCAACCGCATGACTGCAAATGAAATATTATAATTTTAAAACACACGAATTTGATCTGTAATATTGATCGTTGTGTTACATTTTTTATTTTTCAGCTTCACGTTGTATTCCGCCAATAGCAGGGTAGGCAGAGGGAACCTAAACTGCTAAAACAATATTTGTCACCAGAGCGAATAAATGAAAATATTAAATATGTATCTGGTTATCCGAGTGGAATCGAACCCCCAACTGTCGCGTCAACAGTCACATGCTTGTGCCACTGAGCCACGCCGGTCTCGTATGCTACACTTGTATTTATGTAAAATAATCTCATTCCATTAAAACTTGTACTTTCATAATAATAAATGCATATTCTGCCCTAAATGCGATATAAATTAACAATTTACATAAAAAATATATATATTGATATTTTATTCTCGTTTCCTCGCGTTGACTTCCGCTACTAAACACGCGATTTCTCCAGAATTCGGCGGAAAGTGGGGACCGGAGTGTTTCAACACTAGGTTCCCTCTGCCTACCCTGCTGTGTGCGGGATACAGTGTGACGCTAAAAAAAGAATCTATGTGTACTCGTACAATTACATACTTACAAAGATATTACAGCCTGTTCAAGGTTATCTTTGAATTATTCGAATTGTGTACATTTTATTATATTTTTGGCGCATATGTTTTACGCTTTTTTATGAAGTTATTTATAAAACGTTTAATGTTTCAATTTAATTATTTAATTTTAAGCTTTCTCCTGTCCATAAGATTTTGTGAAAAGCAATATATCATCATAAATTGATTAAATAGTTAATATAATAAATAACCGTCTACAGTTATTACTAAATATATTATTTTATTTATTTTCTGTGCTCTTTTGATGATAAAAATGTAAAATATATTATATATTTTTATCAAAACAGTTTATATATATTACATATTAGGTATATGTGGGTAGAACGTTATACATATATCTAACATTTATTTTTACATATAGGTTCTCTATAAATTCTATAAATTAATTAACTATACAATTGCACATAAATATATCTATTCTATAAATAGTTCTAGATTTTTATTTCCATTGCAAGGAATTGCTTGATATTTATAAGCAGTAAAATTTAAAAATCAAAAATTAATATTAAAGAAATTAATATATATAATTTTCTGTATTCAATTAACCTAAGTTCTATTATAGTACGGGAGGCGAAGAGGGGGCTTTCGGGATTTACCCGAGCGCAGCAGATTAATATACTGGGGATTCCTTGTACTCGGTTACGTACTTTCACCAAATATGACCCCATATATATGGCCGCGTATAGAGTAAATTAGTTACATGCTAAATCGTGTATATTCCACTAATCTGACAATTTCAGAGTGATGTAAAGAAGGGAGAGGGCTACATAGATGTAAAAAAACAACATTATCTCGACAAACAAGAAAAATGTATCTCGACATTTTCGAGCGTGGCTAGTTTTTCTTTATAAACTTTCATTCACAGAAATTTTATAAAAATTACAAGGTGTGACTGTAAAACCGACTGGTTGAAGGTTCGATCCCCACTCGAGGAGATGAAATATTTACTTAAATTTATATTTCCATTTCTTCGCTCTGGTGTCGAGGTTAAGCGCGGCGTTGAGTTCTGCCACTCAACACGCAATGCCTCCAGAAATCGGCAGAAAGTGAGGAACGGAATGTGTTCCCACTGCTTATCCTGCTGTGAGCTCATCAGCGTAAAGCTGATTTTTTGATTTTGATTTATTTTTAAATACTTAAGAATAATATGCATGTGTGAGATACAAAGGAATTGCTCAACAACGTGAGAACAATTGTATTATTTTCGACTATTTTGAATCTGCTTGATGACTAATAAAGTAATAAAGTAAATTAAGGTAAATATCTATTTTTTTTTAATATTTCATAGGTATCGTATCTTGTATATATACATATATAAATGATCTAATAAAGCTTCACGCTGTATCCAATATATAGCAGGCAGAGGGATCCTAGTGTTAAGACACTCCTTGTCCGCATTCCGCCATATTTTCGAGACTGTTATGTTACTAAAACGGAAAAATTGGCCACGACGGCCTTAATAATATTATAATTTAATTTATGTTGTTGTCCTCGAGTGGGGATCGAACGCACAATAAGTCGATTTTACAGTCACACTTTGTGCCCCTGCGCCACGACTGGCCTCAGTCGGATTCGGTGGGTTTTTTTTTCATTTCTATCATAATTAAAGTTCATCAATCATTCAAAATCGTCATTTAACTATAGTTATATCCGCATATTATAAATTTTTTCTATGGCATAATTACAAGAGATCGTGAATGATTTTATCTGATATTATATTATGGTAAAATCTTGGTTTTCCCGATCGAAATTACATCATTACGTTTCTATTAATTTTATTCACCTTAATTTACCTATTTATGACTAGTCATCACTATATTTAATGATTATTATATCAAATCATTATAGACTGCGATGGACCTGCCGCGCTTTTGCCTTGGTACCAGAAAAATGAAATGAAAATATTAATAATATTTCATTCCCAGTGGGAATCGAACCCACAACCATCACGTTACAGGACAAAGTACCTAAAAAATATCTTCACTCTCATAAAATAATAAAAAGCTTTACTTTTTTATTTCGCATACCGTCTCTATATCATAGAATATAGAAAACAAGCAAGCAAAACAAAAATATCATATAGATAGTTATTTCTTTATTACATCTCATATCGAATTAAAAAAAACAAATGAAAATCAAGTGGTTTTTTTTAAAAAGATCTATGTTCGGATGACACAGAAAGCTTTAGAACCTTTTAGGTTTACAATTTATTTGACAAATTCTACCTATCTGTAGTTAGACTAAGCGCAATATAGATTTCTACCATTTTCTACTTAGTTTTTCAAAAGGGGCGACCAAAAACAGAAGATATCATTTCATAATTTCTTATAGATTAACTTAACCACTATTTTTCTACAGCAGGTTTCACACTTGCTTCAGTCTTCAAAATCAAATATAGCCTAGATCCTAGCCCAGACTTAATCAACGCAACAAAAAAAATCATTCAAATCGACCCAGTAGTTCAGAAGATGTGTGTACCTACACAAACAGAATAGCAGAAAAAAAATCAGAAACAAACTAAAAATAATAAAATCATGTTTTTATTAAGTATTTTAAAACATTGTTTTTGTTTTCAATTATATTCAATGTAAAGAAACATTTTTTTACGGTTTTATTATTGTATAAATCAAATCAAATCAGCTTCACGCTGTATGCCGCACACAGCAGGGTAGACAGACGGAACCTAGTGTTAAGACACTCCGTTCCCCACTTTCTGCCGAATTCTGAAGGCATTGCGTGTTGAGTGGCAGAACTCAACGCCGCACTTTGCCTCGACACCAGAGCGAAGATATGGAAATAAAAATTTAAGTAAATATTTCATTTCCTCGAGTGGGGATCGAACCCACAACCAGTCGGTTTTACAGTCACGCTTTGTGCCCCTGCGCCACGACAGGCCACAATATTATTGTATAGATAAATATTAATAGTATAGTAAATAATTGGTTCAAAATTTATAATAATCAATGATTTCGGCTTAATCATCATCTATTCTTTATAATATTTTTTATGTGAAGACGTAATGACTGCGGTCAAAACAAAAAAAATAGTTAATATGGCAAAGAATCAAGTTCATCAAATCTCAAACCATATCTAAATACGCATGGAATAACAATTTGATATAGCTAGATTTAGAGGTCAAAAATAAATGTTACGTTCAAAGATAGAGCTGATTTTTTTTAAATACTTATATGTTTATGAGGCCAGTCGTGGCGCAGGGGCACAAAGTGTGTCTGTAAAACCGACTGGTTGTGGGTTCGATCCCCACTAGAGGAGATGAAAAATTTTATTTATATTTCCATTTCTTCGCTCTGGTGTCGAGGCTAAGCGCTGCGTTGAGTTCTGCCACTCAACACGCAATGCCTCCAGAATTCGGCAGAAAATAGGGAACGGAGTGTCTTAACACTAGGTTCCCTCTGCCTACTATGGGGCCGTTCAAGTTTTACGTAAGCATTGTAGGGGGGCGGGGGGGTCTTGGTTTTGCTTATTTTTGACGTTTTCAAGGAAATATTTGTAAGAGGATTACTTATTTTTGATGACATAGGGGAGGGGGGGTCAATAATTGCAAAAAAACTGCTTACGTAATACTTGAACGGCCCCTATGCAGTGTGCGGGATACAGCGTGAAGCTGATTACTTATATGTTTTTAAAATAAAGAAAACTTGCTCAAAAATGGAGGAAGTTTTTTTCTTTTTTCTTCTTATACAGTGTTGGGTTATAAAATATTTTTATTAGGCCAAAATTAATATATCGGCCTTTTAAAAGTACTTTTTTCTGTTTTGAAACGTATATGTGATATCGAACCTACTTCTATCTATCCAGAACGAAAAACATAATCTAACATCAAATTAATTACATTCTAACATCAAACATATTCTAAAATCATTATCATTATATCGTAAAATCTGTAAATCTTATCCTTCATATATTACCTATAATTATTCTACTTTTCAAAGTTGCTTTCCATTCTATCACCGTTCGTCCCACATTTATTTGAACTTCACCATCTCACTATATCTCTATCGATTTAAACGGTATAACTAAGTATTTTATAAAAAAGAAAATATTTAAGAATGTATAAATAAATCAGCTTCACGTTGTATCCCGCACACAGGAGGGTAGGCAGAGGGAATCTAGTGTTAAAACACTCTGTTCCCCACTTTCTGCCGAAGTCTGCAGGCATTGCGTGTTGAGTGGCAGAACACAACGCCGCGCTTTGCCTCGACACCAGAGCGAAGAAATGGAAATATAAATTTAAGTAAATATTGCATCCTTGCTCCTCCAGTGTGGATCGAACCCACAACCAGTCGGTTTTACAATCACACTTGTGCCGCTGCGCCACGACTGGCCTCAATAATATAAATAAATGTAAAATTGTATAAAACATATGAAACATCTAAAAAAATTGTACATCATATAAAAATTTCAAAGTAACTACGTCGATAAAAATGTATGACTTAATTAGTTTAGAGCGCTTGAGCTGTTTCCAATTGAGTCTCGCTACATTGGATTTTTGGTAAATTTGCAAAATATTTTTAATTCCTTGGTATGTAAAAAAAAAATCAGCTTCACGCTGTATCCCGCATGCAGCAGGGTAGGCAGAAGGAACCTAGTGTTAAGACACTTCGTTCCCCACTTTCTGCTGAATTCTAGAGGCAATGCATGTTGAGTGGCAGGACTTAACGCCGCGCTTTACCTCGACACAAAAGCGAAGAAATGGAAATATACATTTAAGTAAATATTTCATCTCCTCGAGTGGGGATCGAACCCACAACCATTCATTCGGTTTTACAGTCACACTGTGCCATTGCGCCACGTCTAACCTCTTGGACTTACATAAAAAAACTTAAAATACCTATCGATGTAAATTTAGTTGAAATTTTTATTATACACGAAAAAAAACACCTGTATAATCAACTTAATAATTCATATTTACAGTAAAACAAATTCACATTGGCGGGAAAGTGCGACAGTTGTAAAAAGATAATGTCTTTTTTGCTCAAAAGTGAGTTTATGTATTTATTCCTTTACTTTATTATTTTCTGATTAGATAAGGATAATGGCTAGAATATTTTTAAATAATTACATTT
Source organism: Heliconius himera (assembly GCA_021202915.1). NCBI lineage: Eukaryota > Metazoa > Arthropoda > Insecta > Lepidoptera > Nymphalidae > Heliconius > Heliconius himera. Next base: position 438,586 of record JAJHJA010000480.1, read on the forward strand.
AAATAGGTATATTATATTGTTATCTATAGTTAATTTTTATTTCTATGGTTATACGTACCATGTAGATTTATAGGCATAGACAACAAAATGGGTTTCCGGTTTTTTTTTTGGGACTTGAGAAGTATTCAAGGTTTTATTTTTATTATTAAATCACGCCTCGTTTATTTATAAGAGAAGAGTATCCACATCTAGTTTAATTTAAAAAAAAATGCTTTATCAAATATATAAAATATTTCGAAATATTTTGTATTTTTATTTTCTGCGGCTATATACAATAAAACGAGGCCGGTCATGGCGCAGCGGCACGACGTGTGACTGCAAAACCGACTGGTTGTGGGTTCGATCCCCACTCGAGGAGATGAAATATTTACTTAAATTTATATTTCCATTTTTCGCTCTGGTATCGAGGTTAAGCGCGGCGTTGAGTTCTGCCACTCAACACGCAATGCCTCCAGAATTCGGCAGAAAGTGGGGAACGAAGTGTCTTAACACTAGGTTCCCTCTGCATACCCTGCTGTTTGCGGGATACAACGTGAAGCTAATTTATTTTTTTAATTTTTACAATAAAATATAGGGTATATTTTATATACTACTATTATAATGAACTTTTAAATAATTTTACGTAATTACGTCGTTTCTTTAGTGAATATAATTAATATTGCAAATAAGGCATAAGACTATGCGGGATACGACGTGAAGCTTAAAAAAATATATATTATTCTTGATTTGTATGTATTACTGTTTTCCTTGTTTTGCAATAGTAATTATATTCACTAAAGAAACCATTATTTAGGCTAGAGTAGGCAGAGGGATCCTAATGTTAAGAATTAAGACACTCCGTTCCCCACTTTTTTTTCCTTGAATGAGAATAAAACCCACATCATCACATTTCGACACTGCGCCACGATGGCCTTCGACGATGACATATGTGTGTCAATAAATAATTTTTAAATAGAAAAAAAATCTGCATATAAATGCAAAAATATTCATATTAACGTTGTGTCAATAGAGAATAAAATTAGTATTGCAAACAAAGCTGCGAGCGGAAAAGATAATAATAATTCACAAATTAATAATAATACATTTATTATTTTTCTTCAGCTTCAGCGCACTCCTTATACTCTGCTAGGCTAGGCAGAGGGAACCTAGTGTTAAGGCACCCCTTCCCCACTTTCGAGACATTGAGTGTAGAGTGACGGAAGTCAACGCCACGCTTTACTGAATACCATGATGGCAAAGCGAAAATGAAAATACTAATAAATAATAATTCAATTCCCCAAGTGGAAATCGAACCCACAACTTGTGCGTTTATTGGCACACGCATACGCCACGATGGCCTCACATATACATATATTAATATGAATTTTAAATACATGAGAATATTTTATAAATATATTGTATTACTGTCTTAAATTTAAAAAAAACTCACCTCCGCTGCCCTAATCATATTTCCTCTGTGATCAGCGCTAGTCTGAAAAAACACATTTCATTATTTTTTTTGTATTACATAAAAAGTTTTGTATCTATGATTTTTATAAGGCTTGTATAAAAATATAGTTTATGAAGAAGTGAGTGCTATAATAGAAAAAAGATGTAATATAAATAATAGAAAAAAATATATGGTATCATTTTCGGAGATTATTTTTATTATTACGGCGCTTGGAACGGGCAGGGGTTGGCAATTAGTGCCTTCTAGTTTATTTTTTTCTAAATGATCACAATTTTTTTTATGTTTTTTGCTAGCGCGTTTTATGATGCAGTTTCAGATTTTTTTAATTTAATTTTCTTATATTTTTTACGGTTTTTTAAATCAAATTAAATCAGCTTCACGCTGTATCTTGAGACTGTATCTTAGACTGTAAACTTGCTAACAGACTACTAAGCATATTCTAAAAAAAAATAAAACATTTTTAAAAAAGTATGAGTATACTTATGTATATTACCAGAAGTTTTTAACAATTTCAAAAGTTAATTTGTAATCTCTACTATATGAACTAAAATAAATCAATCAATTTTGTTTATTTTTAACACTTGCGAATAAATAGTATTAAAATTTACATAACGAAAAAACATAAAACGGATTTAACAGGTTTATACTACGAAGAAATATTCTTTTTACTTAAAAATAAATAAAATAAATCAGCTTCACGCTGTATCCCACACACAGCAGGGTGGGCAGAGGGAACCTAGTGTTAAGACACTTCGTTCCCCACTTTCTGCCAAGTTCTGGAGGCATTGCGTGTTGAGTGACTAAACTCAACGCAGCGCTATCCCCTCGACACCAGAGCGAAGAAATGAAAATATAAAAGTAAAGTAAATATTTCTTTTCCTCGAATGGGGATCGAACCCACAACCAGTCGATTGTACAGTCACACTTTGTGCCCCTGCGCCTCTTTTTACTTGTATTTAAATAATAAATGGTTATACTAGTATTTTTTATATAGTTTATTTTGATATAAAATGATTCTGACTATTTCAAATTCGCTACACTTGACCGCCACATTGTTGTAGTAAAACACAGTTTTAAAGCGAAACTCGCTCAAAGTAAAACATAACGGGGTTTTTATTGATCGAGCTCCTTACTATGTATATAGAAGGAACGTGTTTAGGATAATCCACCTATATTAAGGAACCTTCTTTTGAATCTATTAATTTTTATAATCTAAATGTATAATAATTTTCTACAAAGACATTTTGTTTTTAATAACAAAAAAATATTGTATATCAAATAACATACCTAAAACTTACAATATTATGTTTTATAATGTATTAGAAATAAAATTACATTTTATAGTGTAAATAAATATCATTAAAAGGACATGGTCACCGTTTTTATTTAATTTTCCACAAAAACAAGCTAACAGTAAATCGAAGAACCGCGTCAACCTCAGATACTACGATGAATATCAAATAAAAAGTGCAAAACAGATTACTTTTTTTATATAAAAATAAAAACTACGAATATTAAAAACATAAACGTAACATCTATTCATAATATTAGCTTTAATTTAACCAAAAAAAAAATTACAAACTATGACATAAAATTTTGTAATTCTAGCTAAAAAAATATATTTTTAAATTAAAAAGAGAAAATAAAAAAATAACATACCCCAAGAAATTCACAAAAATTATTAATAAATATTATTAATAAATACGTTCGCGGACGTGCAAACGCGGGATGCGCGTGAGTGCCAAGAAGCGCTACCAACGACACCGGCTCTACAGCGCGCCTCGCTTTTGTTTATATGGCTCGTCCCATACTGTATATAACATTTTCGTGATAAAGAGATTCACGGTTACTGAATTAATGTATAAATTATATTAAAAACTTCCTCCTGCACAACAAGTAGTTCTTGTGTATTCTAATTGCATTTGTAATTTTTAATTTTCTTTTTTAATAATCTTCTATTTTATATATTTCTTCTTTATATAGCAAACAACAGCTTCACGCTGTATCCCGCATATAGCAGGGTAGGCAGAGGGAACCTAGTGTTAAGACACAACTGTACAATGCCAAATTCACAAATACCGATAGTAAAACATTAATAAAATACATTAACAAAATAAATCTATAAATATAATATAATATATTTTTAAATTAGTAATTTAGGTTGAAAAAATGACACCTTTTCGAAAACAAAACTGGTGGTTGTTATCATTTTAATCAAGTTAATTAATCAAAGTACTTAAAAAATAAAAATAAATGACATTATTAACCTCTTAAAATAATAAAACATGAAGTGTGGTATGTATGTCGCTGACCAAGTTACCGAGTCCTCGACAGCCGTTACCAATGCCAAGGTAAAGTAATACATGCAATCGAAATGCATCTTTGATCCTTTAACCATTTTTTTTTTACTTTTCTTATCTTACCCACATTATTCTTATCTCTATTACCCATATAACGTGCATTTAGTGCCACAAACCACGCCACCCATCTTTAAAAAAAAATTGATTCATTTCTATCTTAGCAGAGCTCTGGTTCTCTACTAAGAGATAAATCACATCTCTCTCGCTCTATATAATTTTTATAAATTTAACTAGCATTGTAGGTACTATTTATGTGATAAGATCAATTTTATTTCCTCGAGTAGGAATCGAATCCACAACTAGTCGCATTTACAGTCACACACTTGTGCCCCTATGCTTCAGCTGACCTCAATTATTTTCCTTAAATAAATTAAATATTCCTAGAATTGATTAGTCGATTCTGAAAAAGTGACTTTCAAATAATAATGAAATTCTTCAATTCATAAATAGATCATAGGGAAGTTCTAGATATAGATATATATTTTTTTAATTCGGCAAGACGAGATCGACTAACATAAAGTGCATTCCAAGGTTCCAAATGACCTTCCCAGACCAAACCATTTTAGTAAGACGAGCTAAAGCCACCGAAAATTCTTTCTAGTATGGAGGCAGTATGAAGAACTAAACACTTGTTGATAAGGTGTAGGGTACTCCTAGATAGCGGTCAATACTCACGTCGCCCTGATTTATTATAATTCCATTTATTATAAATCCCATGTAATTGAAGTGTTAGTGTTGGAAGAACTCAAAGAAAAATACCAACCAACAATTGAGAGGTATCACCTACAATTTGACCAGAAATAAGATTGAAGCTAATTTGTAAACAGTAGAAGTGCAGAGGTAGAAGCAAAGGCATTATGGGGAAGACTCACTATAGCTTAAAAGTTTACTAAAGAAATCAGCTTGTCCAGAACTATTATCAATTCGTTTGTAGGACATACTTCGTAGGTGGTAATAGTGTTACCATTTCGATTTTGTTAGGTAGTCGAGAGAGGACCTTAGAATGTACAGTCATCATCATCATCAACAATCATTTATGATTAATTATTTCCCTTGAACTTGGGTTGCAGGACCCGGGCACTGCTTTGAACTCTGTACCGCGATGATGTCGGCACCGGCACGATAAATCCATTCGCTTCTAAGTAGTTTCTACTCATGCCTAAAAACTTATCATGCTACATTTTGTTTATTTCCAGCAGAGACGATCGAAAACCGCATTGCAGCGAGTGCTATCTGGAATAACATTCACTGCATTTTTGTATACCAGAGATAGCCACATTTTTTTATAGTAGGATTTTTTCTATTATTAAAACAAAATTTACGAAATATTATTTAAAGTGCTGTATCATAACTGTTGATCATACATTTCTTATTATATTACACGTTTATTTATTGGTTCATCATTACTAACAGCTCAGGGTGACAAGACACAAATATACTTACAGTAACCACAGCGGATATTCAAATTAGTCAACCGAACACAAATCATAACAACCCTTCCTTAGCAGACGGGAAAAATTAGTGACATATTAAACGACCTATATGTCATACGGAGTCCTGCGTAATTTTGTACTAAAACATTATAATATATAATATCACTCGGATCAACGGTTGTCTATGGGTAGAGGACCTCAGTACCTATCCAATTTACCCCCAAGTATGTATGCTAGCCGATTTTTAGTTGTTTGTGTTCAGCAGATATTTGAGAATTTGTGATTTTTTGGAAAAAAATCGGATTCTTGAAGCAAAATGGCAGCCCGACTGTTGAGTCTGCGCTCGTGATTCTTTTCTCAATATACCTCAGCTTTTTACCTAAAAAATATTCTTTTCACAACGTGTGAAAATTAATATTAACCATCAACCAAGTGAAATTATGGCCTGTGCTGGGCGGATAGCTTTACAGTATAAAAATATTTGTACTCAAATAAATAATGTCTGGTTATAATAGACTATAGAATAAAATATGCAAACACTTATGTAAATATGCCAAAAATTAAATTTAAATAAATTCATTTCTCGTAATAAGAATAACAATATTTTACTGTTTCATGATTCTAGTACATTTTTGAACATGTCGTCATTGAGCTGCTCTTATGAATCTTCTATTATTCAGATTATTCTATACTAATACTAGTAGTTTTTTAAATATGCATATTTAAAAATGATTTGTGCTTCCATGTTATTTCCAAGATTTATAAACCAATCCCTTTGAAATATTACATTATAAAAAAGGTCTACTGCTGAGCTATATTTGGAAAAAAGATCACCAGAGCAAAGTCAACAGTCGGGATGTATTAGCCGATTCTCAAATATCTGCTGAAGAACTGAAAATCGGCTATAACATACATGGAGGTGAAATTAATAAGTACTGAGGTCTTCTACCCATGGACAACCGTTGATCCGTCGCGTCGATCGCGTTCCACCTGTATACAAAATATTCTTACATAAATATTACAAAGTTTAAAAAGTATTTAAAAATAAATGTCTTACTGTTAATACTGTGGTTGTGATATGATTATATTTAGATGTTTATCATTTCCATGTTCTGGTAAGCCAGAGAGGAGTGCGGAGTTCAGATGTTTAACAAAAAATGATTTTTTTTTTTTTTACAAAATATGAAAACCACATGCACCCTTCACACGTACATTCTACAGATTATATTAATAAGTAGGTTAAAATTTACAAAAACGCTCTATAACCTTCATAGAAACAACAACAAATATAATATTACGAAACATTTGAAATCAATATTTTTTATTAATTGCAAAAAATTAAAGTCAAAATGTATATATATATATATCATCCTCGGTTTGCTAATTTCGCCTTGATATCAGTTTATTAAAAAGTCAGTATGTAAATTCTATTATTTTTTTTTTGAATGAATACTAGTATATAATATATAATATTGAGGAATTCACATTCACATATTTTTTTTAAAAACTGCAGTAACCATATACAACTTTCTCAGTAGTGGGCTATACCAGGGAACACTATCAGTTAGATATTTTTAGAAATTAAGTATACAAGCAGACAAATATTTCTTCTATATTTTTATCAGCGTGCACCGTTTACGGCAAAGGGGACTATTTTCTTCTAGTAGTATTAAGACACTCCGCTCTCACTCTCCGCCGAATTCTGAAGTTATTGTGTGTTGACTGGCAAAACTCGAATGGGAATCGAACCCAGAATCTGTCCCGTTTACAATCACACACTTTTAACTGGCCTCATCTCTATAGTTTGTGTACCATGAATAAACATATATATATTTCTCATAAAATCAGCTTCACACTGTATCCCGCACACTGCAGGGTAGATAGAGGGAACCTAGTGTTAAGACACTCCGTTCCCCACTTTCTGCCGAATTCTGGAGATACTGCGTGATGAGTGGCAGACCTCAACGCCGCGCTTTGCCTCGACACCAGAGCGACGAAATGGAAATGGAATGAATATGAAATACTTACTAATTTACTAGCAAAACTGACATTCATATGTACTTACACTGACATGACTGACATTACCAAAAGAATCCGACTAAATCAATTTGACTAATTATTTCTAGAAGGCAAAAAAAAATATGTATTTAGTTTTAAATTAACCCAAATAGATAAACGTTAAAAATAATGAGGTCGATTTTATTTTGGTACTTCTCTTTATTTACTGCCATGATAAACCATTTCGGTACGTGTACATATAATTTAACAGGTTTTAGTTCAATATGCATAATGTTTTTTTTTAAATTCAGAGTGGGTATTGTTAAGAGGTGCGTTACAATTTAAAACGGCATTACGAATATAATGCGTTTTAAGTAAAAATCAAAATGAAATCAGCTTCACGCTGTATCCCGCACACAGCAGATTAGGCAGAGGGAACGTAGTGTTAAGACACTCTGTTCCCTACTTTTCGCCGAATTCTGGAGACATTGCGTGTTGAGTGGCGGAACTCAACGCCGCACTTTGCCTCGACACTAGGGCGAAGAAATGAAAATATTAATGTAAATAAATATTTCATTTCCTTGAGTGGGGATCGAACCCACGACCAGTCGATTTTACAGTCACACTTTGTGCCCCTGCGCCACGACTAACCTCGACTCGACTGTGTTATAAGTAATAGTTTATTTATTTATTTATTTATTCAGATTCACCAGTGGTAACTACTTAAATTTTACAATAATATATTTTTAATTCTAAATTTCTTATCACTAAATGCATTACCTTTTAAGGTGAATACCGCTTGCAACATTGGAGATTAGTATACAAAAGTTTTTATGTTAATTATTGGTAAGAGATATACATGAAGTCTAATTACATAAATTTAAAAAGGACAAATAATTACAATTTGTTAAAAAAAAATTAGAAATTATAATTTAAAAAAAATTACAAATTATTTTATTTTTTTAGCTTCACGCTGTATCCCGCACAGAGCAGGGTAGGCAGAGGGAACCTAGTGTTTCCCCACTTTCTGCCGAATTCTGGAGGCATTGCGTGTTGAGTGGCAGAACTCAACGCCGCGATTGCCTGGACACCAGAGCGAAGAAATGGAAATATAAATTTAAGTAAATATTTCATTTCCTCGAGTGGGGATCGAACCCATAACCAGTCGGTTTTACAGTCACACTTCGTGCCGCTGCGCTACGATTGGCTTTATATTTTTTTCTTTTTTTTTAGATTCACGTTGTATCCCGTATAAACAAGTCATAAGTTAATCCATCCTCGTGAGCGGACGTGTTTCAAGTTTTTTTCTAAATTAAATTAAAAAGTATTACGCAAGGTTAATCTTTATACATATTGTGTTATAAGCTCTGCATTGGTGTGACATATACAGTCCTCAACTTACAAATAAACCTGTCGATCGCGGCACTCGCAGCGCCCGCGCTTGTTGAGGTAGGCTCCTCCTCACCGCGAGTAAAAGAAATGGGCTGCTCGAAGAAATAATTCATCCCTGTCGCACCTGTATACTTCGTTGCAGTCGGAGCTATTACGAGTGAGTCATTGCAACCTAGCGTAAAGGAAGCTTAAAGCACCTTTTGTTTTTATAAAAGTTACCGAGCCGTTAAAAATAACGAAAATGCACTGTTCGGCCTGTCAATCGCCTATTGAAGACCATCTATACTTGAAATGCCGGTTGTGTCTATTATACTATCACACTCTTTGCATCAGCATATCCAATAAGGATTTTAAAAACCTTACTAGCGATACCAAATTGAAATGGTCATGTCCAGCGTGCCGTAGTAAAGCTCCTAAGAACGATAATTCGAATACACCAGTCCGGCCGATATTGTCGCCTAACTCGCGTTCTAACGTTAACGTGGCTAAGCGCGGAACCACTGCGGTTCGCGCCAGTAACGATGCCAATATTTGCTGCTTACCCTCTTGCTTATCACGTTCAGATATTCGTGATATTATTAAAGATGAACTTCGTGCCTGTATGTCTGATTGCGTTGCGGATTTCATGAGTGATATTAACACTCAGTTGCGTGAAATGAAAGACAATATAAAAAATTTTCATGAGTCTATTACTTTTATGAATACTCATTTTGAGAATTTGAATGCTGAGATTAATGCATACAAGGATGATATTGACTCTATAAAGAAAGAAAATGAATCTCTTAAAAGTGATCTCATTGCTATCTCTGGGCGCTGCAGCCAATTAGATCAACTGATGCGTTCATCGAATCTTGAACTTCAATGCGTACCTGAACATAGAACAGAAAACATAATTTCTATAGTTAAACAACTAGGTAAAGTTGTAGCATGCCCTATTAATGACACAGATATTTCCTACTGTAGTAGAATTGCGAAAAAAGATCCTAGAAGTCCACGGCCCCGTGCTATTTTGATTACACTAAATAGCCCCCGTCAACGTGATACACTTTTGGCAGCTACTATAAAATACAACAAGCAACATCCTAATGATAAGCTAAACTCAGGTGACCTAGGTATTGGCGGTAATAGAAAATCGGCGATATACGTTACCGAGAATTTATCACCCGAGAACAAGTCACTTCACGCTGCGGCACGACTAAAAGCCAGGGAACTTAAGTTCAAACATGTGTGGGTGCGCAGCGGCCGTATATATATGCGTAAAACTGATACATCAGAATATATATATGTTCGCAATGCAGCAACTTTGGAAAAATTGTGTAATGAATAATTATCTGTTGTTGCCTTTTTTTTTGTTAATGCTTAATTATGTTTGGTCTTTAGTTTATCATTATTTTTTGTCATAATTCTCGTCTTTAAATATATATTTTCAAAATGTTAGAGGTCTACGCACTAAAACATTAGACTTGTATAAAAATGTATTATGTTGTGATTATGAAGTTATTGTGCTTTGTGAAACTTGGCTAAACCATGCTATATTTAATTCAGAATTGTTTAATGATCGTTACGTAACATATAGACGTGATCGAGAGACTAGTAAATATCACTATAATAAATCGGGTGGTGGCGTCCTAATTGCGATATCTAAACGATTTGAGTCGCGTCGACTAATTAATTTTGAGAGCGACTGCGAAGACCTTTGGGTCGAACTGGATATATGTAACAAGCGAAATCCCCAAGAAAAGTTATATATATGTGCGGTATATATACCCCCACCAACTCAAAAACATATTCTCGAACATTTTATTGAGAATACTAATCGAATTTTAGAATCTCACGATAACACATTAGTACTAGGAGACTTTAATTTAAGTTCAATAACATGGCCCAATAATGACAATAAATTCCCTACTTCCTCACTTGGCCCGCTGGGGAACATGTTGGTTGATTTTGTAGCTCTAAATAATTTAAAGCAACAAAATACAATTCTAAACAATCAAGGAAAGATTCTAGATCTAATACTTTCGACTAAAACTATTGAGCACTTGCAAATAAGCAAATATGTGCTTAGCAATATTGATCCATATCATCCACCTTTGGAGTTTGTCTTTTCATGTTACAGTGCCCCTTGTCTTCCTGCCAAGATTCCCAGTGAGAAATTCAATTTTTATAAGGCTGATTTTAACAAAATTATAAGCGAATTGAACTCTATTTCTTGGGTTGATGAATTCTCATCGCTGATGAATGTTGATGACATGGTGAATATGTTCTATAAAATAATCAAGGAGGTAATAGCGAAACACGTGCCTTTAAGTAAGAACGTACATCAAAAATATCCCTGTTGGTACACTAAAGAACTTATAAACTTACTTAAAGAGAAGTATAAAGTACGTGAAAAGTATCGTAAATATAAAAATCCTTTAGATGAGCTTGCTTTTTTAGTGCTGAAAAAGCGTTGTTTATTATTGATCGAGACTTGTCACAAAAAATACATTTGTTACATTGAGGATTCCTTGCACAAAAACCCAAAGTTATTTTGGACTTACCAGAAAAGTAAACGGCAAAATAAAAGTATCTATCCATCATTAATGCATCTAGATGACAGACGAGCGTCCAACGGCTCTGATATTTGTAATCTCTTTGCATCTTTTTTTGAATCCGTTTACATAGCGCCATCTTCGACTTTAGCACTCTGTCATTCACTACCCGTCAACTCTTCACTTACAAATTCTTTGGCAGGGTTATCTTTTTCTCAAAATGACGTACAAATTGGCCTTAAACATCTAGATCGCAGTAAAGGAGCTGGATCTGACGGTATACCAAGTTTATTTGCAATTGAATGTTCTGATGGACTCTCTTTACCACTCTCGATCATATACAACGAATCAATAAAATCCGGGATTTTTCCTACTGCATGGAAACAATCTAGAGTTGTACCCATTCCTAAGTCTGGAGATGCAGCATCTATAAAAAATTATAGACCGATTTCTATATTGCCTGTGTTTGGCAAATTATTTGAATTATTATTAAGACCCACAATTGCCTGGCATATAAAGCAATTGATATCGCCACAGCAGTTTGGTTTTCTTAAGGCTCGATCCACGACCACCAACCTTGTCTCATTTGTAACCTTTTTGACTGATTCAGTTGACTCTAATATTCCAGTTGACACAATTTATACAGACATAAGCAAAGCTTTCGATACTGTGGACCACAATATTCTTATTCACAAGCTTTCATGTATTGGTATCACAGGAATACCTACTAAAATGGTTTTCCTCCTACTTATGTAATCGGACTTCCAGGGTAGTTGTTAGTGGATACTCGTCCCAACCATTTAAAACCCAATCAGGTGTTCCAAAAGGATCAGTTCTGGGACCAATTTTGTTTAATATATTTATTAACGATATGGTATCACTATTTAAACACAGCGAATGCTTTCTTTACGCCGACGATCTAAAAATTGCGAAACAAATAAAAAGCAAACATGATGCAGACCATCTACAAGAAGACTTGAACAGGCTAGTAGAATGGTGCAAGGTAAACCGCATGGTCCTGAATATAGATAAGTGTAAATATATAAGATTCTCACGTAGAACTCATTTGAACTCGCAAGTTTATACCATTGATAACAGAGCGTTAGAAAAAGTAGAAACTATCAGTGATTTGGGAGTTCATTTTGATAGTAAGATTAGATTTCACATTCATATTGACAAAATCACTACTAAAGCATTTCAAATGCTGGGCTTTATTATAAGGAATACTAAAGATCTTAAGAAGCCTCAGACCAAGATTACACTTTATTCGGCCTTGGTTCGATCTGGTCTGGAATATTGTGCACAAGTCTGGTCACCATGCTACGATGTTCATATTCGGCGTATCGAGAGGATTCAAAAGCGTTTCCTGTGGCACCTTTCGTACAATTGTAATAAAGGTAAACTGTTGCCTACGTATCAAAGCCGCTTAAAATATTTCAATCTCATTAGTTTGTTCGATCGGAGACAGTTGTTGGATCAGGTTTTGCTATATAATTTGGTTAACGGCAAATTAGACTGCCCTCTTCTTGTTGAGAAACTAAATATAAATGCGCCTTCAAGGTTACCCCGTGCAAGTAAATATCTTCTATTTTTAACCAAAATTTCAAAAACTAACTTGGGCCTTAACGCGACAATAAATAGAATAGCTAACGAATATAACAAGATGACAAAACAATCTGATACTAGTATTGATATCCTGTCAAATAGCCTTGAAGTATTCAAAACTAGAGTTATTGCATTCCTGCGCTCTTCTCCGTCTTGATACTAAGATGTCATCCTATCTCGATCACGTTTCTGTATGTTATTTCTTATATTTTGTATTTTTGTTTTATTACAAGTACCTATATGTAGATTCAATTTTTTTTTCTCTTGTTACACAAGAGATTATAATAGTTATGTAAGTAATTAATTTTAGTATATGAAACTGTCCCTAATCATGCCGTGGCAGCTTATAAGTAAAACAACACTAAGCCAATAGTTTTTTAAGACATGATTGTAATATTCGATTAAGTGTATGTTTTGTTGGTTGTCCTTAATAAATAAATAAAAAAATAAATAAATAAAACCAGGGTACGCAGATGGAACAGAGTGTTAGGGCACTCCGTTCCCCACTTTCCTCGGAAAGTACGACGTTTTAATAGTGAAAGAAATTAAATTATAATAATCTCCCTACACCAGTGGTTCCCAACCGGTGGTCCGCGGACCACCAGTGGTCCGCAGAAGCCTAAAAGTGGTCCGCGCACAATTTTAATTTTATGACTGGGGACGGTGAGGTGAAGGTTCTGTTTAATTATCACAGTTAATTTTTAATATACCTACATGCATAGTGGTCCGTGCTACCAAGAGTGATATAAAAGTGGTCCTTGATCAAGAAAAGGTTGGGAACCCCTGCCCTACACAGATGCTAACGACAGATTTTATGACTATCGTATTGAAATTTCGTCGAGACGGGATGTAAATACCATATTTAAAGTAAATTAAAATACTGTAAATTAAATTACTAAGGCCGTGGCGCAGGGGCACGAAGTGTGACTGTAAAACCGACTGGTTGTGGGTTCGATCCCCACTCGAGGAGATGAAATATTTACTTAAATTTATATTTCCACTTCTTCGCTCTGGTGTTGAGGCAAAGCGCGGCATTGAGTTCTGCCACTCAACACGCAATGCCTCCAGAATTCGGCAGAAAATGGGGAATAGCGTGACTTAACACTAGGTTCCCTCTGCTTACCCTGCTATGTGCGGGATACAGCGTGAAGCTGATTTTAATGCTTTGAGCTATGTTGATAAATATGCTACTATGTCAGATTACCTAGTATCGAATCCCATTCTTCCCAGTATTCTGAATATTACTATAAAATTTACTTAATTTTAAATAAAATAAATAAATCAGCTTCACGCTGTATCCCGCACACAGCAGGGTAGGCAGAGGGAACCTATTGTAAGACATTCCGTTCCCCGAATTTTGGAGATTTTGCGTGTTGTGTGGCGGAACTCAACGCCGCGCTTTGCCTCGACACCTCCGACACTCAACATAAAAAATACTCTTCTTAAAAATAAAGACAAATGTATATTTACTTCCAAGTCTTACTCTGAACCAAATCACCTTCCCTCATTGTTCAGTTATACCGTTAAGACCAAAACACTGTATGATGTGCACTGGACCAGGAGACTTAAACTGACTAGCCACTGGATAATAAAATATGTTCATTAGTCCATAAAATACGGTGGCTTAATTACACATACCGTTTAGAACTATTAGAAATTAGAGAAAGCAGAAAAAATACAAGGAAAATCTCTACTAAAAATGTTACGTCGCGTGGTATTTATGAGAACAAATATAAATTCATGTATACGTTGTTTAATTTTTTTTAAGCGTCACGTTATAACCAGCGCACAGTAGGATAGACAAAGGGAACCTAGTGGTAAGACACTCCGTTTCTCATTTACCGCAGAATTTTGGAGGCATCGTGTGTTGAGTGTCAGAACTCTACGTTGCGCTTTGCCACGACACCACAGTGAAGAAACTGGAAATATTAAAACGTTTATTATTTAATAGTTTTCCTCGAGTAGTAATGAAACCCACAACCAGTCGATTTTACAGTCAGACTTTGTGCACTGCGCCACGACTGGCCTTGTGTTATTTTGAAAAAAAATTACCACTTCATTTTTCTAAAATTCATATGCGCTATACTTTTTTTTTATTTAGGTGGACGCTAAACCGTAACCATAGCGCGTGACGGTGTCAACCGAAATCGATTTGCATCCAAAGATTCCGCGTGGTATTGTTATGTACCGTTAGTACTGTTATCGATATATATTTTTGTGTTGTTATTATTATTATTTGTAATATTTTAACTTGGTACTTGGTAAATTTCGATTTTCTCAGCCTATAATTTTAACGCCTTACTTGTTTCCTTTTTAGGGTACAAAATAAGTAAATTCAGATATCTCTATTTTTCCATATATTTATT
Organism: Heliconius himera; assembly: GCA_021202915.1. Taxonomy (NCBI): domain Eukaryota; kingdom Metazoa; phylum Arthropoda; class Insecta; order Lepidoptera; family Nymphalidae; genus Heliconius; species Heliconius himera. The sequence continues at coordinate 453,724 of JAJHJA010000480.1, forward strand.
ATCTAAATAGATTTATAAGGATGTTTAATTTCATGTTACTGTATCAGCTTCACGCTGTATTCTGCACACTGCAGGGTAGGCAGAGGGAACCTAGTCTTAAGACACTCTGTTCTCCACTTTCTGCCAAATTCTAGAGGCATTGCGTGTTGAATGGCAGAACTCAACGCCGCGTTTAGCCTCGACACCAGAGCGAAGAAATGGAAATATTCATTTAAATAAATATTTCATTTCCTCGATCGGGGATCGGACCTACAACCGTCGCGTTACAGTCACACCATTGTGCCGTTGGGCCACAACGGCCTCTATGTTACAGTATTTTGAAAGATTATTAGGTATTTCTTTTTTTATTGTATACAAGATTATTACCGATGATCTTTATTATGTGATTTCTTGGCTGTAACCAATCTCAGTCAAACTTATATCAGGCATCAATTATTTTTGAGAACCTTTTAAGTCTTGCATTCGCTAATCTTTTAAGTGGAACGGTAATATTGTGTTCTTAATTCTTATAATCTTTGACTTTCCAAAATTAATTTAATATACCTACGTTTATTTTTAAATATTGCTTACTTGTTTGACCAGTCGTTGCACAGGGGTGCATAACTGTGACTGTAAACGTGATACGTTCTGGGTTCGATTTCCACTCGAGAAAATGAAATGTTTATTTAAAAATGTATATTTTAAAATTTTAGATCTTATATCGAGGTAAAGCGCGGCATTGAGTTCCGCCACTCAACACGCAATGCTTTCAGAATTCGGCGGAAAATGGGGAACGGAGTGTCTTAACATCAGGTTCCCTCTGTCTACCCTACTATGTGCGGGATACAGCGTGAACCTGATTTATATATTTTTTTTTCTTTTCATTATCTGCTAAAACATTTTATTTTCTGAATTTCAATTCAATTTACACTCGAGGCCTCTGCGCGACTTGGCCCGCTTTATCTATTCGAATATTTATTTAATTTACTCTCAACAGAGTTCATTGATATTTCTAAAATAAAATAAATTTATAAAAACTCGAAATTAACTTTTAAACAGACTATTTTAAATCAGGCAAACATTATGAAATCTAGTTGTTAACGTAGTTAAGAGTCAAATTTGCTTAAGTTTTATTATGACAAAATTTACTTAAATAATAAAAATAAAATAAATAAATCAGCTTCACGCTGTATCCCGTAAATACGTGCTTATTGCTTGGTAGTTTATTGGACATTGATTGGGACCTCATATGACATCTTTTGCATAAATGCACATTAGTACGAGATCCCATTGCATAAATCTGCAGGTATCTGTTCTTTTAATAAAAGTTATTTTTAATAATGATACATAATAGTAGAATAGATTGCACCAGGGTCGCCTAGAAAATTTGTGGCGCAATCACCTTTAATTAAATTTATTGTAATTAGTTTTTGTTGAAGAATTGCACTCACGTGTTTTTATGTGAAAATAAACATCATATGAAAGAAAATCGCATAAGGAATTATAAAAAAATGGTTGCTACCTCTCAGTCTGTCGCAACCCCAGGATTGCCAGGTCACTTATGTGTTTTTCCATTTATATATCAAACTGAAACTTATTTTTTCTCAACACTATATCACATGCATTAAGGCCAGTGGTGACGCAGGGGTACAAAATGTGACTGTATAATCGACTGGTTGTGGGTTCGATCCCCACTGAAGGAAATTAAATATTTACTTATATTTATAGTTTCATTTCTTCGCTCTGGTGCCAAGGCAAAGCGCGGCGTTGAGTTTCGCTACTCAACACGCAATGCCTCCAGAACTCGGTAGAAAGTGGGAAACGATGTGTTTTAACACTAGGTTCCCTCTGCCTACCCTGCTGTGTGCGGGATACAGTGTGAAGCTGATTTATTTATTTTTACTAAAACACACGGTTGCCTGTAAAATAAATGTGTTGCCATCAAATTTATCTTCTCCATTCCAGTTGACTATGAGAATAGAAAACGAAATGCGTAGGCTGCCTTATGTTTTAAAGAGCAATATTATGTAAGTAATAGAATTGAAGTGTATCTTTATTCTAATTGTCTAATTGTAAATTATGATTCCAAACATATTGAGTACATACAAATTAATATGTAAAGATAGAATGATGCTTGTTTTTATTGTCATGATATTGAGTATTTGCTAAATCTGTTTTATAAATAATACTTAGACTCTTCTAGATTATTTTTTAAAACTACTTAATTATTTAATAATTGAGAACAGGTAAAAAAAATATCGTTAATAATAATTCAACGATAAATCACTTTAAAAGCGTAAACTTTTGTTATTATTTCGCTAAAAAAATAATTTTAAATACAGTGACATTACCGCAGACAGAATTAAATGGCTTAAAAACTATCAGGATAGACGCATAGGTCCTTGTGAGCGAAAACCGAATCTCTTTGTGTTTTAAATAAATTTTTTTTTATATATTTGATATCTTTTAACTGATCATGATTCGTCCAATTTTCCAAACCAATAATAATTATTAAATTTGAAACAGTAGTTCCTAAGTTTATCTCGTTCAACTAAATAAATAATATCATTTTATAACATAAGTGCAGAAGTATAAACTGTTTTTATTTTCCCAATTCCGTAACACAAACCGTTAGTTGTAACTTGCAACTCAACGAGCAGTGACTCCAATGACGGAGAAAAGAGTGTCATGGCACTCTCTTTGCCTGCTACTTGCTCCAAGTTTAAATTACAACGGGTAAAGTATGGAAGTGACATAACACAGACTAAATTAGGTTTCCAAAAAAATCTAATATTATATAACATTATTTAATTCAATAGATTATTACGTTAGATTTTACAAATTAATATGGAACAATGTAAAAATATACGGAAATAATACGTTTCAAGATAAGTATGGTAATGGTATGATGCCGATATAGCATACATACTTATCAAAATACCTATGTTTATCGAATTTAAACCAAAATTATAGAAGGTACTCTTATTCAAATGCGAGTATAATCAATACTAATGCTCTTGCGTCGCGGTTCATAAATTTTTTTGCTAGTTTTGTAAGTGAATACTTTTTAACATTATCACGATGTAGCCTGCTGTAGTTCCAGAAAAATTATATTCACAAAAAAATGTAAGTATTTCTTTCTACTTGCCTCGATAATATTTTTGTTTTAAGTTCAATGAATATTTATATGTAAACTTATTATTTAGATACTTAGGTACATGTATATATTTGGCTTTAAAGAAAAATAATTATTATCAAAGTTATCCTATAACGTAATCTAGTAGTTGGCTTTTTTCTTCTTGTGATATTTATTTCAAATATTTAATTTGTGAAAATTTAAAATCAATTCAATATAGATTAAAATTAAACTGGACCATTGCGATCGGACTTGCCCACTGAAGATTCCGTACATAAATTAAAGGCCTCGAGCTTTTTCTGAAATTCAAGCTTAGCTTAGCCACCTCACTTGAACTAGCGATTTTAATATCGATCAAATTTTGCCCTATTAAGGCTATTTATTACTTTTTAGTATTTAACCACAAATGTATAGTTTTCAGATTTTTTCTTTAACTAGTACTACCTGTAAAAGCTAATTGCTAAATTTTATAATTCTAGGTCAACTGGAAGTATCCTATTAATTTTGATTCCCAGTATAGTGTCAACACACGATACGCGTGTTTTTCATATAAAACTGCAATATCTTTTTTTTAAGTAAATGTAGAAATACGATTTTTATTAGGAAATAAAAGACCGTAATTAGCCCGTTAGTTGACTTCAAGTCCTCATTATCAACTTGGGTCTCCAGCTGTCCACTGAGTTGTTCTGCAGGTCAGAAATTTCCAGAACGAAAACGTTGAAACCAAAAACTCACTTTTCTTCTCAATTTTCTTTTTCGACATGATTGCAATACACATCATTACCCTTCGAACCATTTCTGCAGCACTGGTGCCACGGTGGAACTCGTATTCATAATTACAATGTTATATTGCTTTTATATTATTAATTATATTGTAAATTGAATGATGCGGACAGAAAAAAACGGAAGAAAAACAAATGAATGATGGTTAACAAAACACGAATTAGGAGAAATTATTTATAATTAAGAAATTGAAATGGCCAGTACTACAAAAAACAATCATATGTAAGGACCTAATATAACAAACATTAATTTGAAATCTTTGAAATAATTAAATTAAAAATAAATTAAATTAAAATGTCGTTGTCTTTTTCCATAGTTTTTTTTTCCATAAATATATGATTTCTAACATTTTAGCATACCAATTCTACTACATATATTAAAATCATTTATTAAATAAAATCACCTTTCAGCTGGACGTAGAAAACTCTTAAAGCGTTTTCTCAGGGTAGGCAGAGGGAACCTAGTGTTAAGACACTCCGTTCCCCACTTTCTGCCGAATTCTGGAGCAATTGCGTGTTGAATGGCAGAACTCAACGCCGCGCTTAACCTCGACACCAGAACGAAGAAATGGAAATATAAATTTAAGTAAATATTTCATCTCCTCGAGTGGGAATCGAACCCACAACCAGTCGGCTTTACAGTCATATTTCGTGCCACGACTGACCTCACCTCACCTATACATCAAATTTTAAAAATGTCAAAAATATTTTCGATCTCTCTTTTCCTTAACTCTGTTATTTTAGACTTTTAGCAGCACACCGTAAATATATTCACAGAATTCAATATGACGGGTTTCCCACATTGCGGCCGTCATTGGTATATGTTCAAATCACTGTTCTGATTCAGTATGCAAATTTGTATTATCTTCTGCATTTTAAGATATTAATGTTTTATATATAAAATATATAAATAGGTCAGTCGTGGCGCAGTGGCACAAAGTATGACTGTAAACCGACTGGTTGTGGGTTCGATCCCCACACGAGGAGATGAAATATTTACTTAAATTTATATTTCCATTTTTTCGCTCTGGTGTCGAGGCTAAGCGCGGCGTTGAGTTCTGCCACTCAACACGCAATGCCTCCAAAGTTCGGCAGAAAGTGGGGAACGGAGTGTCTTAATACTACGTTCCCTCTGCCTACCCTGCTGTGTGAGGGATACAGCGTGAAGCAATTTTTTTTTATTTTTTTTATTTTATATATTAAATCTGTTCCTGCGGCATAAACGCTGTATTTTATATTTAATTTATATTTTAGCAATACATATTGTATTGCTGGAGAACGGAGTGTCTTAATACTAGGTTCCATGTGCGTACCGTACTGTGTGTGGGATGCATCGTGAAGTTGATATGCAGGTGGAAGTGTCAGCGCTCCTTTTACAGAAACAGCATATAGGGTAAAATATTTTAAACCCATATCTAAAGAAATTAATCAAGATGAACAGTTTAGACGTAGGACATTTTTTCATTTCACGATGTTTATTAAATCTCTTTAAATTTAATTATTAAATTATTTATTAAATCTGTGCGTAACTGCGTCACACGAAATACAGGTTTTTGTGTAACGCAGTTACGCATAGATACCAATAACGTAAACACATACTACTACAAAGATAATACTAAAGGTTAATCAACTTTGAACTTTGCCGCCAATACCTACGATTCGATTTCGGAATGAGCCGTATGGGGCGGTTTCCCTTTGACAGGTTTATGTGTACGTGCGTCGTTCTTGACAAATGTTGTTTTATATTACAACAATAAATTTATTATTTATTTTGTTTGAAATAATCATTTTTAATTTTTGGGAAAAAAAATTACATTAGGCTTTTATAGAGTAGTTAAAACTGTGGTTTCATTTAAGGTGGTGCTTACACTTCCACCCTGTATACGTATTGTATTAATATATTTTATTGTTCCTCGGGTCTCTACGTGCCGGTTCTGTTCTACCAACAATATTTAATTTATTATTTGCGTATATGCAAATTCATCATTGTTCGTGTATTGTTCAGCTGAATTACTTTCTCAAGGTTACTTGTGCGATCTGACAAATAAGACTAAAAGTCATAATTATATTTGAAATTATGTTTTATTTTACGGTTTTACAGCGTCCTGATCTATCAGTATTGAATGCTCAGAACAACAAAGAAGTACATATAAGTAGTGTAGAAGGAGCGGCATCAGAACATAAATTAAACTATTTGTCTTACTGTAAAATCCGGAATACATTATTGTCGGAAGTAAATATAGGAGACTTAACGAACTGATAAGCGTAAATTATTTAAACTATTACTGAAATATTGAGAGTGCTTCGCGGCTAGTACAAGTGAGCCTGGAACTACAACACTATCTGAAATGAAAATAGTTAAACTTTATGCAAGACCATATAAAGTAGTACAGGTGTGCCTCAATGATCGTTATAAGATCCGCAGTATTAAGGGAATGAAAGGTTATAAGAATTTTATTGCAACTGTAGCTTCTTATGCGTTGCGACCATATAAAATTTATGTTAACTATGATACGGATTCTGCTGATAGTGACAAGGATGGTATACTTGCCTGATCTGTTAGTTCTGTTCTCAATTTATGGCGCTTCGAGCGTGCCAGTTGAGCACCAATCATTTCACCAATGGCACGTTGTATGGAGAACACACGAAAGAGATTATACGGTAAAAAAGAGACTATACTACACAATAGGAGAATATATGTCAAAAAGTACTCCAGTCAAAGTACTGCCTTCACCTATAAAATAAAAAAAAACATATAATTAGAGTATATACATGAACATTCTAATCTGTTAGAAAATAAATCTGTCCGAAACTAATAATAACCTAAATGGCATCGTCATTCAGCTGTCATGTGAGGGTCTCCTTGGAATGGAGGATGGCCGACGTTACGCGCGACCCGGCTCGTCGGCAACTCTCGGGTAGCGTCGCCGAGCGGTCGGGGAGGGAATTGGCGGGAAAGGAATGACGCGCGCTTATAATGTCAAATTTAGGCGGGAAAATGTTTTCGGTTGAGGTGAGCAGTGCAGTGAATTATAATTAACACTATTAAAGTAAATTAAATTAAAAAATTAAATTAGCTTCACGCTGTATCCCGCACACAGCAGGGTAGGCAGAGGTTAAGACACTCCGTTCCCCACTTTCTGCCGAATTCGGGAGGCATTGCGTGTTGAGTGGCGGAACACAACGTTGCGCTTTGCCTCGACACCAGAGCGAAGAAATTAAAATATAAATTTAAGTAAATATTTCATCTTCTCGAGTGGGGATCGAACCCACAACCAGTCGGTTCTGACTACTGGACCAAATTAACATTATTGTAAGAAATATAGCTATTGGAAGTGAACAAGTGTTTCAATATCTACTTTTTGCGTTATAATATATTTAAAAAAATATTTTTTAAGGAAATAATATGAAAAAAAATATTACGACAAGGATCTATAAAAAGTTTTGGACGTCAATACTTTACTGTAGTAGAATTGGTAATATATTATATTTTTTATTTATAAATGATTTCAAGTATTGTTTTCGTTTGAAGTATCATCTGTTAATTATTTATTTTCAATTATATCGTAAAGATGTCTAATATGAGATAGTCGCCAAATAGCTAGAGATAGCCAAGTTTTGACGAAAAGAATCATCGCAGCCATTTAGTAGAACTATCTCTAGAAGTATTCTAGAATTATTAGTAGTGTTCTAGAAGTATTAGTCCATCCCAGCTCCAGGTTTGGTTGTATATGGCCGACTTTATCACAATACATTTTATATATTTTTAACATTTTTTAAAGTGTTATTCCACACTTAAGAAATAAAATTCTTATTAAGAAAACGTACGAAAATTTAAAAGTAGCGGGATTTGAATCCGCGCCTCTTTGGAAACCGTCCAAGCGCTTTGACCAACTAAGCCATACGTTCTAACTATCTTTTATCATTATTTAAGAAGTATGTTACACTTTTAAAATTACAAATAATTATTAAAATTTATATTGCTTTTTTCAATATTATTATTAATTTCATGATTACTTTACAATTTTATTATATTTTCATTGTCGAAAATAATAGGGAGCTATTTTGTGGAATTTAGTTGTTTTGTTAATATGAGACACATTAGAGGACCCTAAAATGAGATATCTCATATAAGAATATATAAAATATACTCATATAAAATATTTTTAAATGCTTGCAAAGTTTTTAAAGTGTTATTCCACACTTAGGAAAGAAAAATAATTATTTAGAAAACGTATAAAAATTTGAATGTAGCGGGACTCGAACCCGCGCCTCCTGGAAGCCTACCAGGCGCTCTATTTTTATAGTGTTCCAAATAAGTATTTTAAATTATTTTATTTTGATTGCACCATGTACACATGCTCAAGATGCCATCAAATGTTGTGTTATTGAATAAAGTGAAAAATAAGCGACTGAATTAGTTAAAAAGTATTTACGTGTTCCTGAAAGTAAGCTAGAACGTTATGTCAAGATAGATGGCAGTGCTGAAATATTTGTCAGAGTTTGGTAAGGAGGACTTTCTTCAGATTTGGCTGATTATTTATAAGAAAAACTAGACGACATTATCCTCAAAGAATTTTTGATTGTTTTAAATAAAAAAATACGACCATTGTTGATATTTGATATTTATAAAATATACAAAAAGCTAATTATGTATTACACGTATATATTTTTGTAACTTTATGTTCTTTTTACCATATACTCTTTAAATGTGCTGATGTCAGTGAATAATTTAATTTAGGTTGTAGGATTCATAATATTCTTTGTAAAATAACTATATTAATTGCATATTAACTCCTGTACAGTTTTTAAATTAGTTATATATATTATATGAACGAACCAACCAAAATATCTTTGTATTTACTTGATATTTCTTTCAAGATCGTTCTTTATCTCTGTGTTGAATTTAAATAAATTAAAATTAGCTTCACGCTGTATCCCGCACATAGCAGGGTAGGCAGAGGGAACCTAATGTTAAGACACTCCGTTCCCCACTTTCTGCCGAATTCTGGAGGCATTGCGTGTTGAGTGGCAGAACTCAACGCCGCGCTTAAACTCGACACCAGAGCGAAGAAATGGAAATATAAATTTAAGTAAATATTTCATCTCCTCGAGTGGGGATCGAACCCACAACCAGTCGGTTTTGCAGTCACACCTCGTGCCGCTGCGCCATGACCGGCCGGTTGAATTAATTACGGCTTAAACTTAACTGTGTATATTTATGAAAGTAATCTCCACTAACAATTCAACTTTGCTTACTTTATTGTATAAAATATTATATAATAGTGCTTCAAAAATATATATTTTTATCAACAATCATATAAACCAGACGTTTCGAATGTCATTCTTTAGCCAGGGTGATACCAGCGCGATTGCTATATAATATTCACAGGCAAAGTAATGCCTTGAGTTCATTCAAATGACGATAACTTTTTTTAATGAACCGATTTTGATGAACTAAACTTTAGTACTCAAGTTGAGTTAAAACAAAGCAATAGGTGAATTTTCAAGTAAATCGGTTCAGTACTTTCAGAGAAAAATGCGGACAAAAATATGTCGACAGACAGACAGACAGACAAGAAATTCAAAAAAAAACTTTTTGCTTTCTATTATTCTTTTTAAGTGTCCCTCTATCCATTTCAGTCAAAATTACTAAATGTACAGACAAAATATTTTTACTGTCTTATATATAGAGATAGAGATGAAAGAATGTAAAAATTAAATCATAAAGTATAATAATATGTAACACGTATCTAACGCTGGTTCTTGAAAACCTCGTTGCTCTAGTTCAAAGTGAGATAAGGTTGCCTTTTGTAGTCCGCACTTTTTAACCGATTTCTGTAAAAGATTATCAATTAGACTGTATCTTTTATGCTTGTAACCTAAAAACTTTTGGCTGGGTTAACTGATTTTGACGTTTTTTTATTTAAAAGCTGGTGCTTCCCGTGTTGTCCCATTTATTTATTATAATTTGGTCCATTTCTGGCAATGATATCCATGAGAAAAAATACATAAATATTCAATTTGCATTAAGTATGTGCGCGACAAATTGGCGAATAACTTAATATCACGCCAATCGATAATCGATTCAAAGGTATTTTCATGATAATTTCGTTAGGTTGTGATATTATCAGATCCGGTTTTTTTTTGTTAAAAAATTATGATAATTGACATATATGGAAAATATATTATCACCATTACCACCAACCACCAATTTAACATTAACTGGGGGAAAGATTTTATTCTATTGGTGAAAAGAGAATATCAAATCTTCGATATGCTGATGAGTAATGATACCGTTTTTCTGGCAATATCTATGGAAGATCAGCATGACCTGTCCCAGACACTCGAGGCAGAAAGTAGAAACGGACTTGCAGTGAACAGAGCTAAAACGAAGGTGATGATAGCGGACCGAGCCGGAAAACTATCAAATACAACCTTGATATCGTTGACCACAATGTGTATCTGGGCTCCGAAATATACAGTGACAGTAGCTGGATCCCCGAAATAAAGAGACGAATTTGGAGAAGAAAAGAAGCTATGACCGTTCTAAATAGCATATGCAAGAAAAAAATAATTGGCATCAGTACCAAAATAAGATTGGAATGAGCACTGATATTCTATCGTTTTGTAATGGAAACGTGGACTATCCTGGCAAGAGAAAGCCACAGAATTAACGTATTCGAGTTGTGGTAATGGAGAAATATGCTAAAAATAGTCATCTGAAGTTTCCATCAAAAACTTTGTTACAACAATAATGTTCATTTGTTTTATAGCCATGTTTCGATGCGACAATTTCTGTATAAATCCGTTTATGCATTCAAACATTGACTGAAAAAATAGATATTAGAAAGATAAAGCAAAAAAATAATAATTCATAAAATGAAAATTGTTAAAAATATGAATCTATCATTATTTAAATTCTTGTCTGTCGGCTTGTCTGTTTGTACACGCACATTTTCTGAACTACTGGATAGATGTAAATGAAAAATTGCATCTATCCTTTGTTATATTAATAAGTGTGGGCAGGATCTAGGCTATATTTGATATTATTTTATTTTATTTTATTTATTTGGGACAACAAACATTTGTACATATGAGAAAATATATCTTATACAATGTAATAAACTTAATCTATGTACAAATCACACCGTTATCCACTACTTACTATAACAATAGAAATAAAAGAGATATTACAATACAATCTTACTAACTATAATAACTATAGGAGATATTGTAATGAATAATTAAAAAAAATAATGATAACAATATTAAATATATACATAACAGATATAAATACGCATACACAATTACACACATACTCACATAATAAATATATAATATATAGTTCAGTTTTATTGTTACTTTTAACAATTATTATTATTTACTTTCTCGGTAATGGCTTTAATTCTTTTTTTATACGCACCTATTGTTAACCCAAAAATATCAGTATTATAAAATTCAGCATTGTACGTTTGGGTCATTTGTTTAAACTTCTACACCTGATGTATGAGTCTAGCTAAACTATAACATATAATTAAATAGCTCCGTAATAAAAGTTATTGAACGTACGAACTCAAATCGATTTTACAGTCACTCAGTTAAATAATAATAAATATACATGTTATATATTCTATTTATTATTATTTAACTTTTTATAATAACAAATATATATCAATAAATATATAACAGAGGCCGTCGACAATTATAAATATCGCGATTTAGACAGTTTTTTCATGTTTTCTCTAAATATTGATTATGTATAACTTACAATAGTCACGCGTAAGCCACCTCAAGGTGCCACGATATAGCAAATGTTCCACTGAGCGAATTAGCTCTGACATCAAATGAGGCCAGTCGTGACGTAGGAGTACAAACATGTGAAAAAATGACAGGTTGTGGGTTCGATTCCCACTCGAGGAACTGAAATATTTAATATTTTCATTTCTTTGCACTGGTGTCATGGACAAGCACGCTGTATGTTGAAAATAACAATAGGAATAAAGCAGTAATAATTCAAAATTATATTATATATAATTATATTATATATATTTACGATTAAATAGGTTTTAGAGTCGATTGAAAGTTGAGCCAGAAGGTATTTGATTACAAAGAGATATGAAAAGATTAATACTCCTACTTCCTACAGAGCAAAAAAAAAAAAAAAAAATATTTTATTATTAAGCAACATAGGCTCATAGTTGGTTAGTAACTATGTTAGTAAAATAAAATACAAACAAAGATGACTTTCAATAAAATACAATGCAAAAATAAAATTCAAAGAAAAATAAATTACAAATCAAAATATAAATAAATAATCAAATAGCCATAATAAGACAAAGAGATTGTCGCGGCTACATTTTGCAGATGCAACCTGATGAATCTCCTCAGGGTCGGCCCGTCCAATCTATTTTTACAGCATACATTTCGGAGAGTGTGCCTTGGAATTGCACGACCTAATTTCCCTTGCCCCTTTTACCACAGATCCTCAAGGAATACAGCATCACGCCGTCCGTACATGTGGAAAAATTTAAAAGAGGTTCGTTATTGATCAGAGAGTTTTTTTTTTTTGAAAATTATAGTTTTACATTCCAATTTAATTTTTGACTTTGAGAAAAAAGAAATATGCAGGGACACAAGGATGTGACTATAAAGCGACGGTTGTGGGTTCGTTTCCCACTTGGGGGAATGAATTATTATTTATTAATATGTTTATTTCTTCGCTCTGGCACCAGGATAAAAGCCTGGCGTTGAGTTTCGCCACTCAACACGTAAAGCTTCGAAAAAATTTGCGGAAAGTTGGGAACGGACTAGGTTTTTTTCCTTTAAATTTATATCTGTGGGGTACAGCGTGAAGCGCGATTTTTAATTATGTTATATTATGTTATTGCTTATTACATATTGCTGTAAAATTGCTTATTTATTTTTTAAGGAGCTACGTTTATGTTTAAGACCGACCACATCTTGTTATGATTTTTTACCCAACCGATTATATTAACGAAATAGATGTCGAAAATTTGTTCTTTAACTCATTTTTACGAATTTCTTGGAACTAGAAAGACAGGTACAGTACATAAAATACATAGAAATGTGATTTTTCCTTTGAGCAGGGACAAATATATCATCAGTTATACAACAATTATAACGTGATTTTTTATTATATTTTATCTATATAATAAAACAGAGAAAAATCAGTACTAGAAAGCGAAGAGAAAAGAACTTTGAAGATTTGAATGAAAGTTTTTTTTTGCAGCTATTGCACCTGGGCAGGATATAGACAGATTCTATATGAGGTGAGGAAGTATTCGATGTCACTGTATGTTATATCGAAGACTTCCACAGCTGATGTAGAATCAAAGTGATACACCTAAACTGTAATAAATAATTAATAGTGTCCTTAACAAAAGCATCATGATGAATTGACATTATATCTAAAAATTTAAGATCTCGAACATCTGATGGAGAACCATAACAGCCCTGCTAAATTATAGTTATAAGAAATAATGAAAAAGCTTAGCAAAAGTTGTTAAACTTAATTGAGCATTTTCCTAATTCACATATAAAAAAAAATTATGTGGAACATCTGATGAATAACTCGATGGCTCCTAAGTATAAGGGCCAAAGCGCGAAATCACAACTTTACAGGAGAGGCTTCCAAAGTTTAAATTTGCTATAATTTTATGTTGGTACATCCAAAGAAAATGAAACTTTGCTTATCACCTAAATCAACTATCCTCTACATATATACCGTAGTATTTTATTTATATTTATCCTAGTATTTTTTTTACTGCACAATGGTCCTTATACGTTAGTTTTTGTTATATTTATTGTTCTCTAAAAACGCTTTAAAAAGGTCAATGTACCACATTGGCTGTTTTACGCGTATTATGCTAAATAAGAATATATCATATTTTTTTCATATTTTAGTTATAAAATTGATTAATAATGAGACAAAGATAACAACTGATTATTACGAATGATAGTAAGTTAGATATTGTGGTAACTATGTCACATAGAGACTTATACGTTATACAATTTGGTAACATGATAACTGAGTTTTCAGTTAGATCCTTTAAGTAATAGGAAAAAGTCGTGTTTACATATTGTTTTAAAAAATAATTAGCCCCAAAAATGTTTATTATTAGGCCCTCTATATGAATGTATTGTATTTCTTCAAGAAAAGCTTAATTGAATGTTGAATTTTAGTAAGATGTAATTATTCAATTTAGTAAAAATAGGTTTAATAAAAAAAAGGATTGACGTGGACATACAAAAAATAAAGTCTGTATAAAATCTATCAAAAAATAAAGAGATAAAATCACTTTTTGTCTTTATTTGACACGATATAATTAGAGGCGATTAAAGTTTCTTATTAACTGTTGTTATAACTGGTGGTATAATAATTTTCGACATAAATGACACAAGTCCTTCTTCTAACAAAATTTTATCGGTAGCACCTGGTTATAACAGCAATAACCATTTCAACAATTTGTCTGCTTGTTCGTACTGGCTGATCTAAGATTTTAATGTGACTTTTAATACAAATCTTTTTATATTATAAAACGTAAATGTTTTCTATTAGGTCCCTTTATAATTTTCAACTGATAGCAAAACAAATCAAACATACAAATACATGTCCTGCTGGGTTTTTATGTCTGATTAAATCGGCAATTTTCATTTTTAGTTCAAACAGAATTTCTTTGATGTCATAAATTATGTATCTAATTGTAATATAGTAGCTGTAACGACTCCGTTTTGCTTAAGATCATCGAATCAAGAAGGTAAACGAGGTGGCCTTTATATAGTACTGTCTTAAGAAAATAATGTTTTTATTTATATTAATTTATTTATATTAAGATAAGATGCTTATCGCTTTCATTAATAAAATCTTGCTTTTGGCCACTACAGTTACAAAATACACAAAATACAAAATACACAAAATGAAATCGTCACACCCTTCTTTAATTTTTTATTCTATCGCTGGCTATTTCGTTTGATTTTGAACTAGATTAGACTATTATAGGTTTACTGATTGAAGTATTTATTATTGTTAGCCCTGTGGGCTAATGATATTAATAAATATCTTCTTGCATCCAGTAGCCTGTATTTTGATTTTATTATAGGTAAGAAACAAATTATACATGTCTATTATTATATGATACACATAAAATACATGAATAAATTGTTTCGTTTAAATTAGTTCGTTATCATCCTTTTGTAACAGAATCAAACACCTCGAGGCTTATACAGAACTTATATTTCTTCCTGAGTAAAATACTGTTAAGCTTGTACAATGTCTATCTTAAATTCTAATACAATATGTTATTCTAAAGGACCTCTATCTTCTTCCGCTCCAAGTCTAAATTGTGAATATTAAAACTTATAAATATACAATCATTACACTTTGTAATAGTTATTTTTTATAATTACTACATATTTTTCATTATATATTTTCTCAGTTTTATGTAGCATTCCATATGCAGCATGATAGGCAGAGGGAGCTTAGTGCTCTGCTTTTCACTTTCCGCACATTGTGCGTTGAGTGGCGGAACTCAACACCACAATTTTCCTGGAGCGAAGAAGTGAAAATATTTTATTGCCTCGGAGGAGAATAGAACCCTAGTAGAAATAGTCGCTTTCACTGACACATGCTTATGCTCCTTTCTCACCAAGACACAGTTATCAATAAATCCATATTGCTTAGAATAATGACCAATGATCTAAAACTTATGAAGTGTGTAACGCTCGTGCCTTCATCAAATTATTCAAATACTTTAATGTAAATGACCTCTAACAATTTTCTAACTTTTGCTTTCTCTGTATTTTTAAGTCTTATTAGTTTTGAATCTATTCATTCATCCACTGTCACGTTTCTTGGTAAGTTTTTTTCCTGGAACTTAAGGCAGTAGATATGTTACTTGATTAGTGATTATTATTAGAAATACGCATATTAATAGTTTATTTTTGTGATGTATAATTTTGATTGTCTTAGTAGAGTCACTCCGAAATCTTTAATCAAAATTAAAATACAATTAACAAGCTTATTACTGGCTTTAAATAGCAAAGGGGACAGTAAAATATATATAGTATATAATCTGGGCAATTATTAATTAAAAATAACGCCCAAAGTGAAAAAATATTTTAGGGCCTAAGTGTGTTTTTTCTCGATAAGACACGTACATGGGCCAATTTACCACTTTGGCCGTTCTATCTCATAACTCGTGAAAAAGAGACGTTTTTTGTTATCTATCTAATGACGAACGTAATAAAAACAATACTAAGCTTTTGCAGTCAACACAGCCCAATCATTGTTCTGTTTAGCGTATAAGTATCAAACTGGCTGATTGGCCCCAAAAACAAAGAAATGTGTAGAAATTCCCCGCGTAGAAGTCTCAAATGACTATTTGGCCCTTGTACGTTTAAATGAGTGCTACATAGGCCGTTATATTCTAACAAAAAGTCCTGTTTCTATGCAGAAATTTCTATTTTTTAATATCTGACCTGATAAATTATATCGATAGAATGCGTTTGGCATAAAAAAGTGAAAATTGCCAAATTGTTAGTTTGGCCCATATACATAGGACCCATCGAACTATAAAATTTCAGCTAAATTATAAGAAATAATCAAATGTGACCATAGTAAAAGATGTTCTACGTGTCAGGCGTTTTCCGTTTATATTTAAAAATTATACATCTGGATTATGTGATAAAAAACTGTAACTAATATTCCAGCTAAACTAAAATAAAATGTCGCCATAGCAAAAGCTATTCTATACGGTAGGTAATTTTAATAGACAAATAAAAATCATAGAAAATTTTAATTTATTTTTTGTATACTCAAACAAATAAAATGATATTTAAATTATTATTTTGTGTTTTTATTTTACCTCTCTCGTAACAAAAAAGTATGGCAGCATACAGTTGCAAATTGCAATTCACCGGAAATAAGGAACGGACTGTCTTGATACTAAATTGACAGTTTAGTTTTATTTTAGTTTTTAAAACCGTTACAAAACGAATTTAAATTAACCCATACATATAATAAAATTGTAACTGATCGCTGTTTGTGTATGAAAAAAATATTATTATTGGGGGTATTAATCAATGTAAGAGAAGCCAAAAAAATGTTTTTTTTTTTTTACCTTTGCTTCTGCACTCGTATATCAATGCCGTTTAGGCGGCGAACCTAGTTTTAAGACACTCCGTTCTCCAACCAGTCGGTTTTACAGTCACACTTTGTGCCGCTGCGCCACGGCTGGCCTCAATTTGTAGTAATAATAATATAATAATTATTTTTATTATTTTTAAAGAAAAATGGCAGAAAGACCCGAGTGTTAAAATACCCTATTCCCCACTTTCCAAACAATTTTTGAGAAATTATGTGTTGGGTAGAGGACCTTAACGCAGGACTTTGGCTTATCAAATTGGAAAAATTGAAGAAGTAAAGACGCATAGTGTAGATTGAACCTTCAACCATTGTATGCAGTTGAACGCTTTACAATTAATTAGATGATAGTTTTTTAGCGCTCTTATCTATTTTCTTTTCTTTTTAGCATCACGCTGTTCCCGTTTATAGTAAGGAGAGGGAGCCTATTTTTAAGACACTCCGCTCCTCATTTTTCTCTTCTGGAAGCATTGCGTGATGGAAGGCAACACTGCGTTTTGCATATAAATCAGAGCGAATAAATTAAAATATTTAATATTTAATTTTCTCGTGGGAATCGAACACACAACCCGTCGCTTATAAAATCACATGCTTGTGTCCATGAGCCACGACCGGCTTCTAATTTCTTACTATTATTTTAGAGACTTACTACCATAAAGAAAGGTCAAAATGACTTTAATTTGCTAAAACTATTTAATGTAATTTCAATATATTGTTTTGCGAAACATATATATAATATAAATATTTATATAATAGATTGAATTCGGCAGAAAGAGGGGAACGGAGTGTCTTAACGCTAGGTTTTTCTCTGCCTACCCTGCTGTGTGCGGGATACAGCGTGAAGCTGATTTAAATAATAAAAAGTGATATAATTAGCTTCATCGTCACTAATTACGTCGACGTGAATAATTTGATAAAATCTAAATTTAAGGTCACGTGAAAGAAAAATGCAATGCTTTGTAACATTATAAGAGTTTTATTACATTAAGTACAAAATCGCTCTAGCATCGCTATACACAGGTCATTCAACTTTATACAGTTTAACATTTTTTTGGTTTTTTCTTTACATTTTGTATAAAAATATATTCAGGCAGTGTTTGGGCTAGGTCGGAGGTAGAATCTAGTGCCAGCCGTGGGCGCCGTGTCCGCTGTGGGCGTCCCAGGGCTCCTCGGGTGAGGAGGCAGCGGCTTGCGCAGCGTGGGCGTACTGAGAGAAGTGAGCGGCACGGGCGTGTTGTACCTCAGGGGTGTCTACGACGTATTGTCCATCGTGGGTGAGCTGGATGTGAGCCTGGGGTCCGTTCCACTTGCCGTAGCCGCCAGCGTATCCAGCGCCGTAAGCTGCGCCCGCGCCGTAGCCCGCACCGTACCCGGCTCCGAGGCCAGCACCGATGCCGGCGTAGCCGCCGTGCGCGGCCTTGGCTGCGGCCGCGGAGTGCGCGGCGATGTGAGCGGCCTTCAGGTGGGCGACCTCGGGGGTGTCAATGACGCGTCCGTCGTGGGCGAGGGGAGCAGGGCCGTATTTCACGAGACCTACATGGAAAAAATATATTATATTTTCAAGTTTTCGCTGTTTTTAAATAAAAATATTTTTACATATTATTGAATTTACTTAAGACCAATAGGTACCAAATTTCATTAACATATTAATTTTAACTGAAATTATATTTGTATATTTTGATTATTACTAACCGGCAGCGGGAGCTCCGTAATGAGCACCAGCGCCGTAGGCGGGTCCAGCGACGTACGCTCCAGCGGGAGCCCAGGCACCGTGAACGTTGGAGGCCTGTGCATGTGCGGCCAGATGGGCGGCCTTGGCGTGTGCTACCTCGGGCGTGTCCAGCACATATTTGCCATCAGAGCTGAGCTGTATGTGAGCAGGAGGGCCGGGGTAGTAGGATGCTTGCGCGAGGCAGAAGAAAGCGGCAAGGATGATCTAAAACAAAAATATTAAAATATGAAAACTACTTCATTACATCAACAACAGTAACAAGTGTTCTATTTTGTATCAACGTAATAAATAAAAGGTTTTAAAGGTATTCGTTCGACAATTAAGTATCCATTAAAGATTTTTTTACCAAAAAAGGCTAAATATCATTTTCAATACTTATGTGTAACATTATCACTGTAATCGATCTGTATCTCAGAAGTCAGACTGAGTTATTATGGACATAGACCAATTACATGTAATTGACGACAGCTGTTATATTTATTGATAGCTGCTTTAAATGTACATGACAGAAATATCGACGTGGATACCTTATTCATTATTTTATTATTTTTTTCAGCTTCTCGTGGTAATGTAACAGGATAGGCAGAGAGCGCCTAGTGTTGAGACACTTCGCTCTCCACTTTCCACTGAATTCTGGAGGCATTCCGTGTTATGGCGGAACTCAACACCACGCTTTGCCTCGACATCAGAGCGAAGAAATTCAAATGCATATATTAAGCATTTAATTTTCCCGAGTGGGAATCGAACCCACAAATGATCGCGTTTACAGTCACACGCTTGTGCCCCTACGCCGCGACTGGCCGCAATTAGCCTTATTTTTATTGATATAAAAATATGAAACTTTTAAAATATTTGGGCGTGATCATGTTTTTAGGATGTTCTTTTTGACATGGTTCACTGAGCTTGTATCAATCTAATTGCCTTTAGCAACTAGTTATTACATTTATAGTTAAAATATTAAAAAAAATCTGTTTGTTAATTTTGTAATGTTAATAAAAAAATATTGGCGTTGAGTTCCGCCACTCAACACGCCTCGTATATTGGGCGGAAATTAGAGAACGGAGTGTCTTAACATTAAGTCTCCTCTGCCTACCCTACTATATGAGGGATACAGTGTGAAGTTGAAAAAAAATTTTTTTTTCTTTCAATATAAATGAACATTTTATATAGAAAATTCTTGCGTTTCGCTTAAAAACGAGTTATTCCGCTTCTCCGCTTTTTTTCACACAACTATTTCACTGCACTGATGTAAATGTCTCATTGTACACTTTGTTTTATGATAATCTCGTTTCAACATTAAACTAGATCGCTGTATGTGAATGAACAAGAAACGTAAAAAGTTAACTGCCAGCGATTGTTAGGAAATTGGATGAAATGAGGTAGCGTGTCGAAAATTTATATTTCTAAACATTTAAAATGAAATATTAAGGAAATAAAATAAATTTAAAATTGAATGTAATCCGATGTAACATAGCTATTTCATTTCTTTAATTATATCCTTTTTTTATCAAAAAATATTTTTATAATGTCTTTTTATAATAATCAATTCAGCAGATATATTTTCTAATATTACCTAAATAAGACGGGTGTGGTTAGGTATAACGTAACAGGCGTAAGAGGGAAGCGAAGAAACCAGTAAATCAAGACAATACTAATTTATCTAACATTAAACACGGAACTTTACGTAAGATGTAGAGCAAAGTTATAAGTATGAAATGCTTAAAATATATATATAAAATTATATAATTATATAAGAAAACAGCTTCACACTGTATTCCGCACATAGAAGGATAGAAACAACATTATGTTAAGACACTCCGTTCTCCACTTTCCGCTGATTTTTTTGAGGCATTGCATGAGCGAAGTAATGAAAATAGTAATAAATAACAATTCATTCCATTCCATTGAGTGGGGATCGAACCCACAACTACCGTGCTACAGTCACACCCTTACGCTCCTGCTCCATGACAGCCTAAAACTATATAATAATAAATATTTTAAACGTGAGAAAATGTACAAGCTGATATTAACAGTAGCCGTGGTTTACTGATTATTTATCACCTAGATACAGCCACCGATAACTGCGGACTAGATCATTAACAGCACTATTATCAACAAAGCCTATATTAACTTGTATTACATTATGAATAATATAGTATATCATATTACAAAATTCACCACACGATTTGAAGCCTTGTTACAGAAGCTAACCACAACAGCCAGCTCTCTACTCTAAATAATAATGTTTTGTAAAAAAAAAGTAGCACAGGCCAGTAGTGGCGCAGGGGCATAAGTGTATGACTGTAAACGTTACTGGTTGTGGGTTCCATCCACATTCGGAAATGGAAATGGAGGAAATTTGATATTTATTTAAATTTATATTTTCATTTCTTCGCTCTGATGTCGAGACAAACTCAACACGTACTGACGAAGAACTCGAGGAAAAATGTACAACGAACTGTGTTAAGACTAGGTTCCCTTTGCCTATCCTGCTGTGTGCGAAATGTATTCCGTGAAGCTGATCTTTAAAGTACAGTATAGTTAAAAACAAGATTATATATTTTGTTGGAAATGCAAGAAGATAAATAATATTTATTACATTTATAATAATCTGAACAAAGAATTAAATCAGCTTCACGCTGTATTCCGCACACAGCAGGGTAGACAGAGGCTAGTGTTAAGACACTCCGTTCCCCACTTTATAATCTAAATAACAATAATATATAATAATAATCTGAATCAAAAAAATATATACCCAAAGAAATCTGGCATATTTCTAAAAATGTTACAATTTTTCAATGCTGTACGAACAATAATATTGTAGAGCGAGTTCCGATTGCGAATGTATGACGAATTGGTAATACTGATGAAACTATGAATATAATAAAATGTCTGTTCATAATCTACTTTATATTTATTGAAACTGGGTTAGTGATAAAAATTGTTCTTTAAGATCGATAGTGACAAAATCCTATTAGATTTCCTTCATTTGCTTTCATTTATATAAAAAAGCTATTTTGAAGCCAGTCGTGGCGCCGGGGCGCAAGTGTAACTGTAAATGCGACAGGCTGTGGGTTCGATTCTCATTTGAGGAAATTAAAATTTAATATCTTATTTTTTTCTGACGTCGAGGCAAGGCAAGGCGTTGAGAATGCCTCCAGAATTTGAAAGTAAATGTCTGTGAATGTAACACTACGTTCCCTGTGCTTATCCCGCTGTGTGCAGGATACAGCGTGAAGCTAAAAAAAGAATACTACATTTGTAAACATGCTAACACAATTCATAACAGGCAGTCAATTAACTTTTTACATACGCAATTATACTTTTAATTAGAAAATTAGGCCATTTTACAATATAGGTAATTTAGTTTTTGCCGCTCATTGCGCACCTTGAACGCGTAACCGACTTTATAGACATCGAAATCATATTGTGACAAGCACTTTTAAAGAAATTGAAACCATAGCGCACCTTGTAAAAAATAAATCAACATTATTTTTTTAGGTGCTGTGAAGAAATCAAAATATTAACTATATCATTTCCTTGAGTAGGAATCGAACCCACAACCTGTCGCGATTACAGTCATACGCTTGCGCCTCTATGCCACAATTGGTCTCAAAGTGACATATTATATAACATTTAAAGGGTTAAATGCAATCTATTTTGATTTATTTAATATCATTATTACTAATATGCATACGAGTATGTATGTATAGATGGGCCTATTATTTTTATATATATACATATAAGAGTCCAATTCTGTACAATCTACAATATGAAATGTCAATAACTATGGTCAAAGTAAAGGTCTAATCTAATTCCCATTAGGAGCGGCGTGACTTTTATAAGATCCTTTAACCTTTGAGAATATGGTAGGTCCGAGTTCTGTGCTATCTGACACATCTGTAACTAGTGGGTGGCGATTTGACTATATATTTTTTAAGTTCCCGCTGTTATACCACACATTTTGTAATAGACAGAGGGAGTCTAGGAACCTAGTGTTAAGACACTTCCTTCCCCCACTTTTCGGCGAATTCTGGAGACATTGCGTTTTGAATTTTGGAAGTCAACGCCACGCTTTGCCTCTACACCAAAACAACGAAATAGAGATACTAAGAGCTCATTTCCTCGAATGGGAATCGAACCCAGAACCTGTCACGTTTACACTTACAGTCCCTAGAAATAATCGTATACTAGTTTATATTTCACATGAGTTTAAAACAGCCTAGTCTTTATAATAATCAGCTTCACGCTGTATCCCGCACACTGCAGAGTAAGCAGAGGGAACCTAGTGTTAAGATACTCCGTTCCTCACTTTCTGCCGACTTCTGGAGGCATTGCGTGTTGAGTGGCAGAACTCAACGCCGCGCATGTCTTCGACACCAGAGCGAAGAAATGGAAATATAAATTTAAGTAAATATATCATCTTCTCGAGTGGGGATCGAAACCGCAACCAGTCGGTTTTACAGTCACACTTTGTACCCCTGCGCCACGACTGGCCTAACATTTATAAAAGTAAATGCACTAGAAACAAAACAATATCACATTTCAAAACAATCATATCTTTTCATGGGCAACAGAGCACAAGTGTATAATTTGAGGCGTGGACCTTACATCGACTCGCCTTTGCATTCTGTTGCAAACTATATGTTGCAACAATTTGGAATTATCATACAGCGTACTGGTGCACAACGCGCCTGTTGCACTGGATTACTCAAGAAGGGAAGTAGTGGGTGTTGGGAAGTATTATGGTTGCGGAGGTCAAAAGTAAAATTTCTCATTTTCTTTTTTAGATTTCTCGCGTCACGCTCAAGAGGTTGTGTGTTCGGCCAATTTGCGGTCAATATTGCATTATTGCTATGAGACTATGACCAAGTAGAGAAAGCCGATAAAATTGGGTAAATATATCAAACATTTTATCAGCTACGGTTTCGATTTTGATTGTCTTGGCTGCGACTTAATATTCATCATAATCTTTAATGTGATATATGCTATTTTCAATAAAAAAAAATCTGATCGCGCCCGCCCAATACTTTTCACACATAAAAAAACCCGAAAAACCTACAGTATTATTTTCAAAACATATTTGAAGAAACTTTCATACTCTATATCTATATTGTATTAATGTAATTCAAATGAATGCATAAAGAAACGGTGACTAACAACTAATTTAGTCGGAAACAGCCGTGGGCGACAATTAGCCGGATACTCGAATCAATTAGAATCATCAGGCAAATACCTCGTTGTTTCCTAAAATCAACCTTGACATCGTATTTAAGTATTTATTAGATGTAAATCCGCCTTTTGTCCGCCCGCCTACGGCATAGTCGTGATTTAAACAATTTTACAGGTACGTATGTATGTTTATATTAGAATTTGTGTTTTTAGTGTGTTTTCATATAAAATACATATATAAATATGATGATTTTAAAGGAAATATATGAATGTTTTAATATATAATGAATAATATAATTTTATCGTCATATACTTAATACGTTCTTCATGTCATCTTAAGAGGTATTTTCTTATTAGACACTTATGGCAGTGTTTTTCGTTATTTATCATATTCGATATAACTTTATTTTTTACTGACTCGCATGTAATATAAAAAAATATTGAAATTACTTATTAAAAATCGAATCTGTGATACTGATACAGTTTTTATCTACGAGTTTAATTAATATGTTTTATACTGAAATATGTATGTAGACATGTTTTTATACAAAAAATATGTGAATTTATATAAATATAATATATATATTAATACATACAGTAAACAACATAAGATTAATCACACTCACCATCGACTGCATGATGATATTTCTTAAACTAATTCTGGAGATCTCAAACGAACTGACTAAACGCTACTGTAAGCAGTACTCGCCTAGAGAATTTCGCCTAAGCGTGTGCACACAACCACCTTCAAAGTCGGAATGCTGTTGGTACGAGACCGCCCCCTTATATATGTGACACCCCGCTAGGTGGTACGTAATTGGAAACAATTAAAGCGCAATGCCGTAACTTTTTTAATTGTGATGCGTGATCGCTTGTTCGTGGTAAGGGATGTTTTTGAGGGTGATAATTTTTTATTTTATTTATTAATTTTTTATCTGTTTTTAATTTTTTTTTTATCCCAGAGTATGATGTTTTTTATATATTTATCTTTACTTATTAACAAAATAATATGGAATTAAATTTAAATAAAAATTATTTACTTTTGTCATTTATATGAATAAATAAATATGTATAGACATTGTTTTTTTAATGAAATTTCGTAAGCAAAAGGCCACAAATGTACTAGTCGAATAAGTCAGGACGACGCGTTGATGTCTTTTGTATGGTTTGTACGTAAAAAGTAGAGCACACAGATGTTAACCGATATTTGGTTTTAAAATTATTATTGTAGAGATATATTTCACATTTAGATACATGTCACAGATTCATCAGTTTTTTTTTATTTACATATATTTAAAATTATTTCAAATACCAATGAATTTTTACATTATATAAAATGAAATGTTTAGTTATTATATAATTATAACAATATGAATAAATAATTCTTATTTACTGAAATACATAATACTTTTCCTTGTAAGAGTCATAAATATATTATCAAAAAACCGTAAAATAGGTAATTTTATTTTAAATTTAAATTCTTTTAATTAATATTTCATATGCTTGCTTAACAATATTATATTTTCTGCGTAATCTCATTAACTATGTATATTTTTTAAACTTTTTTTTGTTCTTAATTATTCAATAAAAGTGTACATGAAAAATTATGTTAACTGTTCACGGTCGTTGGAATCTAAAACTTTTTACGTTGTATGTATATTTCTTTAGTTACGAGACTCTTAATAGGTTAATTTTAATTTACTTTGTTTTTGTTATAGTTTAGGGAAACAGGCGTTGTTTGTAAATATAGTAGTGTAGTCGTGGTGCAGTGGCACAAAGTGTGACTGTTACACCGACTGGTTGTGGATTCGATCCTCACTCAAGGAGATGAAATATTTAATTAAATTTATATTTCCATTTCTTTACTCTGGTGTCAAGGGCAAGCGCGGCGTTGAGTTCTGCCACTCAGCACGCAATGCCTCCTGAATTAGGCAAAAAATGAAAAACGGAGTTTCTTAACACTAGGTTCCCCCTGCAGTATACTGCTGTGTACGGAATACAGCGTGACGCTGATTTTTATATTTAAACATACGAGAGAAGAACCAAAGATTCAATCGAAGTTCAGATGGATCGTCTTATTAATTAAGAATATATTATGTTGGTTTTTTATTAAGGCTTGTTTATTTGATGTGATATCGCACAAAACCACCACTTGCGATTTTTTTAATATTTGGGATACGAGTGCTTCATATATCTGGCGAGTGTTTCATATATATAATATATTCTAGATCTATAGATAGATAGATAGATCTATAGATCTATGCATACGAATCACACCATCGTGATTAGAAACGCGATGGTTATGTAAGTTCAATTTTGATTCAAAGAAATGTTTTTTTTAAGTTTAACTTCTTTCCCCCATCTTTAAAATAAAAAAATATAAATTAATTATACTGTACTATACCTAAAAAAGATGTCAGGCATATATGCTGATGATGTCTGGCACTTTTTTTAGGTATAGTAGAATTTTTAAATATTTTTTATATTGCACATAAGCAAATCAAGGCTCCAAACTAGAAACTTAGAAATACATTTATATTACACTTATTAGTTATGAGCATAGTAAATAAATGATCGGGTAAATCCTGTTAGCTTAGTGGTTGACTTAAAAAAACCGGTTAAGTGCGAGTCGGATTCGCCCATAGAGGTTTCCGTACTAATTTCAGGATTGTAGGTCAATGGAAAGTACTCATTTTGTATAAACTAACTATGAATACTATGAACTACAAATATAAGTTTGTAATGATTTTTGTTTATAAAATACCTGTAAGCTTTTCATTTTTTTTTCCTTTATTGTAAGTTCTCACATCAGGTCAAATTTCATAACTGTAGTATTCTATAGGATTTGATAACGCGGCGAATTTCATACAAAAAGCAGCAAGATGATGCGTAAATGCTTGTATTTATTAATTGCGTACTAGTGGGGACTAGAAGCTTGATTTTTTCCGTGCATCAAGGGACCATAGACCTGAACATTTGATAATAATTTTAGCCGGATACATCTTGATACATCTTCAGACGGACAACAAAGCGATCATACGGGGGTGCCGTTTTTACCTTTTGAGATACGGAACCCTAAAACACACACAACCACAAACTACCATAAAACAGTTATAGAACAATTTTAACATATATAATTATATCATAGCATTTAATATGTAAAAAAAACTCTTAGTAGAAATATATTCATTATTTATAAACAGTATGTATTTAATATTTAATTCTGCACTAATTGCAGTGGCGCGCGCTCAATCAACTGGTTTTGTGTATCTACGGCGTTATTGATCTCATATTGATGGATACTTCAAATAGTTCAAATTTATATACATAATTTAAGTATAATCGAGATCCGTAATCGTGTATATTGATAGTGTAACTAGATTTTGCCTGTATATTATATCGTCTTACTATATAGCATTCCTTGATAGGTTTAAACTAGAAAAAACGTCGTTCATTTCGTAATTATAATTAATAAGTTTAGAATGTCTCCAAATGGAAAATATTTAATGACTAAATATATTTTTGCTTCTTTATTTTAAATTTTATTTGCGCCACGACGCAGTGGCACAAAGTTTGACTGTAAAATCGATTGGTTGTGGGTTCGATCCCCACTCGAGGAAATGAAATATTTATTTACATTTATTTTTCATTTCTTCGCTCTGGTGTCGAGGCAAAGCGCAGCGTTGAGTTCCGCCACTCAATACGCAATGCCTACAGACTTCGGCGGAAAGTGGGGAACGCAGTGTCTTAACACTAGGTTCCCTATGCCTACCCTGCTGTGTGCGGGATACAGCGTGAAGCTGATTTGATTTATTTTAAATGGTTATTACTGTACAAGTAGAAATATAGTATATGATTCAGTTCTCGAAACTTTTGCAAATATAGGTGGGTCTCGCAGTCCGATACAATTGTAATAGATCAAGGCTTTAGCCCTGTAACTATGGCAGTTAAAGTTTAACTATTATCACAAATCTAACAAACACAACAAGGAAATTCCTTTCTTAAAAAGATACTCACGATAACCTGCTCTACAATTTTAAAAATAGAAAATTACTAATAATATATGTAAGTATAGAGGGGCCGTCGTGGCCCACGATCACAATGGTCAACTCTAACGCAAGGGTTGTGGGTTCGATCATCACTCGAGGGAATGAATTATTACTTTTTAATGTTTTCATTTCTTTGCTCTGACACCAAGACAAAACGTCCGGCGTTACATTTCTCGAAAAATTCAGCGGAAAACGGGAACCGGTGTACCTTAACACTAGGTTCCCTCTGCCTACCCTGCTGTACGCAGGATACTATATCCTAGTGAAGCTAACATTCATTTATATGTAAATTTCATAAACAAAATGGAATAGGTAGGCGCATCATCATGTATGTCACACACCTTTCTATTAAATAGTTAAATTAATTCCATCGACGTAAAAGTCAAGTGATATCAATAAAAAACACGCCAGTAAGTACGTATACTGGATTCTCTCGGCCTTGAGGTCCCGTCTCCTCTCGCACCCTTGCAGCCTCACAACGTATGTTCCAGTCGATTGAATACACTATATTATTTTAATATAATTTCTGATTGCGTTAACTAAACAAATATTTATCAACGATTCTTGTTATCTATTTAATTTAATCTATTTAATTTATGTTCTAAAAAAATAAAATATAATTAGAGTTATCACTGTTATACCAAAACAACTGGCTGTTCATGGAATGTTTTTACTGTGCTTGTAATTGTTTTGTATTGTGGTGAGAATATAGTATGAATGTATGAATTTTAAACTACTTTACTGGACTTTACTTTTAAATTACTTTACGTTTTCTCTGGACGGATTTAAATATTTTTTTTGTTGTAGTGTTATTTAAGCAGAGCATGGCTAAGAATATAATAAATGTTGACTAATGGAACACCTAATAAAGAACAAAATGGATGGCTTTATTATCAGCGTGAAGCTGATAATAAAGAACCATAATAGACCAGCTAAATTATTAATGTAATAAAGTTTTTTTAAACGTAATGAGCATATTTTTTGTGGCGAAACTCAACGCCGCATTTTGCCTCTACACTAGAGCGAAAAAATACGTACAAGGCGATTCAGTTAAAGTGATATAAACTTAAATAAAAATCTGTTCATTAGTGCTTATATATACATATATATATAGTCAACACAGCATGTCCTTTTAAGGAAAATTTATGTGATATTTTTTTATTTGACCAAAAATAACATAGTTATTTAACCATTCTTTAAATCAGTCTTTCGGCTGGAACTTTGGAAAAAAATTTAAGTGAACAAGGTAGAAAGAAATCACGGTTTAGCGGCATGTGTGAATATAGTCTGGTAACCGCTTCCACTTCTAGCAACTGTGCTAAGAAACGCTATACATAAAGAGACTTATTTATACTTATTTAAAAAACTACATAAATATTTTTCTTTCCTAAATGTAAAAATGTAAAAATATTTAATAAATAGCATTCTCTCTTGCCAGACGATAATTCTTAATTATCTTTGGGTAGCGGAAATTTGTAAAAATCTCCCTAAAGAAGATGCTAACAACATAAGTGTAACAAGCGTATGAAAAATTTCGACGTAGCTTGATGAGACCGTATGGCTTAGTGGTCAG
Organism: Heliconius himera; assembly: GCA_021202915.1. NCBI lineage: Eukaryota > Metazoa > Arthropoda > Insecta > Lepidoptera > Nymphalidae > Heliconius > Heliconius himera. Next base: position 483,312 of record JAJHJA010000480.1, read on the forward strand.
AGCTCCTTGTCGGTTTCCAAAAGGCGCGAGTTCGAGTTCCGCTACGTTAATTTTTTTACATTTTCTAAATAAGTATATATCAATAGTTCATTTATTTATAGTAAACGTATATACATTGCTTATATTGTTATAGCGAAATATACATATGTGCTCAATAAAATTTACTCAATTAAAATCTTCAATCTGACCACTGAGCCATACGTGAGAACGTATGGCTCAGTGGTGGAGGCGCTACGACCACTGACCCATACGTTCTCACGTATGGCTCAGTGGTCGTAGCGCCTGGTCGGTTTCCAGGAGGCGCGAGTTCAAGTCCCGCTACGTTCAAATTTTTATACGTTTTCTAAATAAATATTTTTCTTCTCTAAGTGTGGAATAAGACTTTTAAAAAAAAATAAAAATATTGATATGTTTGGTGTTTTACTAACAAAACATTCTTATTTTGTTGTAACCTACTATGCAGTTCGTTGTAATGTCGGCCAACGTTTGTTATTTTTTATTATCATTTAGTGTGGATTAAAATTTAAATATAACTATTCCCACGCTTCTATGTAATTTTTAACTAACGTAACGTATTATACATACATATTTTTTTATAATTTGTGAAACCTCTTACAACATACTCTTCTATGTCGAACCTTTGTGACCAGTTATTATATTCGCAGCTATTTTTCCATTTTCCCATACTGTTCTGGAAATATCTTCAATGTAGTTTTCATCAATCAGCCTAAAATCATTGAGCTACATTTTATGTCGATTTAAATAAGAAATTCACATATATTTACATTAACATATATTTAAAATTTTTAAATGATATTAATATTAAAACACTGTATTTTATGTTCACATTACCAGAAATATTTTTTTTTATTTTCCTGTTATATTCTTTAAATTAACGTAGTTGAAATTTTATATACCTACTTAGTCTGGCCATAAATACTGTTACAATTAAAAATAAACAAAGTGTTAAGTGCTTTTGAATTTGGAATTTGTCAATTTTACACGATTGTTCATAGCGTTTTTTATTTTCGCGCCAATATATTGTAAAATATTTTGTTTTTTATATTTTTTTTGGGTGTGTTGTGTTGTCTTTTGAATGGCGAAACTCAAAGCACTTCATCTTAACCCAATGGAGATAGTAAAAATAAGTTTAATAATTTCATTTGAGGCATAAATCCATCAAAATTATATGATTTCATGCCTCAAGGAATACAAAAACCAGTCGGTTATTTATATGCTTCATTTATTACTTATGCTCGATCACGTATGAAATGCTGTCCCGTCAGATAATGAGAATAATGAAATGGAATGTGGAGTGTGCACCTGTTTTCGAAAAAAGGTGCCTATTCGTTGCTATTTCATTTATACGGAAACTTTTGAAGAATATAATATAAATAAAGCCAGTCGTGGCGCAGAGGTACAAGCGTGTGGCTAAACGCGACAGGTTGTGGGTTCGATTTCTGCTCGAGGAAATGAAATATTTAATATTTTAATTTCTTCGCTTTGGTGTCGAGACAGAATGCCATGCCAGAATAGGTGGAAAGCGGGAGGCGGAGTATCTTAAAACTAGGCACCGTCTTACAGCTTCTAACATTCATATTTAGGAAATATTATAAATTTTTGGAAGTGTTATTTAATATTATAAACAAATTCGAAATAATTTAGCAACCGCGTCAAATGTTAAATGCAGTAGCCTATATCTAAATCGTGGCTCCCCTAGACTATGCTAGACGATTATCGGACAGATACCAGTAACTGGTAAAAAGTAAGTTCACGTATTCGTTTTTATTACCAACCTGTTATGATTTCAGGGAGTGTGGTAAGGTTTTCTTCAAATTAATATTCTTAGTAACAAAAGTATTTATACTATTAGTTACTACATTTTTTATTTAACAGATAGTAAACACTATAAAGTTTCAAGTTTAATTTTCAAATTTACTTCAGAATTAATTACTTTCTCCATCTCTTAATCTTTTTATGTAATGCAATCAATCACATCAGTTTTGTTCTTTTTATCACTCCACTCCATTTTAATATAACAAAATATTTTACAATATATTGGCGCGACAATAAAAAACTCAATGAGAAATCGTATAAAAATGACAAATTCCAAATTCAAAAACACTTAATACTTTGTTTATTTTTAATTGTAACAGTATTTATGGACAGACTAAGTAGGTAATATAATCTTACCTACGTTAATTTAAAAAAAATAACAGGAAAATAAAAAAAAATGATTTCTATATAATGTTTTTCTCTGTTAATAATCCATTTTAAAGAATATAATAATGATGCTAAAAGATACGAATAATATGTCTTTAAAAATATATATACACGAACTAAAAAGTTAAATAGATTTTCCATCGACAATCATAAATAGATTTTGTAATAATAATTAGTTAAAGTTAACTTAAAATTAACTTTGCTTTAGTAGACATTGTCTATAGTATTTCACTAATCTACAGTCGAGATAGACATAACCCCATTTATTATGGTTCGTGTTTGTTAAACGGACGTCTGGCAGATGATTACGTAATTCATAATTAAAAACCAGAGGCCAGTCGTGGCGCAGCCGCACGAGGTGTGACTGTAAAACCGACTGGTTGTAGGTTCGATCCCCACTCGAGGAGATGAAATATTTACTTAAATTTATATTTCCATTTTCTTCGCTCTGGTGTCGAGGTTAAGCGCGGCGTTGAGTTCTGCCACTCAACACGCAATGCCTCCAGAATTCGGCAGAAAGTGGGGAACGGAGTGTCTTAACACTAGGTTCCCTCTGCCTACCCTGCTGTGTGCGGGATACGGCGTGAAGCTGATTTTGATTTTAATTTTATAATTAAAAACACAAACTAATCTCTATAGTGGCTCGTTTATTTGTATTTGTGTTGCTACTTACAACTAAGAGGCGTGGCTTATTATAATTACATAAAGCAACCTTACAAGCAATTATTTAAATAATTTCCTGTAATAAATCAAGATAAAACATATTAGTCTATATTACTAAATTTTTGTTTTAAAATATTTTTAATATTATCATGTTCATGGATCTTTGAGAAAAATATTCTAATAAGAAATTATTTTTTAGATAAACTAAAAAAAAATGATTACTATAAGTAATACTAGTACTACACTAGTGTATCGTGCAGGATTTCAAGTATCTATATTTTGAATTTGGATTCTTATTTAGTTTTCTTTTTATTTTGGTTATTACTTTATTTGTTGGCTGATACCAATATATGGAGTAAGAGAGAGAGAGAGAAAGCACAGTTTTAATTACTCTATAAAAGCCTAATACAATTAAAACGAAAAAGAATTTTTCAAAAATAAGTGATTTTTTCAAACAAAATAAATAAGAAAATTATCGCAGACACAAGCCTATCAAAGCGACAATATCGCATACGCCTCATTCACAAAATTGAATTGTAGGTATTGGCGGTGAAGTTGAATGTTGTTTAGATGAATTATTAAAAATAGATTATTGCGTAAAATAGGACGAGAGATATCCCTTCAAAAACATATATACTAAAACCTACTTAGACAGAAAATGTATACTAAAACTTACTTAGTTTTAGTCCCTCGAAACTTCAAAGGTTAACAAATAAAAAAAAATAAAGTCGGTATACGGACAAAAATGTTATGTCATAACATGACAAGAAAACATTGATGAAAAATGGCATACTTTTATTAATTCAATTGAGTATATTACAAACGAGTTAATTGAAAATTACAAATATTTCAGCTTCAGCTTCACGCTGTATCCCGCACACACAGGGTAGGTAGAGGGAACCTAGTGTTAAGACACTCCGTTGCCCACTTTCTGCCGAATATCGGAGGCATTGCGTGCTGAGTGACAGAACTCAACGCCGCCCTTTGTTTCGACACCAAAGCGAAAAAATTTAAAAAATAAATTTGAGTAAATATTTCATCTCCTTGAGTGGGCATCGAACCCACAACCAGTCGGTTGTGCAGTCACACTTTGTGCCACTGCGCCACGACTGGCCTCAAATATTAAAATAAATTAATATTTGCCCTCGTCGATTAAAATATTTTTCAGTGAAATTATGCAGATTAACAACGACATTGACAAGTAACAATGGCTGGATAGATGCGTCATAACCGTTTATACGCTTGTGATGACTCGGCAAACTTTTTTTTTTCGCCGCAAACTCTCTTTGATTTGTGTTCAAAAACCGACACTGGTAAGAATCAGCTACAAGCTCTCGTAAGCATGGGTATATGAATAATTACCCTAGAATAGTCTGGTGCCAAAAAAATTAACCTAGAAAAAATTAAATAAAACAACATTTATAAGAAAATATCTGTTCAAAGTCCTGCACAGCACAGCACCTCAAAAAAATCTCTAAATACACTAATGAACGGAATCTGTCACAGGCCATGACAAGGTAACAGAAGTGACTTATCACATCAAAAATAGTTATCTTATTACATCATTTTTATTTTTGTGAAATTTTTAAAATATATATTTTTATATATTTTTAAAATACATAGTACCAGGAAAAGCAGGGACAGACCGCTAGTCATTTGTAAATATGTAATTATAGAACAGGTATACGATCTGTTTATTGCACTTGTATTCTAATTTTAAAATTACGTAGGCTGGTCTAAACACTGACAGACTTAATGTGACGACTGGCGACCTGTCCAGGTAAAATTCTTGTAACGATTTCTACTTTTCAATAAGTATGAGAGATTAATAATTATTTTGGTACCTATCGACTATTTGAAACGTTGTGTAATAAATTTAAAATATATTATTATTGATTATTTATATCTATTTGGATTTAACAATGATAAGGTTTCAATCTGAAATATCCATCAGATAGTTATTTATTAGTCACAATCTTGAAATTGGTACAGACCCCTCTGTGGGAGAGTCCGATTCACGCTTGGTCGGTTTTTTCTTAAATTACAACAACACACAACACTTAATTAAACATTCGTATTTCAAAGAAAGATGAAGAAAGGACGGAATGCAAGATCAGTGTAAATAGCAAGATATTGGAACAAGAGAATGAAGTGGTGTATTTGGGAAGTATGATCAGAAGAGATGGAAGATATGAGATGGATGTGGAAAGGCGTATTGCTGCCGGTAACAAGGTTAACGGAGCTTTAGCTGCATTGATGAGACGGCGAAACGTCAGCACAGCTGCGCGTTTGGCCGTACACAATGCAGTGTTGGAACCGACGCTGTTATACGGCAGCGAAACGTGGGTATTACAGAAGAAGAATGAAAGAAAGATGAATGCAGTGGAGATGCGATCGTCGTTGATATGCGGAGTCAGCTTTGCTGATATAGAGACCTTAGAGTTTGGCGCTCCGTTCTTTCTGACTACCCCGCTAGGGATAAAACGTGAAACTAAGTTAAGTTTAAGTTAAATATATTTTTTATATTTCAAGCGAACGTAGCCTCATGGTAGCCGCTAGTACTTAATATTTTCTTTTCCTCGCTCTAGGGATGCGACCAAATGCACAGCATTGAGTTCCGCTGCTTAACACGCAATGCCTATAGACGTAAATGGGACGTAGGGAACAGAAGTGTCTTAATGTAAACGAAGTGTCTTAGGTAACACTAGGTTCCCAGGTTCCCTCTGCCTACCCTGCTATGTTCAGAATACAGCGTGAAGCTAAAAAAATGTAGAAAAAAAAAATTAAACACAATTTAGCTAATTATTGTTATGAATAGGGATATTTTTTTCTTCCGACATTATTTATAATACATATGTGAACGATATAAAATTTTAAAAATTATACACAATATTTTATGTTTATCGGGTGTTATAATAGAAAATAGTTTTAATTATAAAAAAAAATCAGCTTCAAGCTGTATCCCGCACACAGCAGAGTAGGCAGAGGGAACCTAGTGTTACTCCGTTCCCCACTTTCTGCCGAATTCTGGAGGCATTGCGTTGACTGGCAGAACTCAACGCCGCGCTTAGCCTCGACACCAGAGCGAAAAAATGGAAATATAAATTTAAGTTAACATTTTATCTTCTCGAGTGGGGATCGAACCCACAACAAACAGTCGGTTTTACAGTCACACTTTGTGCCCCCGCACCTATCCTGGCACTGGCCTGAATAATATAATAGGAAATAATTCAAATTATCTTTAATTTTTTTTACACCACAGATTACGGTCAACTTTATAGCTACATAGTAGGCGGCAGTAAACAGCAACGATTCATTAAGGCACTAAATCAATAAATCACAATACTATATTTATTAATATTAACAACAATCTGTCATTATTAATAATACTATAGATTGGGATATGAATAAGCTGGAATATGGAACGAGGATTTGCTCTCATTAAAACAGTATTCAAATTAACTGATATTATATTAATAATTAATTGTAATAGATGTTAATTGATGCAATAGTCATTTTTCATATAATATATTGACTGAGTAAATGTTTATTTTTTTTACACACATAGCAGAGTAGGCAGAGAAAACCTAGTGTTAAGACACTCCATTCTTCACTTTCCGCCGAATTTTTCGAGGTATTGCGTGTTGAGTGGTGGAACTCAAAGACACGTTTTGCCTCGACACCAGAAAATTTTAATAAATATTTCAATTCCGCGAGTTGGGATCGAACCTACTACCAATCGATTTTACAGTTTTTTTTTCAGCTTCACGCTGTATCCCGCACAGCAGGGTAGGCAGAGGGAACCTAGTGTTAAGACACTCCGTTCCCCATTTTCTGCCGAATTCTGGAGGCATTGCGGGTTGAGTAGCAGAACTCAACGCCGCGCTTAACCTCGACACCAGAGCGAAGAAATGGAAATACAAATTTAAGTAAATATTTCATCTCCTCGAGTGGGGATCGAACCAACAACCAATCGGTTTTACAGTCACACTGCGTGCCGCTGCGCCACGACTGGCCTCAGTCAGGACTTTACAGTTACACACACTTAATATTCACTAATTAAATGTTTAATTTTAATGTGACAATAGAAGTACATTTAGATTAGTGTTACAACATTTATAATTATATGGAAGCACTTGTTTACCAATAGTTGAGATCCGGTTTGGTGATTGCCTACTTGAGATATATGTGTTTTATTTGCTATTCTCAAACGGTAATTCAACATATAAATAAAATGGTTCATATCTGAGGCCAGTCGTGGCGCAGAAGAACAAGCGTGTGACTGTAAACACGATAGGTTTTGAGTTCGATTCCCACTCGAGGAACTGAAATGTTTAATATTTTCATTTCTGGTGTTGGAACAATGCGCGGCGTTGAGTTCCGCCACTCTACACGCAACGCCTCCGAAAATCGGTGAAAAGTGAGAGTGGATCATCATAACCCTAGGTTCCCTATGCCTACCCTGCTATATGGGAATACAGCGAATGCGAATAATTTCTTTTTTCTCAGCTTTGCTCTTTTTCCTATTATATCAGGTAGGCAGAGAAAGCTTAGTGTGTGGCTCTCCGTTTGCCAATTTAATTCTGATGTTTGAAGGATTGCTGGTTGAGTGTCGGAACTCTACACCGTGTTTTGTCAACCAGATTGGGAAAATGAAAATGATTAAAAATAAACCTACAACCATCACGTTTACAGTCAGATGCTGCCGCGACGACCTATCAATTAATTCTTTCTTTCAGCTTCACGCTGTATACCGCACACACCAGAGTAGGGAGTAGAGGGAACCTCGTGTTAAGCCACTCCGTTCCCCACTTATCGCCGAATTCTGGAGGCATTGCGTGCTGAGTGGCGGAACTCAACGCCGCAATCATCAATTAATTTATTTATTTATTTTATCTTCACACTGTGTCTTGCAAATAGCAGGGTAGGCAGATGGAACCTAGAAACGTAATTTTGATACACTTCCGTTCCCCATTTTCTACCAAATTCTCGAGGCATTGCGTAATTAGTGGCGGATGCCAATACCGCTCTACCTTACCTCGTTACCAGAAGGAAAATAAAAATAATCAATATTTCATTACCCCGAGTGGGAATCGAACCCACACCCGTCACGTTTACAGTCGCACTAGTCCCCTACATCACTTAGGCCTCTAATCAATTCTTTCATACTTACAATAACGATATATTTCAACTTTTAAACAATTATTAAACAAAATCTGTTTATAATTTCGTTTAATAATTAGTAACGCCCTTCTACTAATTAACATTTATTATAAGACTTTTCATTTCATTCAGTCGGAGTTATTATAGTATGATCTATAACAGTGATTCTCAATCTTTTTTTCACACAAAGAAAAAGGTAAAAATTATTTACTTCAACACACGCAGGTACTAAGAAAAAACGCGTTGCAAAGCAAATAATAAAATAATTTGCTTTTTTTGTGGATTTAAATATATATTAATGTTAAAAATTATATATTTTTAACATGAATATATTTTAATAATATTAACATTATTATATATTTGCAAAAGTGCCGCGGCACAGTGGTTGAGAATCACTGATCTATAAACTTTCGCTTTTACACGCTCGCGTTCTGTCCATTGAGATCGAGCGTTTTATATAACTTATATTAGAATTTTTATAAACTTTAAATAAGTAATTAATTGAATAATACTGCAATTGTGGCGCATATTGTTTGAAAGTAAATATATTAATTTTTAAAATATATATTTTTTTTATTTCGTAAAATTAAGCAAAGGGTCCGCCACCCAACACGCAACTTCGATGTTGTTTTTAGCTTCAAGCTTTGTCTCTCATATAGCAGAGAGAACATAGTATCAAATCTCTCCATTCTCCGCTTTCCACACGAATACATTGTAACTCGAGCGGCGGAACTCAACACCGCCAACGTCTTATCTTGCCAAAAACATTGAAATGTAAAAAAAATATTCTCATTGGGGATCGAACCCCCAACCATCATGATATCAGATAAAGTGCGCCCCGACTACCTCGCATTACTGCCTATAACGCATTATACGAAATATGCAGAATAAAATATGAATCATTGTTTTAATTCCAAGGATACTTGAAGGAAAAGAATTACTAGAAATATATGAAAGGTGTGATAATAACATATTTCTAGAAACCGACAAGCATTAACTGTAAACGAGAATACAAAAGTATTTTATTTCCTAAAAGTATAAAAATGAGGCCAGTCGTGGCGCAGCGGCACAAAGTGTGACTGTAAAACCGACTGGTTGTGGGTTCGATCCCCACTCGAGGAGATGAAATATTTACTTAAATTTATATTTCCATTTCTTCGCTCTGGTGTCGAGGATAAGCGCGGCGTTGAGTTCTGCCGCTCAACACGAAATCCCTCCAGAAACTGGCAGAAAGTGGGGAACGGAGTGTCTTAACACTAGGTTCCCTCTGCCCACCCTGCTGTGTGCGGGATACAGCGTGAAGCTGATAAAAAAAGTAGAAAAATATTGTTATATTGAAAGTATAAAAATATAGTTATATTTTTTTTTTTAACTTTTTAAATAAAAAAAAACCTTTTTATAATACAATATTCTTAACAATTTAATAATCATTTTCCTTCCTAAGAAACTAATTTTGTAAAAAAGATTTTGTAAATAAAGTACTTTTTGTTGTAAGTTTAAAATAAAGTACTTCTATAACAATATTAAAAATGATAAATGAAATGTAATTTTTTTTAAGAAATGTTATGTTCTTGTCGCGATACGGACATGTCAAAATCAATGTGAACATTAAATAATCTATCAAATATAATGGCATTTGGCTACGTATAGGCATATTACATGTTATAAAAAACAGAAATTGAGTAATGGTTCTTTATATATTTATTATAGTTTTATTTAAACACAATAATTTACAAACATATTGGTATATTAAAATGTTAAAATAAATTGGCTGAGGCTAGTCGTGGTGCAGGAGCACAAAGTGTGACTGTAAAATCGACTGGTTGTGGGTTCGATCCCCACTTGAGGAGATGAAATATTTATTTACATTTATATTATCATTTCCTCTCTCTGCAAAGTGCGGCGCTGAGTTCCGCCACTCCACACGCAATGCCTCCAGAATTCGGCGGAAAGTGAGGAACGGAGTGTCTTAACACTAAATTCCCTCTGCCTACCCTGTTGTGTGCGGGATACAGCGTGAAATTGAAAAAAAATCTTATATTGATTATAAAATATATTTTACTCTAAGTTACAATTCTTTAATATGTACATACATTAGAATGATGTTTATGTACATTATTAGAATCATTATTTAACTTTACAAAAGTAACAATTGACATTTAGTATATCAACAATATGATTGTATCTATCGCACACTAAACACTGAGACGTGCGAAGAGAGAAGAGTGAAGCGTCTCTCCGAAATACGGCTAGTGCTGTGGGTTAGAGTGAGAGAGGAGGAACCGGCCTCCGCTACCGTATGCGTGAGAGAAAGGGAAGCCAAACAGACTGTCACCGTTACGCGTTACGTTAAATAATCGATGTTCGTCACCCAACGTACACCGTATATTTTCAGCTTCACGCTGTATACTGCAAGCAGCAGAGTAGGCAGAGGGAAACTAGTGTTAAAATACTCCGTTACCCACTTTCCGCTATATTTTTAAGGCATTATGTATTGAGTGGAGGAACTCAAGACCACGCTTTACCTATTTACCAGACCGAAAAAATAAAAATATTAATATTATGTATTATAATTAATTTCCCTAAAGGGGATTATTACCAGCAAACATCACGTTTACAGTCACACACTTGCGCCACTGCACCACGACGGCCTCACTATAAAATACTAAATTATTGTAAAATGAATGAATATTGTTATTTCACCAACTAAATCATCAATGTCCATTAAATATTTAACAACCGTAGCGTCTTCACGCTCTGTAAAGTGATTAATTCAAATCAGAATCTGTATCACAATCAAATTGAATTTATTCGCCCATAGAGGTTTAAAGCCTTCATTTAAACGTAATTCTAGTTTAGTTTTACCTTTTACTATTGCAAGTTTTCATATAAGTATTACTGCTATGCACTTTACAAACTATGGAGTTACAATTTTCGACCCTCGATAACATCAAGATTAATTCATTTCTATGGAATCCTCAAAAATAGCTCTTAACTAGCTAATATTAAGGTGTATTTTCCATATAGAAATAAGCTATTGTATTATTCTTGGCTGGAAATAAAATACATGCGTGCACAGACTCTTTGATTTTTCGGTCTATTTATTTCTTAGTCATTAAACTATTAAAATTGTTTTCAATTGCTTCAGTGTTAATTTTTTTTGCATGTTTATTATACACACAGAGACATGGTGATCACACAGCAAGGTAGGCAGAGGGAACCTAGTGTTAAGGCACTCCGTTCCCCACTTTCTGCCGAATTCTGGAGGCATTGCGTGTTGAGTGGCAGAACTCAACGCCACACTTTGCCACGACACCAGAGCGGAGAAAAGGAAATATAAATTTAAGTAAATATTTCATTTCCTCGAGCGGGGATCGAACACACAAGCAGTCGGTTTTACAGTCACACTTTGTGCCATTGCGCCACGACAGGCCTCAAATTTTAATAAAGGCATAATATTTATAATTAAATATTTATTGAGGCCGGTCATGGCGCAGCGGCACGAGGTGTGACTGCAAAACCGATTGGTTGTGGGTTCGATCCCCACTCGAGGAGATGAAATATTTATTTAAATTTATATTTCCATTTCTTCGCTCTGGTATCGAGGTTAAGCGCGGCGTTGAGTTCTGCCACTCAACACGCAATGCCTCCAGAATTTGGCAGAAAGTGGGGAACGGAGTGTTTTAACACTAGGTTTCCTCTGCCTACCCGGCTGTGTGCGGGATACAGCGTGAAGCTAATTTAATTTTAATTTTTAAATATTTATTAAAATATATATTGAAACTATTTCCAGGACTATAAGCGTGCGACTGTAAATGCGACAGGTTGTATGTTCGATCTCTATTGAGTGGGTTACCTTCAGAAAATGAAATGTTTAATATTTTCATTTCGTCGGTCTGATAAAAGGGGAAAGCGCGGCGTTGTGTACCGCCATTGTATACCAACACGCAATGCCGCCAGAATTCAGTGGAAAATGGGGAACAAAAATGTCTTAATGAGAACTTGACACATGGATGAACACATGATTTTGAGGTCCTCTCCGCCTACCCTACTATGTGCTAGATACAACGTGAAGATTAAAAAAACAGAAAAATACATTAAAATTTATGTTAGTTCACTATCAAATTTTAAATTTCCAAAATGTGAAACATAAACAAAAAGACATATGGCTAGTAGATATAATTTAAAGGCAATCCGCATTGTGATTAATGTTTTTCCTTAAGATACGGCTACGACAGCATATTTTTACAATAAATCACTTTATCACTATTTCAATTACAATATTTCTTAGGTTGATGTCCAGATGGTACACGTGGGTCCAGAATATACGGATGATTTAAAAATAATAAAAAAAAATCCACTCGTTGGACTCGTTGGACTCGCCCACCGAGGGTTCCGTACCAATTTCTTGATAGTAGGCCAACGGAAAGTGCAATTTATAAAAGATGACAAACTTAACTATATGCACTCATTTTGTATGAAGTGAATTACAATTATAAGTTTGTCATGATTTTTTTTCTAAGAATACCAATAAATTTTCCAAATTATTTACCAAATTTCTAGATTCTGAGTTCACGGAGCTGTAGGTAGATTTTGATTCTCTTGTGAGTTTCGAAAATTTGCGGCATAAACGCCTATCTTTTGACTGTGTTGGCTTAGAAGTTTGATTTTTAACAACTCCAAGGGACAGTAGACCTCAATATTTGATATAAATTTCAGTTTGATACCTCCCAGCGTCCCTGAACAAAAGGGTCTTGACAGACGGATGGACATACGGAGAACAAAAAGTTCCTATAAGGGTCCATTTTTTCCTTTCGAGGTACGGAAATTAAAAAAAAATATTAATTTATATGTCTTTGAATATATTATAATAATAACTTAATTCTTAAATTCTCAAAGTAAGTACATACACAAACATACATACGCAATCTGGTTATAACATAATTAAAAAATCTTTCTTAACACTCGATTCAATATACCACGACACGTACTTGACCACAGTTTCGACACGCATTTGATGGAAGCTTTATAAAACATTTTTTATTGGACCGGAACAGTGTTACATAAAAAAAATATGCATTGAAGTTAATTTTAGTGAGAGTTATATTTCCACATATTATTAATTTCATAAACGGTTTCAAATTCAAATTCAAAATATTCTTTATTCAAATAGACTATTATAAGCACTTTTGAATCGTCGAATGAACGTAAGGCTGGCTACCACCGGTTCGGAAGGCAGTTCTGCTGAGAAGAGCCGGCAAGAAACTCAACAGTTGCTCTTTTCATTTTATACAATTACACAGAAAGGTATCTATGATGGACAAAATCTATCTTAGATATTATTTTAAATCATGTTTCCATTACATTTTGGGGTACCCATAAAATAAATAAAAAGACTAGCTTTTTCATTACATAAATTACATAAATAAAACAAACCGGTTAAGTGCGAGTCGGACTCGTCCACCGAGGCTTCCGTACCAATTTCAGGATAGTAGGGCAATGGGAAATACAAAGTAGAGGTTATAAAAGTCGCCAAACTTAAATTTGCGGGCATATGCACTCATGTATAGTGTTTTATTGCAATTAGTGTTGTGTTTTTCTTATTAAATAAATTTACACTTTTTGTGTTTTTTCTTTATTTGTATTATAAGTTCTCACTTCTTGCCAAATTTCATAACTGTAGGTCCTCGGGTTAAAGTCCATGTATAGATCCAAGTCCACATAAGAGTAGGTCCACCCTATAAATTTTGATTACATAATGAAGCAAAATCGTTACATAAATGTTTATATCTTTTGATTGCCCTGATTTAGAAGTTTGATTTTATCTGTTTTAAGGGAGTATTTGATATTAATTTCAGCTTAATACCACCACGCAATCTCGGGACAAATGGTCTTACTAAACTAAAGTAAACTGACGGAAAGACGGACAACAAAGTGATCCCATAAGGGTTCCGTTTTACCTTTCGAGGTACGGAACCCTGAAAAGAACAGCTTTTGAATTACAAAGATTATCCATATACAGAGATACATACTTCGTATTTGTGGGTTCAAAACTGAAGAAAACTGCAGATAATATGTAAAATGAAGCCAATCGTGGCGCAGGGGCACAATTGTGTGACTGTGGGTTCGAATCCCACTCGAGGTGATAAAATATGTAATAATTTCATTTCTTCGTTCAACACGCAATGCTTTCAGAATTCGAAGGAAATTGGGGAGCGGAGTGTCTTAACACTAGGCTCAATCTGAATACCCTACTACATACAAGTTACAGCGTGAGGCTAAAAAAAAATACAAAATGCAAAAAAAAAACCAATTTTAACATTATTTTAACAGATTTATTAAAATAAAAACATATTTATTATACTATGTCACGTCACTCATACAAGAATGACATAAATTGTATTACATACGAGTCAAATTGAGCCTCATTTCGTGTAGTAGGGTGCAATTGTCTCCAAACCACATCTAGCTGTCTATCAGTATGACTCAATAGACAAACAGCCATCAAACATACCTTATACCATTCACTTGTAATTTGGAATACCGACGTTACTAAGCAAAGACCTAAAGGCAGTTTAGAAATGATACAACAATGTTTTTAAAAATTAACATTTATTTTTATTTATTGATCTATATTAATTTATTAATCTTTTATATATATTTTCAATTGCTAAGATACAACCGTACCGAATATGGAGCTTTACCCGAAAAAGAAATCTATACTCGTTTACGGCCAGAACTTCTTTCCTGTAAATCATACTGGTAGCATTGGTTCGCACCAACAAATGCTTACTACAGCGCCTCCTGGTCAGTTGTTACCGTAACTAAAAATACTAATCTAAAAACATAAATCAAATCAGCTTCACGCTGTATCCTGCACACAGCAGGGTAGGCAGAGGGAACCTAGTGTTAAGATACTCCGTTCCCCACTTTCTGCCGAATTCTGGAGGCATTCCGTGTTGAGTGGCAGAACTCAACGCCGCGCTTAACATCGACACCAGAGCGAAGAAATTGAAATATAAATTTTAATAAATATTTCATCTCCTCGAGTGGGGATCGAACCCATAACCAGTCGGTTTTACAGTCACACCTTGCGCCGCTGCGCCACGACGGGCCTCAAAAAAAATCTAAAAACATGCTCGAGTCAAATTCAAACCCATCACAGAAAATCGTATTAAAATCGAACTAGTGGTTTCGGAGATAAATGGCAACATTGGTCTATGCAAACTCACATACAAACAAATAGGATATTTGTCACTCCAAACGCATATACCGTCCTTTTCGTCGTGGTTAAAAAAATGATTACATTTTATCACAATAATATGGCACTTCCAAAAATATTTTCTATATATCCTTACAACGTTCTTGTCACAGGAATAGTATCCGAATGTCTAAGCGTTGAGGGCTATAAAACTGTAATAAACTGTGTGGCAAATATCTTTAAAAAAAAAAAAGATATCAGCTTCACGCTGTATCTCGCACACAGCAGGGTAGGCAGAGGGAACCTAGTGTTAAGACACTGTTCCCCACTTTCTACCGAATTTCGAAGGCATTGCGTGTTTAGTGGCGGAACTCATCGCCGTTCTTTGCCTCGACATTAGAGCGAATAAATGGAAATATAAATTTAAATAAATATTTCATTTCCTCGAGTGAGAATCGAACCCACAACCATCGCGTTAGAGTCACATTCTTGTGCCCCTGGGCCACGACAGCCTCAATTTTGGCAGTTTTACGTTTAGCGGCAAATATCTTGAAATAAATAAATAAAATCTTATAATCTTTATATTATATATATGTATTTAACTCTTTAAGTCCCTATTAGGCGTCTCACGTTGCGCAATCTAATAAGACAAGCCCCAATTAGTTTTGATTTCACAAACACATAACACTTCTTGTTCTATATAATCATACATTAGAGGTGATAATTATATGCCAGCCATTTTTATACCTTTAGGCCATTTTCCTTGGGCGCTCAAGAGAATAGATTAGCAAGATTTTAGGACAAACACGTTTCATTTTAAAACTTATTTGAGAATATAATTTTTGGCTGTATAACGTTCAGCTCAAAGCAAATTAAAAAATTTAAAAATACTCCTATAGTCTTATCTTGTATATTTTTAGATTAAAATACATTTATTTTAATATATGAAAAATGTATGTATATTTGAAATAACAACTCTATGGCTAACATGATTCCTATTGCGCCACATGGGTATTTTCGTGAATATGCAGCTGCACGCTATATCCCGTATTAAGCAGGGTAGGCACAGAGAACCCAGTGCTAAGCAACTCCGTTCCCTACTTTCCGCCGAAATTTTCGAGGCATTACATATTGCGTGGAGGAACTCAACGGCTTTTGCCTTGGTGCCAGAGCAAAGAAATGAAAATATTAAGCTCGATCCTTAATTAATAATTAAGTATCCTGCACACAGCAGAGGGAACCTAGTGTTAAGAAACTTCGTTCCCCACCTTCCGTCGAGTTTTAGAGGCATTGCGTGTTGAGTGGCGGAACTCGACACCAGAGTGAAGAAATGAAAATATAAATGTAAATAAATATTTTATTTCCTCGAGTGGGGATCGAACCCACAACCACTGAATTTGACAGTCACACTTTGTGCCGCTGCGCCACGACTGGCCTCAAGCTTAATATTTTCATGCATTTAAATTTATATTTCCATTTTGCCCATAATCATCGCCACGACGGCCTTAATTTTGGCGGTTTTTCTAAATAATCTCACTGAAATCGTAATTCCGAAACTGGTCGCGCGGCATGCCACGGTTTAATAGGAACCTTTATTTGTCTATTATTAAAGTGACAAGTGGTTTATTATAGCATTGCTTGCCTCGCCAGAACTGGAAATTGAAATGTTTATAAAATATTTCACAACGAATGGAAAGTGTGTAGGGCACATAGCTAATCAATAATTTGACAATAGTGGCCCTACGTGGGTAGTGGTGCTTTTTACTTTTTTAATACAGTAAATAATTTTATTGTTATATATTTAATTATTTTTATTATTTGTAGAGGCCAGTCGTGGCGCAGGGGCACAAAGTGTGACTGTAAAATCGACTGGTTGTGGGTTTGATCCCCACTCGAGGAGATGAAATATTTATTTACATTTATATTTTCATTTCTTCGCTCTGGAGTCGAGGGGAAAGCGCGGCGTTGGGTTCCGCCACTCAACACGCAATACCTCCGGAAGAAATTGGCGAAAAGTGGGGAACGGAGTGTCTTAACACTAGATTCCCTCTGCCTACCCTGCTGTGTGCGGGATACAGCGTGAAGCTGAAAAAAAATACATAGTGATCAGTAGAACCTTCCTCTAAATCACACTCACAAATAGAATCTTTTTTACTGTTCATAGAATTTAATATTGGCTAGTAATGCCTATATTTACCTGACAGCTGACGTAAAAATATTTGATTGCATATATGTACCTAGTTAGTAATTATTAACATTCTTTAAATTAACAGACGGTGACTATATTATTAAAAGTGGGTTTTTAATTTTTTTTACGGTAGTTTCCTTAAAGTTTAAATGTGGAAGTAAAAAAAAATATGTCATTATCGTGACGTAATGAAGCAGCGTATTAATTAACAGTTTATTTTATGAAAATATTGGCAAAGTAACCGCCCAAAGCTTAATTACTCTCTATATAATATCCTTCCTCTTAATGTACAGCATCCTGTTAATATAAAATGTATATAATATTTAGTTTTTAATCTTTTTATTAAAATGTGCATTTATTGTTGTTTAAAATATCATTGCATATTTATTCTCAATATGGTTTTCTTCAATTATTTATTTTCATTTATATATTACTAATATAGCGTTTGTTTGTTTGTTTTCGTGTTTGAACCAGTCTATCATATCATCTTCATATCATTCGTGTTTATTCTACTATACGTGACACTGGCAGATTATTTTGCGTCTATCATCACACAATCAGGTCATTAATTTAAAAAGATAAACAGTAATAAAAAAATATTTGTAAAAACAAAAATCCCGACTGCATAAAATTAAAAAGAAAATAAACAAGCCCAATAGTTTATTAGGATTAACAGTCGGGACCTCTTTAAATTATGCGGGGTTCCTGCTAAAAATTTTATTGATTAAAGAATTACTTATAGGTCCCGACTGTTAATCCTAATAAACTATTGGGTTTGTTTATTTTCTTTTTAGTTTGATGCAGTCGGGTATTTTGTTTTTACAAATATTTTTTTATTTTTCATCTTTTTGTTAGAATTTATTATGGTAATGATAGTCATGATATACCTTTCTGAAATTCTGAAATTAAGCTCTTTAATTTGATACCCATATTGTGGTATTCGAAACGAAAATTTTTTTTTTCACTACGTCCAATGGCGTCCCACATCCGCCATGATTATTTTTTATTAACGTCACCTATCTAAGAACACTTGGGCTGCTAATACGAATCAAACGATACCTCAAATATGTAAATCCGTTCAGCGCTTCTGGAGATACGAGGTAATAAAGAATATTACATACATACAAGATACGCGCGACGAAAACATAACCCTTCCTTAGCAGTCGGGAAAATATATATGTATATTAATATACAACTTCACGCATTTTCTTGTATGGCAGGATGGACAAAGAGTAAGCAGTGTCTAGGCACTCCGAATAACTACACTATACTTCCGAATTAAAGACATTGCATGTTGAGTGGCGAAGGACTCCATGTCGCCAATTTTATGGGTACGAATAAGTATAATATTTTA
This sequence comes from Heliconius himera, assembly GCA_021202915.1. Classification (NCBI taxonomy): domain Eukaryota; kingdom Metazoa; phylum Arthropoda; class Insecta; order Lepidoptera; family Nymphalidae; genus Heliconius; species Heliconius himera. Next base: position 502,104 of record JAJHJA010000480.1, read on the forward strand.
AATGATACTATTTTAACCGGATTAATAGCCTATAGTTAGGATTATTGTACATTTTTGGAAACCCGACGTTTCGAACACTTTACAGTAGTCCGTGCTCACGGGTAGTAAATGTATAATCCTAAAAATACGCGATTAATCCGGTTCCAATAGTTTCATTTAAAATATGTAATTAATAATCGTAAGTAAATAAAATAATCGTGAAAATTAAAGAACTTATTACAGTCTAATATTATATATATCTCACATTACTTACAACGATGTTACTTAAACAATTATATCTATTAAAATTCTTGTAGTAAACATTTCGAGAATACAAATAATAATTTACAATCAAGAGACAAATATAATTTATTTAGATATGACAAAGCAGTAAAAGGTGATGAAGTGACGCACTTCACGTGAATGCGCGTCCCGACGCCTAAACTATCAGATAGTTTCGTATTTCAAAGGTATTTAATTATACATGAAAGTGTACATTGAGTTCTGCCACTCAACACGCAATGCCTCCAGAATTCGGCAGAAAGTGGGGAACGGAGTGTCTTAACACTAGGTTCCCTCTGCCTACCCTGCTGTGTGCGGGATACAGCGTGAAGCTGAAAAAAAAAGGGAAAAAAATGAAAGTGTACGTGGTACACGGTAGCGGTTAGTCAGCGGTAGGTAGTGGTTTCGGATCTTTTCTCGAATATTTTTCCAGTATATATATTACTTACTATACCACGTCCTTGTAACAAGGACCTCCGTTTCCGCGTAACAATCAAATAAATCATAAATGTATTTAATGTGCTCATTTTATATACAGACAATATACGGAATTATATATGGCAATTTCATATATTTATAAATGATCTATTTTCCGTACGTAGCGTGGGTACGCAGAGGGAACCTAATATAAAAGGATTGCGTGTTGAGTGGCGGTACTCAGCGCAGGATTTTTGCCTTGGTGCCAGAGCGATAAAATAAAAATATTTATAAATAATAATTAATTTCCCCGAGTGAGGATCGAACCCACAAACATCGCGCGTTTAAATGTTTAAACCTTTGTGCCCCTGCGCCACGACGACCTCAATATATCTTACATGTGGAAAAATTATAGAATGAATACAAAAAAGAAATATTTCGTTATCTATCTCTTAGAAAATAAATCAAAATTTGCTTAAATTATTTCTTAAATTGTAAATTGAAATTTGTTTTAACAAAATAGTTTCTATATGCTTACTGTATACATATGCTAATTAATTTACTTTACGGGATATATTTTTTAAAAGTATAATTTTTAAATAGTGAGGCCAGATGTGGCGCAGCGGCGCAAAGTATAACTGTAAAATCGACTGATTGTGGGTTCGATCCCCACTCGAGGATATGATATATTTACTTAAATTTATATTTCCATTTCTTCGGCGGCGTTGAGTTCTGCCACTCAACACGCAATGCCTCCAGAATTCGGCAGAAAGTGGGGAACGGAGTGTTTTAACACTAGGTTCCCTCTGCCTACCCTGCTGTAAGCGGGATACAGCGTGAAGCTGATTTACTTTATAATTTTAAAATGAATTACAACCATATTTAATGGTTGTTTTCTACATTACACAATTACAATTATAAAAAATCGGTCAATATCTTATGTAACTAAACTATTTGAAATCGATCACCCATAACGTTCAAGGATAAACTGAATATTCACCGAAGCAGCACCACAACGACAATGATAGAAACTGATATATTATAGTAACCAAAGTCATTTGTCACTTTTCATAAGATTATTCTATTGAAAAAGACATAAATATTTATAAAATTGTAAATAGTTTAATAGAATATTTAATACATGCTTAATAAGCTTGAAATAAACGGTTGTAGGTTCGATTCTCACTAGGGGGTAGTATATTATTTAATATTTTTAGTTTTTCGCTCTGGTAACAAGGTAGAGCACGGCGTTGAGTTGAACACACAATGCCTCGAAAATTAGGCGGAAAGTAAGGAACGGAGTGTCTTAGCACTAGGTCGTAGGTAAAGTCTTTTCAGCCATGGCAGTGGCATAAGCGTGTGACTATAAACGCGACAGGTTGTGGGTTCGATTCCCATTCAAGGAAATGAAATATTTAATATTTTCATTTCTCCTGAAAAAGCGCAGCGTTAAGTTCCACTACTCAACACGCAATGCCTCCAGAATTCGCCGGAAAATGGAAAGTGGAGTGTCCTAACACTGGCCTCCCTCTGCCTATACTAGAAGCGGGATACATCGTGAAGCTGAAAAAAAAATAGATTGCATCAAAATAAGTGCATTTTTTATAGTAAAGTCTATTATATTTCTTATATGTATTACAATATTACGATTCACTTATTCATTTGCTACAGATGTCACAGCAGACGTCGGACTTGAAATAACTAAAGATAATAAATTACATTGCGTTAGTGAACATTCTAAGCTTTTGTGATTTTAAACAATTTATATGTGTTTTTATTATCTAATATAGAATTTTGACTCTAGTATTGATTTCCTTTTACATATTTTTTGAAATCAAAATAAATAAATAAAATCAGCTTCACGCTGTATCCCGCACACTACAGGGTAGGCAGAGGGAACCTAGTGTTAAGACACTCCGTTCCCCATTTTCTGACGAATTCTGAAGGCAATGCGTGTTGAGTGGCAGAACTCAACGCCGCGCTTGACCTCGACACCAGAGCGAAGAAATGGAAATATAAATTTAAGTAAATATTTCATCTCCTCGAGTGGGGATTGAAGACACAACCAGTCGGTTTTACAGTCATACTTTGTGCATCTGCGCCTAGACTGGTCTTTATACATATTTTTTAAAATGTATAATAGATATATTTACATTTTCAACAATTTACACAACGAAGTGGAACATACAGAATATTTAAATTATTACCAATCTGGAACGACTCCATGGATGTAAGAAAAGGGGAGATGGGTGGTCCGGGTCCACCCCATAATAGTCCTGTACCCACCCCAGAAACTTTACTAATGAAAAATTTGCCATAAAAACTTAAACAAATAAAACATCATTGTATAAATTTAAATTCACGCCCTCGTTACATTATGTATTTAGTATAGAAATAAAAAAATCTAAATACGAAATAATACTCTAAATTAAAGTAAATGAACGTAATAATAACATTTAAAAATAGTCTTAATAATTATTTTTTATTACCTCGTGTATTGTCTTGTAAGAATGCCGTAACGTTGAGCTTTCATAACTAATCCACCTGTAATGTTTTAAATACATATATGCACAAAGGCCAGTCGTGGCGCAAGGGTGCAAAGTGTGACTGTAAACGACTGGTTGTGGGTTCCTCGCGAGAAAATGAAATATTTATTTAAATGTTTATTTAAATCTTTCCATTTCTCCGCTCTGGCACCAAGGCAAAAGCTTGACGTTGAGTTCCACCACTCAAAACGCAATGCCTCCAGAGTACAGCGAAAAGTGGAGAACAGAGTGTCTTAACACTAGGTTCCCTATACCTACCTTGCTGTGTGCGGGATACAGCGTGAAGTTGATTTCATTAGATTTTTTAATATGCACAAAGTTAGGCAAATCGTTCTATTCATATAACGACGTACGTACGTACGTATATGTGTAACTAGCTGCGCCAGTAAGTAGTGCATTAAACCGGTGTTATCGCATTGTGTACTTAACCTTGCGCAGTGTCGGTCGGCCCTTTCACCTAGCTTCTGGATATTTCGACAGATCCACATGACAAAAAAAAAATAGTTAACGTTATTATTAATTATGGTGCTAAGTTAAAAAAACGGTCAAGTGCGAATCGCATTCGCACAACGAAGATTCCGTAGCAATTTCAAGATTGTAGAACAAACAAAATTCCAGAACTTATTAAAGTTGACAAACTTAAGTTTGTAAGCATATGTACTATATTATTTTAAACTAACAATGAAACCGATCCTATAAGGGTTCCGTTTTTTCCTTTTGATGTACGGAACCAGAACCGGATTTTACATATAAAATTTAATGCTCGTTTTTAAGGTTCCGTACTTTTTAAAGAAAAAGGAAACCTGTATAAGATCAATCTGTTGTCCGTTTGTCGGTTTGTCTGTCAAGACCCTTTATCTCAGGAACGCTTGGAGATATCGAGTTGAAATTCAAACCATATACCTACTTAGATCTACGGCCTTATGATTTCCTGATAAAAAACATATTTCTATATTTACTTAGAAAAAAGGTAAGGCTAAGCTATACCTGAAATTCAAAAAAATCCACCAATTTTAGTACGGAACCCGCAGAGGGGGAGCCTGGCTCGCGCTTGTCTGGTTTTTTTTATAAGATTCCTATGACCTGTATTTAATAATGCAGGTGGGGAACGCCTAGTAAGATTTATAGCTGTCTAGAGTTTACAGGTGTTTATAGACATATGTCACACACTAATGTATATGTTGAATATAAATATTAATCATAACAGTAGTAGTATTTGAATTATTCACCTATAGGTACATCCCTGCGTAAAATGGCTAGTATAATATACTTGAACTTATCCACCGGTAATTATTGTAGTAAATTATCTATATATATAAATCAAGTCAAATCTTCACGCTGTATACCCGCACACAGCAGGGTAGACAGAGGGAACCAAGTGTTAAGACACTCCGTTCCCCACTTTCTGCCGAATTCTGGAGGCATTGCGTTTGGTGCACAACCAGTCGATTTTACAGTCGCACTTTGTGCCCTTGCGCCACGACTGGCCTCTAAATCTAAAATCTATATCTTCATATTCTATTACAGTTTTAAAGACGAAGAGTAAAGGGAAGCTACTAAGAAAGGATTATCCGAAATTCCTACGAGAAACAGAAAAAACGAACCTTTTAAACAAACTTTTAATTCAATAAAGTTATATAATAAATATTCAGAAACGCGTTGAATTCTAAAATATGAACGTTTATTTCGTCTCGTCGTATTTGATTAAATACCTAGATCGCAATCGTAGCAATTAGTTTACCTAAATAATATTAATTTATACATCAATTTATCGATTAATTTATACAACTATTGGTATTTTTATATAATTTGGTACATTTAATGATATCATTAGATGAAGTTATATCAGAATTAATAGTATTAATAGTATAAATAAAAAAAAATCTTGAGAAAAATATTTTTAACGCTTTATAATAAGTACACATTTTACGTAATCCATTATAACTGAAAATAATCTATAATAGGAGTCTTCTAATAAAGTTCACTTTTGGGACCCAAAAATGGGTTTTGTGAAGCTTACGAACACAGACTTGTTAATTTTGTAAGATTTTAAGGTATCCATAGCTCCACGAAAACACGGACTTAATGAGAAGATGAAGAAGAAGCTTACGCTAAGACAAAAACGCTTAGATTTAGTAAGTAGAATGTGGTTTTTCTTAGTAAGTACCAATATTTATTAGTAGCTTACAATCCTAAATCATTCTAAAGAAAGGAAAATAGCTTCACACTGTGTCCCGCACACAGCAGGGTAAGCAGAAGAAATCCAGAGTTAAGACACTATCGAAAAAATTTTCGAGGCATTTTGAGTAGCAGAACTTAATGCCGCGCTTTGCGTTGACACTAGAGTGAAAAAATAAAAATATAAATCTAAATAAATACCGAGCCCACAACCACATACGTTTACAGTCACACACTTGTGCCCCTGCTCCACGTCTGGCCTCTCTCATTAAGATTTTAAAAAACATAATAAACTTTAATGGATGTGACAGTTTCCTAATTTACTGACAATACTCTAATGTATTATTTGTTTTATTTACACAAGGTGAATGTTATCTATCCATTTATCTTAAAACTAATTTTGTTGTCAAATTGGAAATAAAAAAACGTTATAAATTGATCTAATATGTTTCAGTAACATAGACGTTATATTTTGTTAATACTTACTATGTAATATATGTATAATTTGAGGCCAGTCGTGGCGCGGGGCACAAGGTGTGACTGTAAAATCGACTGGTTGTGGGTTCGATCCCCACTCGCGGAAATGAAATATTTAAAAATAATAAAGTTATATTATAGAGTACGTAATATAATAAAATAATAATAATAATAATAATATTTACCATTTAAATAATATTATAGCAACCTAAAATAATATAAATAGCACGCAGCTTGTAAGTGTTACTTATAAATCACAACAAACAGACAGCTATCCTCAAACCTTAGCGCCCTTCGTTGCTGATTTACAAATTTTATATAATTGCCAGTCGTGGCACAGGGGCACAAAGTGTGCCTTTAAATCGACTGGTTGTGGGTTCGATCCCCACTCGAGGAGATGAAATATTTATTTACATTTATATTTTCATTTCTTCGCTCTGGTGTCGTGGGGAAAGCGCGGCGTTGAGTTCCGCCGCTCAACACCCAATGCCTCCAGAAATTGGGGAACGGAGGGTCTTAGCACTAGGTTCGCTCTGCCTACCCTGCTATATACAGCGTGAAGCTGGAAATATATATATATATATATATATATATATATATATATATATATATATATATATATATATATATATATATATATATATATATATATAATTGCCATAATAAAAGCAGGTCAAATATAACCAGTAATTATGATTTAAAATGTTTTATTTCCTACTACTCAATGATTTAAGATCTCGACTGCCTTCTTAATAGTAATATATTATCACTACACGCTCGCAACTAGTCTCTACTCCATAATCATATCCAAATGTTTTGTGTGTTTATTTAAAATACTGATGTTGCTTGCGTATTATTCGAATATGAAAATGAAATTTATTTATATAAAAACAGCAATGGTTACTGTGGTTTCTCTTTTTATTATTTATATTTAGTAGAAGGCTAATCAATTTACACACAGTTAGAACTAAAATCTCGATAGAAGACATTATATTTGGCCAGAGGCATGGACAATTAAATTTGATTATAAATAAAGTGTTGTTGTTATATGAATGTCGACATTTACATATGATTCTTTGAAGTGACTTAATTGATTTGCTAAATAGGTATGTAAATAGGTTCTTATCAAAATTTTAAAAATCTGCTTCACGCTATATCCTGGCTACAGTAGGGTAGACAGAGAGAATCTAGAGTTAAGACATTCCGTTCCCCATTTTCCACCGAATTCTGGAAGCATTGCGTGTTGATCGGCGGAACTCAACGCCGCATTTATTATTTTACATATGTTCATTTACCTAAGTTTAACTCTAGTAACGTCTACATAAAGATTGAATAATAAAAAAATGTTTTTGCATTCACATCACTTGCATTCTCTTTTAAGTATCTATATATTTTTATTATTTTGTTTTGTCTTAATTATATGTAGATGTATATAATTTTGATTTGGACCAAGTGTTAGACAGAAGAATAATAAATATATATAATCAATGAGTCAGAGTTGAACTCACACTCAATGCGGTAACAGTCATGCACTATCAATGTATTTTAACAAGTAATAAAATAAGTCTATTACTGAAATATTTTTCAACATTTATTTACATAAATTTTATCTACGCTCGATATCGTAATATCCTCCGATGTTTCAAAGTTAGAGATGTCCTTGTATATTTTCGATTGCAAGAGGCTCCATTAGTACAATTGTTTTGTGTTATAAGATATATTACTAACTAAAAACTTATGTAGCATTCGTGTATTTTTTTGTAAAATCAAAATACACACATCGGGTAAGAGGACACAGAGAGAACTCCGTGTTAAAGGGCCGTTCAAGTATTACGTAAGCAGTTTTTTTGCAATTATTGAAGCCCCCCCTCCCCTATGTCATCAAAAATAAGCAATCCTTTTACAAATATTTCATTGAAAACGTCAAAAATAAGCAAACCCAAGACTGTAGGGGGACGGGGGGGTCCCCCTACAGTGCTTACGTAATACTTGAACGGCCCCTAAGACACTCCGTTCCCCGCTTTTCGCGCAATTCTGGAGGCAATGCGTGTTGAGTGGCTTAACTGTATGCCGCGCTTATTGTCGACACCAGAGCAAAGAAATGGAAATATAAATTTAAATAAATATTTTATTTCCTGGAGTGGGGATCGAACCCACAATCAGTCTATTTTACTCATGGCCTTAATTTTATTTTCTATAGGTATTTTTTGTATATTTATTTATTTATGTTTATTAGTTACGAAGTAAATGATAGCTGAATGATATAGCGGCGTTGAGTTCCGCCACTTAACACGTGAAATAAAATTAACACAGTGCCACCAGAATTAGACGAAAAGGCAGGTATATAGCGTAAAGCTAAAAAATTTAAGTAAACAAACATATCGAAATTGCGGCATCAAAATTACCTTTATCTATATATTTACATACATTTCTCTAGAGAGTAATAAATAAAATCACATTTTTTTCCCTTATTAGTCTTAAAATTTGTACGTACTTATAACTAAAAAACTCTCTTTTTTAAAAACACTAATATCAAAAATGACTCTGAAGTATAGTGTTCAGTAGGTACCTTAGGTACCTACTGAACACTATAATTGCCTCAAGTACCTATTATTCGCTAGAACTCAATCTTCTAATTCCATACTTCATATAATGGTATACCTTATAAAGGATTACAGAATACAACGCTAGCAATACAGAATATACGTATTTTATAATTGGTTTTGTAATATTTACAAAAAAAATCAGCTTTTCGCTGTATAGGCAGTAGCGCAGGGTAGGCAGAGGGAACATAGTGTTAAGACACTGCGTTACCCGCTTTTAGCCTAACTTTTCGAGGCATTGTGTGTTGAGCGGCGGAATAATAAAACGTCAGATGTTTGCTTTGATGCTAGATTAAAGAAATGAAAATATTAAGAAATAATTAAGCATTCACATCGAATCCAGAACTTTCACGTCACGTTACGGCCACACCCTCGTACCACTGCGCCACCACGGCCTTAAATTTATAATCATCAATCAAAATCAGCTTCACGTTGTACCCCGCACACAGCAGGGTAGGCAGAGGGAACCTAGTGTTAAAACACTCCGTTTCATACTTTCTGCCGAATTCTGGAGGCAATACGTGTTAAGTGGCATAACTCAACGCTGCGCTGTGCCTCTACAGTAGAGCAAAGAAATGGAAATATAAATTTAAGTAAATATTATATTTCTTAGAGTGGGGATCGAATCCACTACCAGTCGTTTTTACAGTCACATTACGACCAGAGGCCACCACGGCCTCTAATTTATAATCATGTTTATAATATTTCATAAAATAAAAATTTTTGCGATTAACAATTGACACAACTTTCCTTTCGTTGAAAACAATTGCTCAATAAATCGTTCTAGATCTGATTAAGTATTTAATTCAGTTAGAATACTTCCGCGAAAAATATTTTTTTTTTTTTCATTTATCGATTTATGATATAGTTGGGCAAAAAAATATGGTTATAGAATTAAAATTTGATTTATTAGCTTGACCTTATGATGAAAGCACTATAACATACTATATGAAAGGGCTTGTAGAATATAATAAATATATAAAATTAAATATTTAATATAATAGAAAATAAAAATATAATATAACTATGTTTTTTTTTAATTATAAAAAAATAAATAACTAAATCACGTTGTACGCCGCACCCAGCAGTGTAGGAAGAGGGAATTGCGAACGGTAGTGTTTACTTCGCCGAATTCTGGAGGCATTGCGGAACTCAACGCCGCGGTTCGCCCCGACACCGGAAGAATTAAAAACATTAAATTTTCCATTTCTTCGAGGGGGAATCGAACCCACAACCTATCGCATTTACAGTCAACCATTCGTGCCTTTGCGCCAGGACTGGCCTCATTTAAAATTAATAAAATAAAAATATGCTATATATATTTCAAAAGTAAAATTCAAGTCTATCACGAGTGTGTAGCAACAGGTGCTACGATAAATGACTTCTCAATAGACTTCCTCTGGTTCTGTCTTTCTCCGCATAAATCTATTACCCTATTCACCGTAGGTTGAGAGTAGTTTTATATAATTTATATATCTATTGTTCATAAAATGACAATTTAATACATGTAATGTAACTTGAGGCCAGTCGTGGCGCAGCGGCACGAAGTGTGACTGTAAAAACCGAGTGGTTGTGGGTTCGATTCCCACTGGAGGGGATGAATTCGTCATTGAACCATCTTTTTATTGTCATAAAAGCTTCATTTATAATCATAGAGGACGGTCGTGGCGCAGAGGCATAAGGGTGCGACTGTAAACGTGACGTGTTTTGGGTTCGATTCTCACTTGAAGAAAAGAAATATTTAATATTTATATTTTCTGAGTCCCTCCAATGAACAATTCGACCGAATGTGGGTCACGGAATCGTGTTAATGGAAACGGAGTGTCTTAACAGTAAGTTCTCTGGCAACGAGACAAAGCATGACGTTTAGTTCCACAACTCAACACACAGTGCCTCCAGAAATGGGTCGAAAGTGAGAAACGTAATTGTGTTAATAGTAACGGACTGTCTTAACAGTAGGTTCCCTCCAGTAGTCCCATCACTCAACAAGTAATGCCTCCAGAATTCAGCAAAACCATTTTTTGAAACGGAAATGTTTTAATGAGGACGGAGTGTCACAACACTAGGTTCCCAGTTTCAATCTTCTTACCTTGCTACCTGCGTGATATAGCGTGAAACAAACAAAAAACGAGGCATGGGTTGGGCTAGTAAATATAAAAATAAATAAAAAAAGGTAATCCACAAGGTCGATGTTTAAAACAACTTCTGTCAACAAAAAAGCAAGTAGGTGCAATAATGAATAATTCACTAGAACATACTCAATCAGTCGTACTCGGTCAGTACATTAGATGTAATAAAAACTAATAATATTTTGTTGTTAGAAATAATAATATTTAGTAGTAGTTGCAATATAATTGAAACATTTTCTTTAACTTTAGATTATTTAAACGTTTCAAGTTATATGTTAAATAATATGTTTTTGTATGATTAGTTATTATTTTCAATGAGGTAATCTAGATAGTAATATGCGACTAAAATGTCAATGTTAAATACGAACTGACAGTATCTATATATATATATATATATATATATATATATATATATATATATATATATATATATATATATATATATATATATGTATATATATATATATATATATATATATATATATATATATATGTGGATTATAAATGAAGCCTTTATTAGTCTTAAAATTTGTACGTACTTTTAAAAATACTAATATCACAAATGACTCTGAGGGTACCTTGGGTACCTACTGAATACTATAATTGCCTGAGGTACCTATAATTCGCTAGAACTCAATCTTCTAATTCCATATTTCATATAATGGTGTACCTTATAAAGCATTACAGAATACAACGCTAGCAATACAGAATATCCGTATTTTATAATTGGTTTTGTAATATTTACAAAAAAAATCAGCTTTTCGCTGTATAGGCAGTAGCGCAGGGTAGGCAGAGGGAACATAGTGTTAAGACACTGCGTTACCCGCTTTTAGCCTAACTTTTCGAGGCATTGTGTGTTGAGCGGCGGAATAATAAAACGTCAGATGTTTGCTTTGATGCCAGATTAAAGAAATGAAAATATTAAGAAATAATTAAGCATTCACATCGAATCCAGAACTTTCACGTCACGTTACGGCCACACCCTCGTACCACTGCGCCACCACGGCCTTAAATTTATAATCATCAATCAAAATCAGCTTCACGTTGTACCCCGCACACAGCAGGGTAGGCAGAGGGAACCTAGTGTTAAAACACTCCGTTTCATACTTTCTGCCGAATTCTGGAGGCAATACGTGTTAAGTGGCATAACTCAACGCTGCGCTGTGCCTCTACAGTAGAGCAAAGAAATGGAAATATAAATTTAAGTAAATATTATATTTCTTAGAGTGGGGATCGAATCCACTACCAGTCGTTTTTACAGTCACATTACGACCAGAGGCCACCACGGCCTCTAATTTATAATCATGTTTATAATATTTCATAACATAAAATATTTTTCGATTAACAATTGACACAACTTTCCTTTCGTTGAAAACAATTGCTCAATAAATCGTTCTAGATCTGATTAAGTATTTAATTCAGTTAGAATACTTCCGCGAAATATATATATTTTTTTCATTTATCGATTTATAATATAGTTGGGCAAAAAAATATGGTTATAGAATTAAAATTTGATTTATTAGCTTGACCTTATGATGAAAGCACTATAACATACTATATGAAAGGGCTTGTAGAATATAATAAATATATAAAATTAAATATTTAATATAATAGAAAATAAAAATATAATATAACTATGTTTTTTTTTTAATTATAAAAAAATAAATAACTAAATCACGTTGTACGCCGCACCCAGCAGTGTAGGAAGAGGGAATTGCGAACGGTAGTGTTTACTTCGCCGAATTCTGGAGGCATTGCGGAACTCAACGCCGCGGTTCGCCCCGACACCGGAAGAATTAAAAACATTAAATTTTCCATTTCTTCGAGGGGGAATCGAACCCACAACCTATCGCATTTACAGTCAACCATTCGTGCCTTTGCGCCAGGACTGGCCTCATTTAAAATTAATAAAATAAAAATATGCTATATATATTTCAAAAGTAAAATTCAAGTCTATCACGAGTGTGTAGCAACAGGTGCTACGATAAATGACTTCTCAATAGACTTCCTCTGGTTCTGTCTTTCTCCGCATAAATCTATTACCCTATTCACCGTAGGTTGAGAGTAGTTTTATATAATTTATATATCTATTGTTCATAAAATGACAATTTAATACATGTAATGTAACTTGAGGCCAGTCGTGGCGCAGCGGCACGAAGTGTGACTGTAAAAACCGAGTGGTTGTGGGTTCGATTCCCACTGGAGGGGATGAATTCGTCATTGAACCATCTTTTTATTGTCATAAAAGCTTCATTTATAATCATAGAGGACGGTCGTGGCGCAGAGGCATAAGGGTGCGACTGTAAACGTGACGTGTTTTGGGTTCGATTCTCACTTGAAGAAAAGAAATATTTAATATTTATATTTTCTGAGTCCCTCCAATGAACAATTCGACCGAATGTGGGTCACGGAATCGTGTTAATGGAAACGGAGTGTCTTAACAGTAAGTTCTCTGGCAACGAGACAAAGCATGACGTTTAGTTCCACAACTCAACACACAGTGCCTCCAGAAATGGGTCGAAAGTGAGAAACGTAATTGTGTTAATAGTAACGGACTGTCTTAACAGTAGGTTCCCTCCAGTAGTCCCATCACTCAACAAGCAATGCCTCCAGAATTCAGCAAAACCATTTTTTGAAACGGAAATGTTTTAATGAGGACGGAGTGTCACAACACTAGGTTCCCAGTTTCAATCTTCTTACCTTGCTACCTGCGTGATATAGCGTGAAACAAACAAAAAACGAGGCATGGGTTGGGCTAGTAAATATAAAAATAAATAAAAAAAGGTAATCCACAAGGTCGATGTTTAAAACGACTTCTGTCAACAAAAAAGCAAGTAGGTGCAATAATGAATAATTCACTAGAACATACTCAATCAGTCGTACTCGGTCAGTACATTAGATGTAATAAAAACTAATAATATTTTGTTGTTAGAAATAATAATATTTAGTAGTAGTTGCAATATAATTGAAACATTTTCTTTAACTTTAGATTATTTAAACGTTTCAAATTATATGTTAAATAATATGTTTTTGTATGATTAGTTATTATTTTCAATGAGGTAATCTAGATAGTAATATGCGACTAAAATGTCAATGTTAAATACGAACTGACAGTATATATATATATATATATATATATATATATATATATATATATATATATATATATATATATATATATATATATATATATATATATATATAGGGGAGAGGGGGGCACATTCGAACGATTTTTAAACTTTGTGTCATATCTAAAAATATTTTAACTTCTTTACTATTTCACAATGTTTAGTCCAACTATTGTGCCACACAATCGTAGCATCATATGTAGAAAAATATATAAGGTAAAGGTGCAATATCAACTTTAGTAGCAGTAGTCAAATGTTCAAAGCTGCCCCCCTTGCGGGGTAGCTTTGAACATATATGGGGCAGTTTTGAACTATCATCGAATTCAATGAAATTGAATGGCTTTTAAGTCCTTTTATTAATAAACTTAACATTAGAAACGATGGAGATCAAATATCAGTACCATGTTAACTTAAAAAAATAATATACCTAGTTTAATATTGCGATTGTACTAGTACTAGTGTTAAATAACTTTAATATAATTAAAAGAGAGGCCGGTCGTGGCGCAGCGGCACGAGGTGTGACTGCAAAAATCGACTGGTTGTGGGTTCGAATCCCACTCGAGGAGATGAAATATTTACTTAAATTTATATTTCCATTTCTTCGCTCTGGTGTCGAGGTTAAGCGCGGCGTTGAGTTCTGCCACTCAACACGCAATGCCTCCAGAATTCGGCAGAAAGTGGGGAACGGAGTGTCTTAACACTAGGTTCCCTCTGCCTACCCTGCTGTGTGCGGGATACAGCGTGAAGCTAATTTATTTATTTAATTTATTATTAATAGACTTTAAAAAACGTACAAACAAAAAGGTATCTTTGGCTTCCTAGAAGTAATTAACATTATGGGATCAATCATAGAACAAATCTAATATTATGAAAATAAAACAAAATATTTCATCTCCTCGAGTGGAGATAGAACCCACAATCAGTCGGTTGTACAGTCACACTTCGTGCCGCAGCGCCGTGACTGGCCTCAAGTCTAGTCTACGTAAGACTTTTGAAAAACTAACGTAGCACTTGTCCTCTTTCTCAAGAAAGAAAAAAAATACAAGCTACTTTTTTATTATTCACAGATGATGAGACATTCGCTAAAACGAAGTCTCCAATATTTATTAAGTTGTAGTCTAATTTTGTTTTTCTTTCGCGGTATTTTTTTACATATAATAATATTCAAAACTGCCCCCTTTATTTTGTTCAAAGCTGCCTCAGTGGTAATTAAAAAATTACAAACGTTTTTTTTTTTCAAGTAAATGTTTAAAAATTGTAGTGATTTCTAGTTTATTGCATGATATATGAAACATTCTAACTAAAAGAGGAAAAAATAAAACCATATACCTTGAATTGGATCCCTACGATCCTTACGCGCTTATTTAAAAATGCATAAAATTTTACTCAAAATCAAACATTCCATTCGTAACTCAACAACTAGTTCGCATATATCAGCGGCGACAAGTGACACGTGTGCAGATTAGTGCTGCCACTACTCAAAAAAAATCTACCAAAATTTCTTTTTAAAATAGCTCTGTTAACACATATTTTCAAAGGTGCCCCTGTTCAAAGCTACCCCCCTCTCCCCTATATATATTTAAAATACTTATTTAGAAAGTGTGGAATAACACTTTAAAAATGTTTTAAATATATATATATATATATATATATATATATATATATATATATATATATATATATATATACATATATATATATATATACATATATATATATATATATATATATATATATATATATATATATATATATATATATATATATATATATATATATATATATATATATATATATATATATATATATATATATATAGTTAATGACATAAAGATTCTGAATTCGATTCTTATTTGGTGTATTTGTTTTTGTTGCACTAAGCTAAGAGGCAGAGGAAACCTACTGTTAAGAAACTCCGTTCCTATTAACACAATTCTGTTCCCCACTTTCGGCCGATTTCTGGAGGCATAGGAACATCGTGCTTTGTCTCGTAGCCAGAGCCCAGGTTAGGCAGAGGGAACCTAGGAACTTACTGTGAAGACGCGTCATTCCTATTGACACGTTTCCGTTTCGAATTCTGGAGGAACCCAATGTCGTGCTGGTAACGTAGCAAACGTTACCAGAGCGAGAAAAATGAAAGTATTAAATTTTTCATTTCCTCCAGTGAGAATCGAACCCAAAACCTGCCGTGTTTACAATCGCACACCCCCTTGTGCCCCTGCGCCACGACTAGCCTCTCAGTGTGAAATGTTAAGGAAAAACATATTTATTTAAAAAATACTATTTACGTTTAAATATCAAAATCACGAAATTCAATTTAGATGTGTATACGATATCAACAGTCTAAGACGTAAAAGGCAAATAGACAAAATAATTATAACTAAAACAAAATCAAATTATCATTTAAATAAGATAACTATTTATTGTAGAGATTGACTAGGACATGTCTTTTTTGCAAATATATCAAAGAAATTTATTTACATTTTAGACTTTATATTTGAAATATTTATTTAAATTTATATTTTCATTTCTTCGCTCTGGTGTCGGAGCAAAGCGCGGCGTTGAGTTTTACCACTCAACACACAACACCTCCGGATTTCGGCTGAAAATGGGCAACGTCCTGTCTTAACACAAGGTTCCCTCTGCCTACCCTACTGTGTGCGGGATACAGCGTGAAGCTGATTCATACTTTTTATATTACCAAGTATATTTAATTTCAATTTTTACACCTTTTTTCCCACTTGTTACACATACTGGTAATTAGTCGACATTCTTGGGTCGCGTGGTGTACGCTCCAATGCACCCCGGAGTTGCATTAATTGGTTTAAACTATCATCAAATGTTGCATTGCTATCAGTTTCCGTTTTGAGTGTAAACAGGAAGGTGCAGTGATAGATTTTGACAGCTATACTTTACTGTCCATTAGTCCTACAAAGCAGGCAAAAATTATAGAATGTTTTCTCTAAGTACACCTTACCCCGTCCTGTATTTGGGCTGGCTTTTATATATGTAGATACAAATAAAATATCAATAAAAAATATCTTAAAAAAAATGTATATGCCAATGTCTACGTAAGCATTGGGGGAAAGGGTAAGAGGATTGCTTATTTTTGATGACATAGGGGAGGGGGGGTCAATAATTGCAAAAAAACTGCTTACGTAATACTTGAACGGCCCCATATACAAGTTCCTTTTGTGAAGACATTTCGTTCTGTTGGTTCCTTATTGAGTGGTGGAATTCAACGCCACAATTTGCCTTAACAGAGTGGGAAATTGAAAATAATGTATTTCAAGAAGTGAGAATTAATTAATAAGTAAGTAAAACAAACATACAGCGTCAATACAAACGAATATTAATCAAATAGTTCCTGAAGTTGGTTCCAGAAGTTGTCAAGAAATGTTTGTTTGTTTAAAAAATAACGATAACAAATTTTATATGAACTGTAATTAGTATGCTATAGGAAGGTATGCTTTAACTAACTCGTTTTTATGTAAAGTAACATAATAAAAATTTATTGTTTAATTTACTACTATATTAACATTATTGAGGCCAGTCGTGGCGCAGAGGTACAAGGTGTGACTGTAAAATCGACTGGTTGTGAGTTCAATCCCGACTATAGGGAATGAAATATTTGTATACATTTATATTTTCATTTCTTCGGTCTAGTGTCGAAGCAAAGCGCGGTGTTGAGTTCCGCCACTCAACACGCAATGCCTTCAGAACATGGTGGAAAGTGGGAAACAAAGTGTTTTAGCACTGAGTTCCCTCTGCCTACCCTGCTGTATGCGGGATACAGCGTGAAGCTGATTTATATGATTTATTTATTTTTATTACTATTATAAAATGTCAAATGTAATTAATCAAACGAAATTTTATAACAAGTAAGTAAATATAAAACTATGGAGCTCATAAAATTAAAATTTATAAGATACGAGTACATTTGATTAAATATAGACTTAGAATGTATAATTAATATAATATACTTAAACATTAAATATTGCATTTGGAATTGTTAACTATTAAGCTTAACTTAAAATCATTATCGTTTATTGCTTCTAGTTCGTACATAAATTTAAATTTATAGGTTGACTGAGTCGTTCTGTATTAAAAGTAGGTTTTAATTGGTAATACACGTAAAATTGAATTAAATTGTTACCTTTTTGTATCTAGAAGTATTGACCGTGTTAATAGAAATATAGAATGTTTTAGTAAACTTTACTGATACACCGATGTATGCAACAACTTCACAAAAACCAAAAGTTAATCCAGAAAAACGTATGAACAGGAAAGTACGATCCTAATCTGTGGCGCACAGCAACTTAAAAAACAAAACAAAACATATTTTTTTGAAAACATATAAATATTTGAACGTAGCGGGACTTGAACCCGCGCTTCTTGGAAATTGCGCCAGTCGTCTAAGCGCTCTGACCAACTAAGCCTTACATTCTCATCGGGCTACGTCGAAATTTTTATATGCTTGTTACAAATTATTTTTGTTGCTAACATCTCTGTAGTTTTATAAATTTCCGCTAACCAAAGATAATAATTACTTAGAATTATCATTTGGCTAGAGAAAATAAAACATAATATAATATAACAAATAGACAAATCTTGGGCTGCCGGAACAAAACACTATCATCGTTTTGACGTTAGAAAGATGACTCATGAACTAACCTTTTATAGTACTTATTTAGAAAACGTATAAAAAATTGAATGTAGCGGGACTCGAACCCGCGCCTCCTGGTCCCTCCTCTAGTCCCGCTACCTTCAAATTTTTACACGATTTCTAAATAAGTATTTTTCCTTCCTAAATTTCACACTTTAAAAATAACCTTTTATATTTGAAATACGATCTTGTAGAACCATGAAGCGTATTGAGAACGAAGAGTGGCTATTATTTTCCCATTGAACCTACAAAGAGAACGTCAGCAGTGGGCGCGGTGTGTTTGTATCGGGGAATTAGATTTTCGTACCACTTCACTGTTACTTTTAATATAAGGGCTTGTTCAGACTATATATTTGTTTAAACGTTAAAATGTATAATTTGTATTGAATTTTCTTATTTATAATTTAAGTAGATACTGTACTATGTTAATTAAAAGAGGAATATATGTAATATCACATATTTAAATATAAAACTTTTAATAACCAAATACTTTAAGTTTCTACATTCGTTGTATCAGACGTAGCTGCGTAACTTAGTAAACTGCGTAAGTAGCACTTAATATTATTGTTAAAAAATGGGGAACATAAGTGTTTAAATGGAAACAGAGTGACTAAACATTAGGTTCCCAGGTTGCTTCTGCCTACTCTGCTACGCGGGATACGGCGTGAAGCTTAATATAAGTAAATACATATCACATTTGATACTTATTTAAAAATTTGAACGCAGCGGTACTCCAAACCGTTCGGGTCCCGCTACGTTTCTATACGTTTTCTAAATAAGTATTTTTCCTTCCTAAGTGTGGAATAACACTTAAAAATTTTTAAAATATTACATTTAAATTGCAATAGATTGGTAAATTTTCACATAAAATGTTACACGAGAACTGTCGGGGTTCAAAGTGACCCTTATATCTGGTTCTGGTACTACAACCAGCTGGTGGTACCACAATTACGATAAACGCATTGTCATTATTGGATACAGGCCTTTTTATTTAGCTGTCTCGGTCCGTAAATATAGACATAATAATAACATAAATACCATTCCTTCCATTTCATACATATTGATTTGAACTGATTGAAAATATAATTATAGTAGCCGCTTGTATATATCTGTCAGAAATTACATATTTGTCGCGTTATATGATTTATTTTATGAATGCATTGATTTTAATACGATATGATATATTAATTTGTTCGTTCGTTTTTCTGATTTTATGCTGTAAAATTAATAATTGGGGCTGCAATATCGACTGGTTGTGGGTTCGATCCCTACTCGAGCAGATGGAGTATTTATTTAAATGTATATTTTCATTTTTTTGCTCTGGTGTCGAGGCAAAGCGTGGCGTTGAGTTTCGCAAGTCAACACGCAATGCCTCCAGATTTCCGGAGGAAAATGGGAAATTAACTCTAGGTTCCCTCTGCCTACCCTGATGTTTACGGTATAGAGCGTGAAGCTGATTTAATTTGGCTCAATTTTAAATAATATACTATAAATCTATAATAACTTATATATATATATATATATATATATATATATATATATATATATATATATATATATATATATATATATAATAGGTACCTAAATTTACATATTTATATATATTTAAATTAAATAAAAAGAATCGGTTAACTGCAAATCGGACCCGCCACTAAAGTATCCGTATCAATATCGGGATTGTAGGTCAACGAGAAGTATAACTTATAAAAGTTGACAAACTTAAGTTTGCAATCATTTTATTCTTCACAAAATTTTAATAAAATGGCATAGATACAAAAATGCGTCGATTTTTTTTTTTCTGCAATAAAAATCTAGAACCCGTATTAAAATATATTATTATTTAATTCCTGAATAGTTATAAAAGTAGCTTCTCTTAAAAAACAACATTTACTTTTATCACAACACACTTCTTTTGTTATTATTCTCTTTGGCTTTTGCACATAAGGATATTTTTTTTTTAATATTTCTGCTCACTATAGAAAGTATCGCGTGTCACGGATTCGAAGTCAATCCCCGAGTAAGATTGAACCTACAACTATCCAATAAATAGTCAAATACTCCACATTGGTGCACTTTCGTTTTAATTCTTTTTTCTATAAACCAATTTCTTACATAACAAAAGAAAGCTGGCAACCCTATTAGTGAACGGGTGATACCTACCATCATAATGTGGTAAGTATAATCAAAAGATATTAGGGCAAGAACGCGGGATTGGGTGTGTCCCGCCTTCTATTATGAACGTTCCAGAACATTTATATATAGGCACATTGTAAATTAGATAAACTATAAAAGATATAAATAAATATATGCTCATAATAACATAAATTATATTAAATGGTATTATTATATTCTAACAATTTCCCTTTGATTGTTATAAATAAGCGAATGTTGAGATGCATAATATCTCTATAAAATACTGTTTAATGTTTCCTTTGGAAAAATCATATTTTTCATTTTTTTTTTATTTTATTTTAAACACGATGTAGTAAGTAGTAGATACTAATAAATAAAAACATAATTAGCTTCACGCTCTATCCCCCGCACACAGCAGGGTAGGTAGAGGAAACCTAATGTTCAGACACTCCGTTCACTACTTTCTGCCGAATTCTGAAGGCATTGCGTGTTGAGTGGGAGAACTCGACACCGCGCTTTGCCTCGACACCAGAGCGAACAAATGGAAATATAAATTTAAGTAAAAATTTCATCTCCTCGAGTGGGGATCGAACCCACAAATTTCCGCTACCCAAAGATAATAAATAAGTATTTTTCTTAATATTTTTCCAGTTCACATGTATATTTGTCTAGCTTGAACGTGCTGTGACAATCTTTCGCCCTTTCTATACATGCCATACATAGCTTTCAGCATCTACTAAAGCACTCCGTTCCCATCAAGACACTGCTGTTCCCTACTATCCTCCGAACCATGGACGCATTGCGTGTTGGCGGAACTCAACCCTTGCCCTTTTTACCAAAGACAAAAAATAAAAATATTATATAAATTATATAAATAATAACTCCTTTTCCGAGTGACAATCGTACCCACAACCGCTGTGTTTACAGTCACACGCTTGTGCCACTCTGCTATGATGGCGCTTTGACGTTTCCAATTATATACATAATTAAGACTATCAAATGACTCACTACATTACCTATTCAATAATACTAAGGCTCCTCGAGGCTCCTGAATGTTATAAAATAATTTGAATCTTAAGATTCATAATTAATTATGAACGCCTACTACAAGTTATAAGAATTTCAATTAAAAATACTACACAATTTTTTTACACTTTTTAAAGTGTTATTCCACTTACTAAGGAAAAAAAATACTTATAAAGAAAACGTATAAAAATTTGAATTTCAAAACGTTGAGAACGTATGGCTTGCATAGTCAGAGCGCTTGGACGGTTTCTAAACAGGTGTGGGTTCAAATTCCGCTATTTCAAATTTTTATACGTTTTCTTAATAAGTATTAATACTTTTTTTTTATGGACAAGGAAAACGAGCGTTCGGGTCACCCACGACCCCGTGCCACACCAGAGGAGCTATAGGTGCGTTGCCGGCTTTTAAGGTGGAGATAGACGCGCTTTTTAAAGGTACCCATGTCATATCGACCTGGAAACACTGCCACGGGTAGGCCATTCCAGTTCCGTGCCGCGTGGAAGGAAGTTCCTACGAAACCGCACAGTAGTGGATTGCCACGTATCCAGGTGGCGTGGATGATACTTTAGCTTGTGACGTATCTATATTATAATATACTAGAGGGCGCGCGCGGCTTCGCCCGCTTATTAGGAGGGAATCCAAAAAAACCACGAAACACGTGTCCAATAAAATATTTTTAGCAGTCTGAATTTAATTTTTTATAAAAATCGGTGGCAATTTGAAGATTTTTCCATATAAACTTTCAACTCCTTATTTGAACCCTTAGGGGGTGAATTCCAAAAAACCATGAAATACGTGTTCAATTTTTTTTTTTTTTTTTTAACTTTTCATTATACTGCAATCTGTCGCCAATATGGGACATTCAGCGGTAGGTATGTCAAGGATTTGATTGACCTGTGTAGGCAATGCGACTTGTGTCACACCCTACTTAAAAATATTTTTTTGCTTTTATTGCAGCATGTCTTGGGGAATCTTTCGCTTAAGTCGGCGTTGGCATTTTATATCGTCCATAAGCTTTTGGGCAAGTGCGTTTGGGTGGTTTAGTATTCTTTTTTTATATGTTTTAGTGAATTTCACTATTTCGTCACTAACTGTAGGCATTGCTAAATCTTTGTGCAGTTGTTCGTTGGTCACGAACCATGGGGCGTTAGTAATAATGCGTAGCATTTTGTTTTGAAATCTTTGGATGATTTCAATGTTGGAATGAGAAGCTGTTCCCCACAGTTGTATTCCGTAGGTCCAAACTGGTTTTAGTATAGCTTTATATAGTAATAATTTATTTTCTAAAGATAGCTGAGATTTACGACCTATGAGCCAATAGAGCTTTCTTAGTTGCAAGCCAAGTTGTTTTCTTTTATTGAATATATGTCTCTGCCATGTAAGACGTTTGTCCAAGTGTAGGCCCAGGTATCGTACATGATCTGCTTGAGGAATTTCAATATTGTTTAGTTTGACTAAGGGACATGTCCTTTTTCTGAGGGTGAAAGTGACCTGTACAGACTTATTTTCATTAGCTTTGATCCTCCATTTCTTAAGCCAGATTGTTATATTATCTAGACCAGATTGCAATATATTTGAAGCCATTACTGGGTCACTCTGTATAGATAATACTGCGGTGTCATCTGCAAAAGTTCCAGTTGTGATTGCCGCACTGGTGGGTAAGTCTGAGGTGTAAAACAGGTAAAGAATAGGACCGATAACACTTCCCTGTGGTACGCCCGCCAATATTGGGCAGAGGTGAGACAAAGTATCCCCTACTTTGACCATAAAGTGGCGGTGTGTTAAAAAGGACTGGATGATTTTAAATATATTATTGGGCATTGATGCTTTAATTTTGTACAACAGGCCTTCATGCCACACTCGATCGAAAGCCTGAGAAATGTCCAAGAAGGCAGCTACACAGTACTTCTTAGCTTCGAAGGCGGTCATAATTTTTTCTGTTAGTCTGTGAACTTGATCAACAGTGGAGTGTTGTTGCCTAAATCCAAATTGATGATCTGGTATTAGTCGTTTTTCCTTTATGATCGGAAGTAAGCGAGACAGTAAGAGAGACTCGTATACCTTCGAAGCGATAGATAGTAAGCTAATAGGCCTATACGACTTAGGATCTTCAAGATTTTTGTCAGGCTTTGGAATCATTATTATTTGGGCAACTTTCCATTGTGGTGGGAAAAAATTTAACCTACTCATAGAGTTGTAGATAGACGTAAGTAGTTTTTAGACAAGATCTGTGGTAATTCTCTTAGTAATCTGGCAGTAATGAGGTCGTATCCAGGCGCCTTTTTGAGATCGACATTTTTGATTGCGCGTATCACTTCATCTTTAGTGAATTTTATCGTAACTTCCTCGTTTCTCGTATTTTCATCACTTAAGAATTCCAAAACTTCTTTCTCATCGGTAGGCGGGTTTTCATTCGGGTGAGGTCTAAACACAGAATCTAGGTGATTACAAAAAAGATCAACTTTTTCAGTGTCCGTTCGAGCCCATTTGCCATTTGACATTCGAAGAGCTGGGGAATTCGTTACAGGCTGTTTAAATTTTTTCGTGGCCTTCCATAGGGAATAGTCTGTATTGGAGGTTGCGTCAAGTCCACCCAAAAAACTTCCAAAGCTACTATTTCGCTCTATTGTAATAATGTTAGTGAGCAATCTAGTGGTATAATTTAATCGCTTTTTTAATCGAGGGCACTGATTTGATTGCCACTTTTTGCGGAGCTTTCTTTTCTTGTTTAAAAGTTCTACTATATTGTTAGTTATATAGTAATCATCAGCCATTCTTTTGCTTTCTGGAGTAGAGTTCCATGCTGCATCTTGTACAGTTTTTGTAAAGCATTCAACTGCTGCAATAATGTCTGTTTCCGTTTTTAGTTTAATAGGCTCTTTGAGAGCGGAATCGACAAAGTAGCGAAATAATGTCCAATCAGTCCTTTTATTGTGTAAGACGCATTTAGGTTCTTTTTCAACCAAGGCAGTAGATAAGCTAACAATAATTGGTGAGTGGTCTGACGATAGGTCTAAACTGTTTTTGCACGATATATACCTTTTAGAAATTCCTTTCACTACGCAGAAATCAATAACGTCAGGTATTTTGTTTTGATCTGTTGGCCAATAAGTGGGTTCTCCATTCGACAAAACTTCGAGATTGTTACTTTGGATGCATTTAAAAAGTTCGCGTCCTCGTGGTAGAGTGAGCCTAGACCCCCAAAACGTGTGCTTAGCATTATAGTCACCACCCGCTATGAAACGATGACCGAGAGACTTAAAAAATTCTTCGAAATTATTTTGCTTAATGCTATGTCGTGGCGGGCAGTATAAAGCTGAAATGGTTAGATCACTGGACCAGTCAGTAACAACAATACTAGTGCCCTGAAGGTAAGCTTTCGAGTAAGATGGGGACTCGTAGTGCTTGATATTACTCTTAATTAAGACTGCTGAGCCACCGTGAGCTTTTCCATCTGGGTGCATTGTGTGATACAATGAGTAACCAGGTATTTTAAAGTAGCTTTTGCTGGTAAAATGAGTTTCCGAAATTAGAATGATGTCAATGTTTTGTGTCTTCAAAAATAATTTTAACTCCTCCGAGTGTTTTGACAGTCCGTTAGCATTCCAGACACAGATGTTTAGTGGTCGGAATGTAAGGCAAGTTTTGACATGAGCTCTGTCAATAATTTTGTTAAGGACAGTATTTGATTCATAATAGTTTGCATAGTTTCATTAATCTTCAGCAGTGTGGTTTCTGAACTTGGCAAGTTTTGTGTGTCAGTGCTGCGATTGGTGCTGCGAACTGGCTGTAAATTTTGTTGTAGTATTGCAGAGTAATTTTTTGAACTATTTTCTTTTTCGTCTTTTTGTAGGGATGGTTTTGCATTGTTTTGCTTCCAGTTTTTTCTTTGATATGGAGTAGGATACTGAATTTTTTGCAATTCTTTGTATACAGTACAGCCTTTATAATTTGCCGGATGGTTTCCGTCACAAAGAATACATTTGACTTTATCTGATCGCTCTTTTCTGGGGCACTCGGAAGTGTGGTGTGCACCTGCACATTTGACACATTTTGCCTCTCTGTGGCAAAACTTTTTTGTATGCCCATACTGCTGACAATTGGTACATTGAGGAATTTCCCGTTTGGCTCTTGGGGCCTCAAAGGTAACTATGCAGTTGAGTATACTTTTAACATTGTAAACGTTTTTATTGTTAGATTGGGGTTTTAAATCTATATAAAAGATGTTAAGTGGTTTTTTCGTTTGTCTGTGTTTGATGTTCCATACATTTCTAACTTCATGATTGAGTTCTTCTAATGCCAACTTAATGTCTTCAGGGTCAGTTGAGTGGTGAATTTTCTTTAGGACAACTCTGAAGCTTCGTTCTTCTTTAGGTTGGTAGGTAAAGAATTCAGTGTTTCTCTTTTTTAACTCTTTGTATATTGTTGAATATGATTCTGGAGATTTAGCCTGTATTTTTACTTGATCAGTTTTTAATATTTTAATTTCAAAATCTCCTACAGCTACTTCATGTAGCATTTTAGTCAATGGTTGAATGTTATTGACTCTATCTACAAAGATTGGTGGTGGTCTGCTAGGCTTTAGTACCTCAGTTGTAACTGGGTCATTGTTGAGTGCAGAAAAACTGTTTGAAGTTGGTGTTGGGGCAGCAAGCCAGTAGTTCAGTTTTGTTTGCTTCTGTGACCGTATAAGTGCTTCAGGGCTACTCCTTAGCCTTTTCTTGTTGCGAATTTCGGTCCATTCTTCGTTTTGCTCTACGTCACTACTATTTTCATCTGTTGTAGAGATTCCTGCGCTTGTGATCCTATCTGTTGGATGACTATTAAAAGAGTTTGATCTTCGACGATTTGTAAACATGCTTCTATGAAAAACTTGCTGAGATAGTATTTTATGGTTTGTAATTTGGTTGTTCTTGCTTTGTTCATTTAATCGAAATTTGCCCCCCCCAGATTCGGTGGGGCAGCCTGGACTCAGCCGCTGTGAGCAACTTTGTGCAGGGAGGGATTCTCCACTTTCGGTGGTACCCTCCTGGGGTAGTTCTGTATTTGATTTCGACATTCATAAATTTTGCTGATTACAGCTTTTGCTTTTCTGTAGGGGTTGGTTCCCTTAGGCCACATCTGAAGAGACTTAAGGCATGACCATGCCTGGTGTTTAGAGTTACAATGGGTGTTTTGCTATTAAGATTTTCGCGGTGATGTTCTAGGAGACCTGTTGAGTGTCAGATTAGTAACTCATATTATTCCACTGATTTAGAGGAGATTTAGTTCCTCTGGGCTAGTGGCCCTGGTGCCAGGTTAATTGCCCGCCGCCTGGTGCTCGGCGTTGTTACTCATTTAGCACCACCCAGGGGACACGTGTAGGGTGGGCCTAGGTAAGGTGGGAAAACCTACGGACGCGAGCAACTTTGTCCCCCAAAATCCGTGTTCAATGAAATACTTTTAAGAGTCTGAATTTCAAATTTTATAAAAATCGGTACAGATTAAAAAAAAATTCCATACAAACTTTCAACCCCTATTTCATCCCTTTAGGGTTAAAATTTTTCCCTTCTTAGTGGATGTCCAGAATATGAAAATAAACATCTGCCCAAATTTCACGTTTCTACCATCAGCCGTTATGGCTCTGCGTGCGTCTTACCTCAGTCAGTCAGCACAAGTCCTTTTATATATATAGATAATACTACACTAATTGTAATATTCCTTTGAAATAATCCATTTTAAAATATTAGTAAAAAACCGGCCGAGTGCGGATAGGTTTCTCCAACCGACGTTCCGAACGACGTTTTGTACCAATTTTTTTTTTCGATTGTGACCTATAAAAGGTTGTTAGTTGTGAGTTTGATCCCCCCTCGAGGAAATGAAATATTTATTTACATTTGTATTTTCATTTCTTCGCTCTAGCATCGAAGCAAAGCGCGGCGTTGAGTTCCACCAATCAACACGCAATGCCACCAGAACTCAGCGAAAAGTGGGGAACGAAGTGTTGACCCTAAGTTCCATCTGCCTACCCTGCTATGTGCGGGATACAGCGTGAAGCTGATAAAAAAATTAAAAAACTTATAAAAGTTGTCAAATTTAAATTTGTAGATGCTTCACTAATTTTCTATGAAATTAAGTACAAATATAAAATAAGTACGAGACAATTTTTTATATAATATATATTTTTCATTTGGATTTTTTCCTTTATTTGTACTATAGTTCTCATTTCTTGACGAATTTCATAAATGTACACAAAATCACGGAAAGTATAGATTTTTATTACGCTAATGTCGTACAAAATGCAGATAAAAAATGTTTTGAAAAATTTAATGCATAATCAAATTTATGTATTGGCATTAACCCTCGAACAGTGGCGTAGCGGGCGTAACTCGCGGCCGATGCAAAATACCTTTTCAGCGCCCCCCAGACGAACATTTTTGCAGTTTTGCAGACCTTTTGGCGCCACTTTGTGAATAGCGCCCGGGACATGATGACCCCCCTTGCCCCCCCCCCCCCCTCACTACGCCACTGCCCTCGAATCTTTTCATTGACGAAGGAAGCTTAGTTTTTCTGTGCTCTAAAGTGCCTTAACTTCGATATTTGATATAAGCATAGATACCAATAACGTCAACACATACTACTACAAAAATACTACTAAAGATTAAACAACTTTGAACTTTGCCGCCAATACCTACGATTCGATTTCGGAATGAGCCGTATGGGGCGGTTTCCCTTTGATAGGTGTGTCTGCATGCGTCACAAATATGTTTTTATTATTTTGTTTTGGGAAAAAATAATAATTGTATGAAGCTTTTATATTATGGTTACATTTAAAGTGGTGCTGACAAAAACACTCAGTATATATACAGACAACAAAGTGAACCTATAGGGCTTCCACTTTTTCCTTTTGCGATATGAAACCCTAAAGAAAAAGGCTGATTATAAAACTTGATTTCCAATTTCCTCATTTCGGAGACATTACGTGGTAGGTCACTAAGGTTAAAATAAAATAAATAAACGTGTAAATTTCTTTTCTATTATTTATTTTGTTTGATTTTTTCATTAATAAGATTATATTACAATATAATAATTAATGATAATAATTATTAAAACTAGAAGTCGATTGTGTTATTTAAATATATAACAAAAAAAAATTAAAAGAAAACAACAGTGCCGGAGACGTCGCGAGCGCGCCTCTCACTTAGTCGCACCTCTCGCGTGACGTTCAAACCAGCGATGTTCCATGACTATACATACATAATGGTAAAATATAAAAAAATAATAGTTACAATTTACATAATACGTGAACACTATCTACTAGTTTGGTACTTATATAAGTATTTATTTTACGTCACTCGCGACATAAATGATTAATAAACATTCTTAGTCCAACTAGCAAGTGGTGGGGAGGTTGGAAGAGGACCGATGCACCTACACTCTACGCTTGTACCTCTCGCCGATGCAGCCATTCATTTTGTACGATTATATTGACGTTTTAATCTATTATATTGGCGTTTTAATCGATTATGTTGATGTTTTAATCGATTATATTGACGTTTTAATCGATTACATTTGTTTTAATCGATTATATTGATGTTTTAATCGATTATACAGACGTTTTAATCGGTTATATTGACGTTTTAATCGATTATATTGACGTTTTAATCGATTAAATTATCACTAGTCGGGGATTTTTAGATTTTAGGCTATCAAATGTGACCGCGTGGCTCGTCCAGAGGCACTGTGACAATGATAAAATGCTACACGCCTAACATGCCTAGCTTTAAGTACCAATCATCTAACGCACTCGAGCAGAGTTACAGCTTACATTTTCAATTCCTTAGTGCTTCGCTCCCAGAGATATTGCTACGAATTTGCCTTTGTAGTGTACAACGGTGGCGTTACATATAATACAAAATATATAAATGCTTCCGCGTATAAAAAAGTGTTTATATATTACTACACTATATATATACATATATTTTTAAAAAATATCACTGGACTTAAACAGCTAACGAAATCGATCAATATATAATATAACACCTGCATGAAATTTCGTTGCAATTAAATTGTAGGATTAACAATATTTCAACGGTCCCTAGGCAAAGTATGAAAAGTGAAAAATTATACGTCTAAATAACACAATTTATTTGAAATTTTAGAAAAAAAACATTAAAACTACACTTTTTACTAGTTCAAAAGAGTAATAAAAACATTTGTGATTTTTCACTTTCGATACTTAACCTACGAACCATCGATTTGTGTCATTTTGTTTGTGTACAAAAACATTTAAATTAACACACATATACATACACGTTCCAGAGAAAATATTATAAAGAATACATATAATTTAATAAATAATATAATTTTCTACTAAAATAAATTTCTACCACCGCTGCACTATCACACGTGGGCCCTCTGTAAAAAACAGTACGGAGACCAGATGACGAGTCTAGGTTAGGCTGTCTATAAATTATTGTCATTAATTTTGGTCAGCTCGGGAGGAGGGTCGAGTATAGCCTCGTACACATGGGTGGGTACAAGAGATGTTACACATCGAACAAACGGAAACTCACAAAGAATACATATATATAAAAAAATAATAATCAAACATTGTGTACAGACGTTATTGTCAAAAATATTAAAATATACCTAATATATTATATTAATTTTCATTGACATAATTATGGAATATTGAAATATCTAAATTATAATCCACTCAAGGATACGATAAACATCGAGATAGAGATCATATCTCGTGATCGCTTTACAAAAATATCATGAGAAATAAAGAAAGTACAAATAATAATAATAATAATTAACTAAATTTGGATATTTATGACTAAAATCCTCGTTAATTTAAATAATAATATGTATTCGCCTATACATATATGACTGGTAGGTAAGCTTAGTCGAAAATACAGTAATGTATTAAGAACACTAATTTAAAGAAAGAAAAAAATAGCACTGTTTACCGCACACGCACGCGCCTCACAGAAGTAACAAACAAACAAGCAAGTACTATATATAGTATAGTATAGTATAGTATAGCATAGTAGTGGACTATGTACAGGCCGCCGACGCCGCACCGCCACCGTAAGGCAAATCTCGTACTTTGCTTCATACATTATAAATATTCATATATATTTTATTATATTTACAAATTATAAATGGCAGTCAGTTATACGACATACAACAGCACCTGCTCTTTTCGTACAATAAAGCGTGTCACTTATAAAATTTAAAAAATATATTTATCGCAATCGATAGATACCGTCATACCGCTTCAGGGACGATCCGACTGGATAACCTATATATCCAGTTCAGATCGAACGCGAAATATTGTATAAAAAAAAATGTAACATAGTCATATATGTAAAAAATAACGCCTAAATTATAAACTAATGATATGAATATAATAATTTTGACTATCTAATATTATAAATAATAATATATCTCTGTTCGATAGTCGCAAGCGTGTGGGGGCGCGCTGTCGGCGGCTCACTCTCCGTGGGGACACTAAGCTCAATTCCCGGTTACACTACCAAAGTTTATCTTAGATTTATACCATTCCACGGTTTTATTATTATGTTTTTTTTTTCTATTTAGGAATTTTTCAATCTTGAATTATCTGTTAAGAATAATGGATCAAGATGGAAAAAAAATAGCTAAAATCACTATAGAAACTTACGATAGACTACATATTATACAAGAGTAGATCGAAAGTGCTAGTATCATAGTTTAAATCATGCCTACTACTGGACTCCGCTCTGCCTTTATATGGAGTATGCACAGTATAAGATGGACGGCCTAACTTTGTGAATGTTCGGTGTATGTTCGACTTATCATTGTCCCATATGCAAAATCTACAAAACAATTGATCACAATTAGGGTGCAAAAAATATATTATAAAAGAATTGGTTAATTTTAAAATCTAATACATAAAAAACTTAAACTGTCATTTTACCATGTAGATACTTGACACACTAACTTACACTGTGCAAAAATGTTTAAGTAAAAAAAAAAAACTATTTTTTTTTACAAGAAACGTGTGAAATTTTCGGTTTAGCTGTGTCACAATAGTAAAACGGATCGACGTTGGTACAATTTAGTATAACATACAGTGCAAAAGTTGTTGTTATAATATAAATAAACAGAGCGAAGTTAGTTTTAGTAAAACTCTAATAAAAGCGTCTCATGCTCACTCCACTGTCACATTGAACCATCCTCTCGGCAATCGCGAACAACTTATCATATTATCCTATAAATATCATTTACACCTGCAACTGCATCTTTGACACTAAAGCAGTTATATATAAGCAATAATATACATAGATTGATATTTTAAATTAAAACATTTGTCTTGGATCCTTCAATCGATTTATAAAACTCAATTTTTATAACGTTTAATAAAAAAAAATAAACCTACGGTCACAGTGTATTAAAATGTGACTTGTCATATACATAAACTGATAAAAATATATTTAAATTGTCCATTTTCCATTTTTCTTTAAAGAAAAAAATGGAAAAGTTTAATAAAGAAAATATTCCCATACTAACAAATGTTGAATAATTTATTTGATTTAATTATTGTATGTCATGCGTGTAATAATATATTATTTAATGTTAATAAAATTAAATATCTATCTTAGTGTCAGAAACACCATTGCTTTCATTTATAAAATAAATTTGGAGTGCTACAAACTTAATATTTTATATAGGAAACGCCCTCCCGGTTCCCATTTATTGGCTAAATCAAATACTGTCGTATTTATGGAAGACTTAACGAAAATACAATATAACAAAAGATATATATTTTTAAAAAATAATAGTAATATAAATAAGCAATAACTAGACTGTATTGCTGTTATCACGAGATTTATTTACAAATACACAAACTCATGTTATCTTTAACGCCTTAAGGGGCCATCCATACATCATGCAAAGGCAATGGGAGAGAGTCGACGAAATGCGAATTTCGTCATTTTTCATATATAATATATTCCTGCAAATTGCAGTTATAATTTAATAATATCTAGGTGTAAAATAGTTGAATATGTGGCGTTATACAAGATCAGCTGCGGGGGTCTTAGAAGTATGACCAACTATGACAATTAAAAAAAAAATCCTATGACGTAAATGTTGGATGGCCCTTAGTTAGACGGAGAGAGTAAACTCGAATGATTAGTTCCTGAATGAAATGACAAAGCAATAACGGGAGGGCTTTACAGTCTCAGTAATAAATGAAAAGGGGTGAAATGAGGCGCTGCCGCTAGAAGTGATATTTATTTTGAATATCTTTATAAATATATATCTAGAGCAGGGGCTAGGGAAACCAACGATTAGATATCGCTTGTGTATTATTGTGCATTTTTGTTTATTATTAATAATTACTATAATACAAAACAATAGTTATATCAAAGATACTTTTAGATTTTGACGACAGATAAAATATACTTTATTTGGCAATTTATACAATATGTTACTTAGAAATTGCTATAGTGACATACCTATTTATTTATTCTAATATTCTAATTAATTTTTTTTAAACAGGTTAGACAGCAGTCGTCCATTTCGCAATTAACACAGGCACTGCCTAAAATTATTACATTTAATTTTTTTCAAATATTTCGTTATATATTCCTAAAACAACTTTGCGCTAAACAAACAATGAGCGATATAGCTACAAAATTCAGAAATATCTACAGTTTCTAAGTATTTATTATCTCGTTCTAATACAACTAACATGTAAAACATCGCGTACATTATGTACATGGGGTAAGTGAAGCAGACAAGATAATATATATTTTAATTTACAATTGCACTAAAAAATAAACATTTCTCATTCAATACACACGGGCTGTGTACGAATACAAAAACACAGTAATCAGCATATTCAAAAATTCACTTCCATTAAAATCATCCGATTATTCTTCCTAACAAATCTTATGGCTAAATATGTTTTTTTTTAAATAGTGTTGCGAACTCATGAGACACTTTTTTTTTATATATAAGTGAGTTATATCTACGTACTATTGTCACTAGACACGACACTAGTAGCGACAGCACTAACTGGGCAGCATGTATGACATGAGATTGTTATTGTATGGGAGATGGGTTGTGATATACGAATGTGTTTTGGAATATCATTATACAAAACTGCAGTACATCACTACAGTGTGGCCTAAATGAATTTAAGCAATCCAATATATATAATGACATGGCCATCTCTGCTATTCTGGTCATCTAACTACAGCTTTGTAATAAGTGTTGACAGGTGCGCTCCACAGAGTACAAATAAATAATTATTACATTTTCAACAAACAGGTTGTCAGAGTGTGCTTATTGTGTAAAATTAGACAGTTATTTTTATATCTGGCAACACTGTTAGCGTGTGATGATTTAGAGCGAGCCCGCTGGAAAACTGGCCGAGGAGTTGCTGTGAGCAAGCGACAACATGGATCCCGATAGCGACTGCTCCTCCTCGCCGTAACCTTCTCGGCTGCCTTCCGCAATCGCCATTGCACTGTAATTATTATAAAAAAAATATAGAAATGGAACTATTAGAAGCTAAAATGAATAGTTTATTTTGCAAGCATATTTTCAAGTACCTATTTTATAACCGAAACCTATAATAGCAAGCTATGTTTTCGTCCAAAGCCTGAATACTTTCAGTGTTTTATAAATGCTCAGATAGATTTCTGTATTGTTTTGAAACTTGAATTACAATATAATCTCTCAAGTTAAGTCTTCTGACAATATGGCAATGGGTAAGACAAATTCAAAGATTAAATCATGAATATAAAAAGTCTTACACAATTGTATACAATACTGCTCTAATAGAATCATTTCAAAATTGGTTTCGGTTTCAACAGGAGCTGAGACAGTTGAGGAGCGATTAATTCGCATTTAAAATAATCTCTTAAATATAGACTTGGATCACAAAACCCAGGCACTGCGACTGCGACTGAGATCCTCAGCCTGTTACGACGACACCC
Organism: Heliconius himera; assembly: GCA_021202915.1. Taxonomy (NCBI): domain Eukaryota; kingdom Metazoa; phylum Arthropoda; class Insecta; order Lepidoptera; family Nymphalidae; genus Heliconius; species Heliconius himera. The sequence goes on from JAJHJA010000480.1 coordinate 536,645, forward strand.
ATCCATGGAATGCCAAGTATCTTTTATTTCTTTTGTCAATAAGGTACAACACTAATATACCGTACCTAAAGCCAAGTCGTGCACTCTCGCTGTCGAAGTGTTCGAGCTCCCGCTCGTGGCGCTCGTGCAGCATCCGCGTGCGCTCGGCCCGCTCCGCTACGAACTGCGCGCACTCCGACTCCATCTGTTCAAGTACGTTAGTAGTTCAAGTTACGTGTGGACTATTGTCTTATAGCGATAAATAGTCTATACGTTGTCATATTCTTACTTTCTCAATAACTTTCAAACAAAAGAAAAAGATTAAAGTTTTTATTTTCTCTGTATTTAACGGCCACTTCTTATGAAGTTATAAAATATAAAGTAGTTTCAATGTCACTGTATAGTGTTTATATCGTATTTACAAACATGGAAACGTCAGAAATGTTGAAGTACTAGGCTATTTTGTACCTATATTTACTACACGTGATAGTCTTATCATCAAATTCATGAAAAATAATTTTATGAACTTATTTAAAACAAAGTTAAGGCGAAACGTACATAGCATAATAATAATAACACTGAATTTTAATTTCAAAAAGAAATAATAAAAAATTTAAAAAGTACCTTCGCTTCCAAAAGCGCCCGCCGTACGGCAACACGCTCCTCCAGCTCACGCCGCTCCCTGTTGCGTTGCGCCTCGGCTTGCATCTTACTCTTGCTCTGGTACGCGGTTAGCATGTCCAGCTCGTGCACTAGTTGCATCTTGAGTTGTTGGCACTCCATCTATTGTAACATTACGTAAATGAATCATATGGAACAAAATACAACAATATACATATTTTTTTTTAAAACTTGTTTAAACAAAATAAAAAGAAATATTTACCATTTGACTCTCATCAAGCCGGACAGTTTGTTTCTGCAACATCTCACTGATACTCTGGTCATATTGCTCACCGAGGAGAACTAGTTTGCGACGTTTCTCATCTTTGAGCGATTTTATCACTTCCTTTTGTTGCTCCTAAAGAATAATATTCACACTTCAGGATTTTTGATTAAATAACAGAAAAAATGTAACAATATAACAAACATATATAAACAGCTTTAATTCATTACATTACATTCACTTCCCACAGAGGGACAGCATCTGATTTGGCTATGTTTGTTAGTTTCATACCCCACACATATAACATTTAAATTCGGTGGAAAGCAACAAACAGTTTCTCATTTGTTGTTAATATATTCAAATGTTAAAATTAAGATATTAATGACAATTCAGATAGTGTTTTTATAAATAAGTAATGTTTAAGAGTTATTGATAAATAAATTGAAAATATACCTTAGGAGTCATTTGTAAAATCTGCGTTTTGAGTGCTTTGTACTGGCGCGTCTGTATCTTGCAGGTTTCACGGAATTGTTTGCGAATTTGCATTTCTTTTTGCTGTGAGAAAAATATCACACGATATAGATAATGAGAATTATGGAATTAAATCAAGAAAATGTTTTAATCATTTAAGTTTTTAATTGTTTCACAGTTGGAAATAGCCTACAGTGGACACGCGATGGTTAGTAGGTTCAACATTAACAATTAACAAGTTTTTCAAATAACATATCTTATATATATAATTTTTCACTGTACTCCTAAACCTGGATAAAATTTTGTGTCCATATTTTGAAAAGTTCATATTTCAAATGCTTCGAAAAATACAACCTAGTAGATGATTCTACAGTATTATACAGGATGAAAGAGGCAGCTCTCCTTTTACGGGAACAGCATATAGAGTAAAATATTTTAAACCCATACCTAAAGAAATTAATCAAGATACTTCAACAGTTTAGACGTAGAATTTTTTTTTCATTTCACGATGTTTATCCATACCTGTATTTCGTGTTTCGGAATGAGGCATATGCGGTGGTTTCCCTTTGATTGTTTATATTTTTATTATTATGTGTGCGTGCATCGTTCTTGACAAATGGCGTTTTATTTTAAAATGTTATTATTTATTTTGTTTAAAAAAATCACTTTTTCATTTTCGAGAAAAAAAAAATTGTATTAGGCTTTTGTGGAGTAGTTAAAACTAGGGTTTCATTTAAATTGTACCATTAAGCTAAATATACCTTTAAGCTCTTGGGTTGCTGTTTGAGCTGCAACGCGTGCTTCTTGCGCAGTTCGTGCTCAGCGCGCTGCATGTAATCGCGCTGGTTCGCCAACTCCGTTGCGTGCTGGTTGGCTAATTGCTCTTCCCTGTAAATAATTAATTAACTGTAGTTGATGTGTTCAGGAAGAATAGAAGTCTACTCACTGTTAGTATTGATTATATAGTAATCATAACTTTAAGAGTTTTAGTTCATAAAATAACAAAATGTATGTAAAAATTCTTCTCAGAGATTTCAAAACATTTTATCTGTTTTTGTATAAATCAGCATCCATCATAATATGAAATTTTATGGTCAAACAAAGTGTCTACTCATCGAGGCAGCCTTTGTTCATATATATTGAATTGGAATATATTACCAATATTTATTTACAAGACCAGCTGACGTCACAGTAGCAACATGGCGTCCGTCAAAATGGTACAAAATTTGAAAATGTACATTTAAATACATTTATATGCTTATTGATTATATTCATTTGTTCTCAAGACCTTAGGACCGACTTGAAACACTTTTCAAAAAGGGGTACATATACCCTGGTTGTGATTATAAAGTTAATAGGAACGATATATCATGAATATTATTATATGAAAAAAGTAATTTACTAAACATTTTACGGTAGTAATGAAGGTTATCATTAAAAATTAGTACCTTAACGAATGCACTCCTTTCTGTTGCCTGTACTCTAGATCTTGCGTTTTTTCATGGTGACGAAGAAGCATTGAATGCGCTTGCTCTAATTGCGTCTGTCGCTTATTTAACTCCTAAAAGTAACAATATATTTAAAATATATCAATATGTATTTCAAACAATAAAAACAAAATTTCAAGTCAACAAATAAAGGCATATAACTTATCTTTCTTTGTTGGCATTATTTATTTTACAATGGGACTAGGACAGGGAATAAGAAAATAAATAAATAGAAAAAGAAAAGAAAATAAATAAAAAATTGGCAAATTCATCTATGGCGCAATAAAAAATATAAAAATATTTCATAGTACTGCTTATACATTACCAAAAAATTATCGATTACACTACATATTACTAGAACTAAACTAACATTGATGTCATGGCACATCAGCTCAGCGCGGCGCTTAATAATAAACGTGACGGTTAGCTTCATCCAAAGTTTACTCTACCTCTCTAAGCAACTCCTGCTCCTTGTGATGAAGAGCGAGCATACGACGCCGTCGGAACCGTCGCAATTCGAGCTCGAGGTACTCGCGTTGGGAACGCACTAGCCGCGCCTCCTCGACCGCCTCCGCCTGCTTGAGGTTATCCTTTTGGGACCTGAGGATTGTGTAATATTTTTTAATTGTTATTCACATATGAAAGGAATATAATATACTCAGAAATAGTTTTTCTTGCCAAATGATGAATATTAGCATTAGTCTTCAGTAAAAAAAAAGTTCAAAATAAGAAAAGTACACTGACTTCGTATTAATTTTAATTCACTTTACCGACACTACAATTTTTTTTGTCTGTAACATGTATAGTAAGGGATTTATTGAGTTTACAATCCTTAACGTAACGTTTATTTCCTCAAAATATATTAAAGATATCATCAAGAAAATTTATACAAATATTATCTTTATGAAATTTAAACTGATATATGTACATTATCTAATATTATTTTCTGAATTTCTCAAATGTTGTAAATTAAAAAAAAATCCAATTTACTTAACAAAAAAATATATGTCAAAATGTATTAGTTATCTATCTCTCATAATATCTTTAATAGATGTAGATTATAGTATTAAAGATTATGCACAGTTCTAACACTCACTGTAATGTAGCATCCCTTTGCCGTTTAGGCGTGGCGTCGTCCATACTAAGCTCTTTTTTCCATCTTTCCTTGTTAGCCTTGTATTCGCGCTTGCGTTGTGTCTCGAACGCTTTTTTCTCTTGTTCTTGACGCGCTGTTATATCTTTTATGAGCTTCTTTTCGGCTGCTGCGTTTTGTTTTTGCTTTCTCTCTAATTCTTGTACGTGTTTTGTCTGAAATAGGAAATAAACTTTATATTATATTTAATATTTTAAATAGTTCACTTTATAATTTTTAAAATTTTCCAGAAAAAAACCTACTGTAAGCACAATAAAGTGTGTGTATATGTGTGTTCTTCAATGTTTAGCAAAATCCAAAGACACATTTTATTCGATTAAAATAATTCAATTACATAAGTGGATCAAAACCACAACCACAATCACAATGGAATTTTTTTTCATGATCACTTAATTTCTATTTCCACAACCAACCTGCAGCCGCTCCAGTTCCCTACAAAGCTGCTGCAACAGCGAGTCGTACTCGCGGTCGAGCTGCGCCTTGTGCGCCTCCACGTCCGCCTTGCAGCGCTCCTCCAGCTTGAGGAGAGCGGCCTGGTGCTCGCGACGCATGCGTTTGTAGCCAGACATTTGTTCGTGCATTTCCTGTAAACATTTTGGTGTAATGTAGGGTTAGAGTGAACAAAAAATATTTTATTAAAAGAAAAATTAAAAAAAGAAAGAAGAAATATTTTTTTCAAATAAATTTCTTACGTACATTAAAAAATATTTATCTGTATCTCTGTTTAATTCTAGTGTATAAATTTTTGAGACATTTTATATTAAACGACGGAACGCCGCGTTTTGTCTTATTACCAGATAGAGAAAATTAAAATAATTCCTTAGCCGCTGTGGGAATCATATCCACAATTGTCACATTTAGATTCATACAATATTTTTTGATATTTTTAAAACTAAACGTCTTCCGTGTGATATGTCAGTGTTTTGAAGTTGTCATATTAAACATTCAATTTCAAAAATATATATTTCCTAGATATTATACACTACAAGTTGTAATGTATATAAAAATGTTAGAAAAACAAACAAGAAAAACACAAACATTACAAATGAATGAAGGAAACAATCTAAAAATTACCTGATTGTGTTCTTTCTGCTGTTTGGTTACAATACTGGTGGTTCGTATCGTAGCAAAGTTGTTCGCGCCGTGCTCTGATACCAGAGATATTGCGGCTGACACATTATTGCTAACACCTAAAATAACAAACATATGTTAAAATGTCCGTTCTTTTTTTTCTGCTACACAGTATAACATACTGCAGGTATTAGACATTACGTTCCTCATTAAGACCGTCCCCCAATTTCCTCCAAATTCTTGAGGTATTGCGTGTTGAGTCGCGACACTCAACGCCGCGCGTTGTCCGTTCTCAGAGCGAAGAAATACAAATATTAAACATTTCCTTCTCCAAATGGAATATAAGACTATTAATTTCATTTCTATCTGGAGTAATGACATTTTTGAATCTATGATATCTTCACTCATTTTTCACACCAGGCTACTTTCAATAAACTCATTTCTACACCTTCTGTCTCATATCACGACATTATCATTTTTTTAAATTTCATTATAATCACAACTTACGATATAACAAATAACAAAAACAATTAACCTCTATGCGACTGTCTACGCTGAGTGTTCCTATTATCATCACCGCTGTCCTGCTGCCAGGTCGACGGCGCGTTCACGTACTCCCTGTACTCATTCGCCTGCTTCTCCCTCTCCCGTTCCCTCTGAGCCTCTCTTATCGCTTCGCGGTTCGCATAATCATCACCGTAATCGTCGCACAACGAGTCCCTGTTCGCGTAGTCCCGCAATACTTCCCTGTTAACGTAGTCATCGTGCGAGCCCGGGACCGGCGACTCGCTGTCTCTGCGTATGAAACAGCAACATGAGTAAAGCCAACCCTTGCTTGCTCTGAAAGGAAGAGGTCTAACTAATGCGTGAGGTGCGTATAAGATGAGGCAAGCGTGATCGTTTGTGTATACAGGTTTATTTTTAAATATCAGGAACAGTGTTAATAAGACACTGCGATGCTCACTTACCGCCCATTTTCGAGATATTGCGTAACTTAACGCCGTTTTATTCCACATATGGGGAATGTAATGTTAATTTTTAGCAGCGCAAGGAAATAAAAATAATTCATTCCCCTGAGCAGGAATTGAATCTACAGCCGTCCCGTTTACAGTCAGACGCTGCGCCACTACTTTATAAAAGTTCGATATATCTATCGATTCAATAGAGCATGCGTAATATTTAAAATATAATTAAAGCAAAAAATGAACTAAGTGTGATGGTTTGGGTGTTAGTGCAGATGAGTTGGTTAGTAAAATAGTGAATCCATTATAAATAGAAATATTTTTTTAAGTAAAAGTAAAGAGTTAAAAAAGAAAAAAGGAAAAAATAGATATCTAAACAGACATAATCATTACAAAAAGAAGATTACAAAAAGCAGTAGGTAAAGCAATAATATATGGAATAATCATTGATGTTATCTATTTACAATGGTTTAGTTTATGCAAGTGATGTGGTACCTGGCGGAGTGGGCTGGTTGGTGGTTGTATTGCTGGTATGTCGGCTGTTGCTGGTTTTGGTGGTTTGCGTTCAGCTGTAAATGGTACAGGGGTTGTCAATTTTGTATTTGTTTAGTTTGGTTTGTATAAAACAATTATAATGAAAAAGAAAACAGCTACAATAAAAAAAACAAACTAACAAAATAATACAATAAAATTATATGAAATAATAAATCATAAAATTAAAACTAAACAAGTATTAATAAAAATAAACATGGAAAACCTTTATTTTTAATTTGCAAGGAACATTATTAATAAGGAGGCCGTTGTGGCACAGCGGCACAACGTCGGACTATAAACTATATAACTACTATTTTCAATTCCCACTGCAGAATAAATTATTATCATTTCCTCGATCTGGTAGCAAGACAAAAATCGGTGTAAAATTCTTATTTTTGTTTCAGTTAATTCACTTTCATTCCTCACTTGCTGCCTAATTCTAGAGAGTTTCTCACAACCTGTCGCTACAGTCACACCCATGTGCCATTTCTCCACGACTGGCCTCGATAATAGATTTGTTTGTTTAGTTTAATTACCGGTCGCCGCCTTCTCAAGCTTCCAGAAGATGAACTCTGGCTGGAGGCGCCCGCTGCACTATGTTCTGAAGTAGCGGAGTTTGACTTGGAGCTATCACCGCCCGAGCGTTCCTCTGCTGTCTCCTCACTGTCGCCTGGAAGGTTAAATTATAAAATTACCCTCGTATTGTAAGTGCATATAATTATTTTTTTTATTTAAGATAAGAAGTATGAATTATGAATCCAGTCGTAGCGCAGCGGCACAAAGTGTGACTGTAAACGCAACTGGTTGTGGGTTTGATTCCAACTCGAGGAAATGAAATATTTATTTAAATTTATATTTTTATTTCTTCACTCTGGCGTCGAAGTAAAGTTCGACGTTAAGTTCCGCTACCTAACAGGCAAACGGAGTGACTAACACTAGGTACCCTCTGCCTACCCTGCTGTGTGCGGGACATAGCGCGAAAGTGATATTAAAAAAGGATGAATTAATTTTGTATTCTGTACTAATAAAGTTCCAGATAAACTAGTTAAAATAAATAGTACATACTTTTATAAGGTTAGTCCTCATAAGAAAACATTAATATTATTTCATATTTGTAATCGCTAAACAAAAATATGTAAAACCTTACCAATTGCACTTTCATTATCAGCATCAACCATCAATATCTTCTTCATTTTCCTATAGTTCAGGTTGTCCAGATCTCGCACGGCCGCCTTGGTCCTCTGTATGAGGTCCACCAGTACATTGGGTGACCGAGGCCTCGTAATGTATGGGTGGGAGAGAAGCTTGGTAGAGGAGGGCCGATCTTGAGGATTCTTTTGGAGACAAGCTTCAACAAAATATCGGAATGTGTCCGTCCATTCTGGCGCCTGCGGATAATAATTTTAGAATTTAGAAGTCGAGTCCATCGTCCGTAAAATCGTCCTAGCACAGAGGCACAATCGTGCGAATACATACGCGACGGTTGTGGGTTCGATTCCCACTAAGGAGATGAAATATTTAATATATGCATTTCTTTGCCCTGGTAACAAGGCAAAGCGCTGTGTTGAGTTCCGCCACTCAAAACGCAATGTCTCCACAATTCAGCGCAACATGAGGAGCAGAAGAAACTTAAAGGAATGGAGTGTCTTAACACTATGTCCCTGGGCTCCCTCTGTCTACCCTGCTTTGTGCAGGATGCAGCATAAAGCTTAAAAAAAAGTCGCAGAGGTACAGGTCCTCTGAGCCTCATTTGTGAAGAGGAGGTTATAAGTCAACATATTTGTTTTTTTATGTGCGAAAACATATGAAACTTACTTGTAATGGAGGCGAATCATTTTGTGCAATGTGATAGAGAGCAGACATAGCATTCATATTAAAATAAGGGGGTTTTCTCTCTGCCAGCTCAATACAAGTTATACCGAGTGACCATACATCCACCTGAAAGTTGACAAAATTTAAAATTAATACAAAAAAAAGAAGATAGGCGAAATAGAATATCTTAGTAATAGGCCATTATTATTTCAAATAAAACTCACAGTTTCATAATAAAAATTCAAATTATCACGGCATTTAATAATAAAAATAATATTTTTTAATAATACTACAAATAAAAAATACCTTTCCATCATACTGTCCTTCATCCATAGCCAGTATCACCTCAGGTGCCATCCAATAGGGAGTACCGACAAAGCTGTTTGCTGGACATTTTATGCTTGCACTACCGAAGTCAGCTAACTTCACAGTGCCATTTTCCGTCAGTAGAATGTTACCAGCTTTGATGTCGCGGTGGATACGACCCAGACTATGCAAGTATGATAGGCCACAGACGACACCCTCGCATATTGCAGCTATTTCTTCTTCACGTAATGGCCGCTTGTGAACCTATTAGTTATATAATTATAGTTTATTATTGGGATTTACTTAATGGTCTAAAAAGGAGATTGTTATTTAAATTGGATAAAGTGATTCAATAGTTTCATAACCATGTATAAATATAATCAAATTTTATATGTTATTGAAAATCAGCTTCACGCTGTATCCCGTACACAGCAGAGTAGGCAGAGGGAACCTAGTGTTAATAACTTAACACGAGACGAACCTCGAAATCAGAGCGAAGAAATGGAAATATACATTTAAATAAATATCTCATTTCCTCGAGTGGGGATCGAATCCAAAACCAGTCGCGTTTACGGCCACACTTTGTGCCTCTGCGCCACGACCGGCCTCAACATATATTATTCAATAATTTAATATAATTAAACAAAAAAAGTCAACAATTTCATGAAACTTAAATGTATCTTTTACAGCTTTGTCTTTTCAATGTCTGTATGGGTATAAAATTGACAAAATGTCAAAGTCGTCTATTATAAAAATGTAACAGAGGCCGGTCGTGGCGCAGCGGCACGAGGTGTGACTGCAAAACCGACTGGTTCTGGGTTCGATTCCCACTCGAGGAGATGAAATATTTACTTAAATTTATATTTCCATTTCTTCGCTCTGGTGTCGAGGTTAAGCGCGGCGTTGAGTTCTGCCCCTCAACACGCAATGCCTCCAGAATTCGGCAGAAAGTGGGGAACGGAGTGTCTTAACACTAGGTTCCCTCTGCCTACCCTGCTGTGTGCGGGATACAGCGTGAAGCTAATAATATAAATAACTAATATACAGAGAATTAAGGAAAAAGAATTTTACTAGGAAATTTGTATGAAAAATTATTACATATATTTTTTAATTAAAACGTGCCAATTATGGCACAATATAGATTACATTATTCGATTGATTTTAAATATCATTCACAGCAGCCCGTTAATAAATCGATCGTGTAGCTAATACAAGGTACCGATTAGTAAAAAAAATCAGCTTCCCGCACACTCCTCCGAAAAAGGTAGGCAAAGGGAACCTAGTGTTAAAAACATTTCGTTACCCACTTCCCGCCGAATTCTGCCTCTCGACATCAGAGCCAAAGAAATGGAAATATAAATTTAAATAAATATTTAATTTTGTACGAGTGGTGATCGAACCCACAACCAGTTGCGTTTACAGTCACACTTTGTGCCGACTGCGCCACGACTGGCCTCCGATTAGTAAACAAATAAAAAGCGACACGTCCCCTTGTAGGTCGAAAGCTCAACTCATATCCTGTGTAATATAAACAGGAAATAAACTTCACATTATTATAATAATAATTACGCAATTAGCATACAGCGGTTCTATCGGGAATGTCACGTAGTGTTGCCGATCGATAGTGGACTATCGATCGGAATTCGATATTCTATCGATAGTAGTCCGATAGAAGGACTATCGATATTAAAATCGATAGTATCGATTAAAGAGATAGTATCGAAACTATCGATAGTTCAAAAGGGTACAATACTATCGATAGTATCGATAGTATTGAATTTCTAGGAAACGATAATATCGACAGTATCGATAGTATCGATACTATCGATTATTGTGAACTATCGATTGCTTGCTAATTTGCGATAGTATCGCTTATTATTTTCATGTGTAGTAACCAATCATTATGATATTAGAAACATCTTAGTTGAAGTACGTAACTAATTGCTTATTCATACGTAATTATAAATATAATAAAAACGTATTTTGTTCTTTTCATTTCATCTTGTAATTAAGCTTAAGAATCATACTCAATACTATCGTAAATTAGCATATAATCGATAGTGCAAAATAATCGATGGTATCGATACTATAGATTTTATCGATACTATTGTATCCTAGACATTTAATAGTATCGATACTATCGATTGTATTGATTAATTTCCGATTAGGAGATACAATACTACAGATAGTATCGATAGTATTGCACTTAGCCGATTGTATTGTATTCTTCTAAACTATCGATAGAAACGATAGTATCGATAAGATCGATACTATCGATTGTTGTATCGATCGTATAGGCTTTTTTAGATTAAAACTATCGATCGCGAAACTATCGATAATTTGGCAACACTAGGAATGTGTCTTGCATTAATGACATCGAAACCGATATTAATTATTTTTATAAATTAAAACTAAAATATTTAATTTAAAATAATTTATTTTTTTAATGTTTTATAAGAAACAATAAACTTCTTCTAGATATATTATATATTATATTTTTTTATATCACCTATTCAATTTTGTTTTTTTTTTTATTTCTCTTAATCATTGCAATCATCACACTTTTCATTATTATATTGTTATTATATTAAAAACATCACATTGTTTGAGAGCAAAAAAAATTAAATATCAAGATACTTGTTAATTCGATTTTTTTTTGGTGAAGATTCCGTGGTCGTCACCAGTTAGAAAATAAAAAAATTATAATAAATCAGCTTCACGCTGTATCTCGTACACAGCAGGGTAGGCAGAGGGAACCTACTATTAAGACACTCCGTTCCCCACTTTCTGCCGAATGGAAATATAAATTTAAGTAAATATTTCATCTCCTCGAGTGGGGATCGAACCCACAACCAGTCGATTTACAGTCACACTTTGTGCCTCTGCGCCACGACTGGCCTAGTGATAGTTAGAAAACAACCTTGACCATAAGTCTGAAATCTCTCAAATTGATTCATATAAATATTTATAAGTGACAATAAGCACGCTAAGACCATCCGCCCCTACATCTGCCGCGGAATCATATTTTTTTGCAAATTAAGAAAAATAGTTAACTTCTTATATTACTTTACAAGAATGTAAATGCATAAAGGATTTAGCTTCACGCTGTATCCCGCACATAGCAGGGTTGGCAGAAGGACCGAGGGAGGAGATCTAGTGTTAAGATGTACTCACAACCTGGGCCGCACCAGTCGCAAGCATCTTAACACTAGGCCCTGCACCACGATTTGCGTCTAAAGGATTTTTTAAATATTCTAATATTTTTTTAGCGGGGACCGGAGTGTCTTAACACTAGGTTCCCTCTGCCTACCCTGCTGTGTGCGGGTCACAGCGTGAAGCTGATTAATTATTTTTTTTTGCTAAATATTTCCGAAAACTTATTTAGAAAGTCTGAAAAGATGGTGTAGCATCGAATAGGCGAGCTAAATGTACATATATAGGCTTGTCAATTGTAATATACAATAGTATGAAATTATTTAAAACTTCTGTTTACTTTCAAAATAGGAAGAGAAAGCTGTATATTATGTTAAACAAAAAATGCTTTTTTTTTTTCCTAATTTGACGTTGTCTCCCGCTAATAATAGGGTAGACAGAGAGAATTTAGTATTAAGACACTCTGTATCCATTTGTCCGAAAATTTTAGAAACATTCCCGTTGAGAGGCGAGAAACTCAAGGCTGCGCTTTAAAACAACAATGTCCATTTTCCAATTTCAGCAGAGGAGCAAAGGTATTTTGCATGTTATGACAAAGAACTTTAAATAGTAAAAAATAAATAAATTAAATAAATTAGCTTCACGCTGTATCCCGCACACAGCAGGGTAGGCAGAGGGAACCTAGTGTTAAGACACTCCGTTCCCCACTTTCTGCTGAATTCTGGAGGCATTGCGTGTTGAGTGGCAGAACTCAACGCCGCCCTTAACCTCGACACCAGAGCGAAGAAATGGAAATATAAATTTAAGTAAATATTTCATCTCCTCGAGTGGGGATCGAACCCACAACCAGTCGGTTTTGCAGTCACACCTCGTGCCGCTGCGCCACGACCGGCCTCGACTTGACTTTAAATAGTAGGTAAAAAGAAAAACATATATGTACTAAAATCGAAGGCATAAAAAAAAGTCGAGGCAAAAGAAATATTCTCAATGTGAAATAAAAAAAAAGAGAAAGAATATAAACATTAAATTAACTTTCGCGATAATCTTACGTGAGTAATATGATCGCATTTTTTTTATTTGAAGCTGTATCGATCGATACAGCTTGAAATAAAAAAAATACGATCATATGCTGCTCTATGCATAGAGCAAGGAAACCTGGAAATCCAGTGTTAAGATACTCCGTTCCTATACATAACATACTTCCGCCCCCACTTTCCGCTCACTTCTAGAGGCATTGTGTTAAGTTTACGGAATTTAACGCCGTGCTTTTCCTCGTTAGCAAAGCGAGGAAATGAAAATGTAATTGTCATTGAAGAATTCAAACGTCAAATTTGACTTTCTAACTTCTGAATAAAAAAAATATAACTACTTACAAAATAATTATTTATATCATTTAGTAATACGAAACACACTAATATTTGTGTGTACATGTACATAAATATTTTTAGATATTTGTTAAATCCTACTAAAGTCATATACTTTCGTTTTGGTTATAATAAGTTTATTAAAACTATTTATAATATACATAATATGTATTTAGTGACAGGAGCTCGGACGATTGAAGCGAGCTTTAATTCGGAATTTAAAAAACCCTTAAGCCTAAACTTGGACCACAAGCCCCACTACTCCGACGATGAGACCGGCACCATCACGAAAAATCCATGGAATGCTAAGTTCCTTCTCTATAATATAACACTAAATTCTCTATAATATAGTTTATCGATTAGGCAATTCATTATATTTTTCAAAATTTTTATAATATTAATCGAAAATTAAGTTAATTTCTTATTAATAAACAATATTGTCGCGTCCACTTTAGAATACGTCGATATACTTACATAAACATTCACATTATATTTTGGTTTTCTTATAATATTTTTATAAGATCAGGAAAAATAAAGCATCATAATAAGATATAATACGTATAAACATTAAAATAATTGAAAAATAGTATCTATGAATTACAGAGACATATATCTCCTATATATCTGTAAATATATCTGTAAATATCTATTTAAAAAAGCCAGTCGTGACGCAGGAGCACAAAGTGTAACTGAAATCGCGACAGGTTGTGGGTTCGATTCCCACTCGTAGAAATGAAATATTTATTATTTCCATTTTCTTTGCTCAACACGCAATGCCTCCAAAATTCAACGGAACAGGGGGAACGGAGTGTCTTAACACTAGGTTCGCTCTGCCTCTAAACTGCTGTGTGTAGGATACAGCGGGACACTAAGAAAAACTGTAAATACACATCTCTAGTTATCATATTTCTACTAAGATCATCATCAAAATTAGTATTTTTACGACATTTTAAGGTAATTTGGTCTAATTAGTAGATCTAATTATCCAATTATAAGATTAGGTGAATGAGAAGTGAAAATAGAAAGTGGTTTATTGGCTTAAATCAATAAAGAAATATCACATTGAACTATTCGAAGTTACATAATATGTAAGTTTCTAGATAAACAAATAAACAATGAAAACCTTAAATTAATAGAATTCCAAAAATATTAGGTACTCGAAGTAACTAATTAATAAATTATCCGTACTACAAATAGTTTTACATATTTGAAATCGTATTTAAGCTGGCAATAAAGGAAGCCAGTCATGGCACAGGGGCACAAAGTCTGATTAGTTATGAGTTCGATCCCCACTCGAGGAAATGAAATATTTGCTTAAATTTATATTTCCATTTCTTCGTTTTGGGTTCGAAGCACAGCGTTTAGTTGCGTTTCTGCCACTCAACACGCTAAACCTCCAGATTTCGGCAGAAAGTGTAAAATGCAGTCTCTTTACACTAGGTCCCCTCTGCCTATCCTACTGTGTGCAGGATACAGCGTGAAGCTGATATAAGAAGTGAATAATTTTAATAATGGCTATCTATAATAAGCTGGAATTTTGATAAATCGATGATACATAGTGTAGTCTGATAACGTGATATAATAACAGTTACGACTGTGATTGGGAGATGACTCAAAAGCTCATGTATATGTTCTGTTAAATCACATCTCCTTCTAAGAAACAAATGACCTCATTCGGAAATTGCACATATTTTGATCCTGCACAAGACTAATTCTAAACTAAACTTCGAATTTCAAATAAGTAATAATATATTATAGTATTTCTTTTATATAGAAATAATAACAAAAGATTGAACCAGGGTTAGACCACAGATAATATAGTAGTTACTACTACAGTTAAAACCCCAATCATACAAAACTCATGGACCAATCTCAAATATAATACTGATATTTGATTTATTTTAAATAATAAAATAAAAATCAATCAGCTTCACGCTGCATCCAGCACACAGCAGGGTAGGCAGAGGGAATCTAGTGTTGAGTTCCCCACTTTCTGCAGAATTCTGGAGGCATTGCATGTTGAGTGGCAGAACTCAACGCCGCGGTTAGCCTCGACACCAGAGCGAAGAAATGGAAATATAAATTTAAATAAATATTTCATCTTCTCGAGTGAGGATTGAACCCACAACCAATCGGTTTTACAGTCACACTTTGTGCCGCTGCGCCACAACTGGCCTCTCTTGATTTATCTTATAAATTAATGTAAAATGTATTAATTTTGAATACAAAAAAAGTATTTGGTACTTTTTTAAAAAGAAGTTGTAGAATTTTACAAAGTATATAATTCTATGCCATTTATACCAATACTATAAAGCAGAAGAGTTTGTTTGGTTGAAAGCACTCATGTCAGGAACTATCAGTTAAAATGTTTTTTTTTGTGTTGAATAGTCCATTTATGGAGCAAGTCTACAAGGTTATTTCATCACATAAATTATTTAATGTATCCCACTGTACATGTGATTAGTTACCTTGGTCACTTAGAATAGTTACTGTTACTTAAATTTAGCTGAGTGGAGGCGAAGCCAAAGGATCAATTTAAGAAGAAAGATTTTAACAATAAAAAGGTGAAAGAGTAATTTGTATAGCAAGGGCACAAAGTGTGACTATAAATGCGACGGTTCAATCCCCACTTGAGAAAATTAAATATTTATTTAAATTTATATTTTCATTTTTTTGCCCTGGTGTCGAGGCAAAACGCGGGGTTGATTTCCGCCACTCAACACGCAAAGCCATTAGAATTCGGTAAAAAGTGGGGAACGGAGTGAATTTACACAGATATAAAAACCAAAATGCAAGTTGGATTCGCGCACAATAGGTTCTATACCATTATTGGTAAAAATGGCATCATGTTTGTGATGTATAATAAAAAGGAGATCTCTAAGTATTCGTTTTATTCTTTTTTTAGTACTTGTTATCATAGTAGCAACAGAAATACATCATTTTTGAAAATTCTATTTTATTTATATTTATAAGCTGATATTTCTTCCAAAAATGTCTATTGTTTAGTTTATATATATATACATATATACCTTTAAAATAAATTAGGAAGGCTTACCTCAATGATATCAGAAGCTGAGCCTACACAATACTCCATGACAAGCCATGCTGTATGCTCTCTTTTGTAACAACCTTTATATTCTATAGTATTAGGATGATCCAGTTGCTTTAGAAACCTACAACAATAATCAGTATTTATACCAAAACAATACCTAATAATTTATTTATACAAATGTATGATTTTTTATGTTTCTTATATAAATAAAGTTTTGCTAATTATTTTCTAGATAGCTTGTTAAATGTGGTATGGCACAACACAATAATATATTACTAAGATTTTGAGACCTGTGGTGCAGTGGAACAGCACATATCTGTGAACACAATAGTGGTGAGTTTGATCAACTCAGATTCATTGCCTGAGTGGATTAATTTCATTTGACTGCTTTGTCAAAAGACAGCATTTTCTTGGACAAAATGTCCCATATCCAGGCAAATAAGTTATATAAAAGTCAAATTTTAGCCATATATCAAGCTGATAGAAACAATATTTTATTTAACATTTCCCCATTAATTAATCATCAAAATAAACATATAAAGCTTTGACATTAAACATAAAAGTATTATAGATCTTACTTAATTTCTTTCAATATGTCCTGCCACTTTTCCTCACTCTGCTTTCCAAGGTATGACATCTTCTTAATAGCCACAATCTCTTTGGTGAGATTGCATCTGGCATAATACACAGCTCCAAAAGAGCCATGGCCAATTTCACGTAGATCCTCAAATATTTTATCAGGATCATGTTTGCTGAATAATTCTGCTATATCTGGGTCCTTGAGACTGCCAGGACGAGGCATTTTTCCCTATTATTTTTAAACATGTTATTATTTATTTTCTTTAAGAGAACTACTCAAGCATCAATAAGATTTATCTGTCTAAACCATTTCTTATCAATAATTAAGAGATTGTTTACTGGTATTGTAATTGCCATTTATGATATTTGAATATATTATACAAAAAAAATATAATTAAAAAATAAAGGCAATAAAAATAGTACAGTCATATATCATATATTACTTAAGGTAATGGACTAATACTGATAAATTTTAAATGAGTATTAGTCATAGTCACTTTTCTTTTTTAACATACAAGGACTGGTGGTGTGAGATATTTTAATTTTTAAATTAGTTTACCTTAAATCAAGATGTTTATAATTTTATATAAATGTATATAATTTTATATTTTATGCTAATTTAAATTTAAAATTAATAAAATCAATTTTAGAATATTTAGGTTTAAATAAAATGATAATTTTAGAAATCAGAATACAATTCAAAACACTGATATTGCCATAAATTAAGCAAATGAGAATATTAAACATTTTAGTTTCTAAAATTAATATTTTAAAATTATCTACATTGTTAGAATAATAGTAGTTAACAAATAAAAATGAGTATGAAATTTAACATACTACTTGTGCCAGCCGAAAGCCGGCGGTGTCCGTCAGTTAATTAGAGCAATTCTGCCGCCTCGGGCCATCCTCCGCACCCGCTATCTGCAATAGTCGGAAACGACACAGATAACAGGCCACGCCGAATTATAACTCTTTTCTTATATCCCAGAAAAATGTAAAAATAATACTTATTTATATCGTGCATATGAAATGATCAAGAAAGAAACAAGAATATCTATAATCAAATTAAATGGTATCTTCAGTCAGTCTGAAACCAACCTACCTCGGGACATCCACGATCCCGACCCAACAATGGGGTATTTCGAACTAGGTAGAAACCGCCATGAACGCCTTTTACACTCATATATATAAATATAAGCCAATAATACCCATTATGAGGGTTAGAAAAGAAAATATTGCGAAATACTTGGCACTTACAATACAAAATTTCGCCTCAAAATGGCGTTGGGGTAAAGTATGCGAAGATAGCTTTTTGTTTTACAAGGCACACACTTTATGGTTTTCCATCACTTTCGCCACTCATTTATTACACATCTTATCACTTTTTATTTATGATACTCATTTGTTACAAATATTAAGTCCAAATTTTATTGAAAACTATTTACAACTTTCCCGTACTGGAAAATAATCTCTCTCAATGACTTCGATTAAGAGCGCCCTCTTCTGTCGCTTATTGTAAGTTTGACATGTATTTTTTTTAATACTATATGACAATGATTACCTTATTTATGCTAAGCTTCTAGTCTATGCATCAAGAACATTGTACTCTATAAAACATAGCATTTTCATTTATTATTTGGTCAATTAAAGTACGCTATTAAATTTGCTGACCCAGTATACAGCGTGATGCTAAATAAACTGGCTTACTATACTATCTATAATTAAAGTAAAGTATAAATATAGTAAATTAGAAGTTAAGTAATTCAATGATTAATTTTGTCAAGTTTATATCATATATCCGTCCATAAATTAAATAATTTAAATTATAATTAAAAATTGTACCTAGCAGATATACCAGAATAATCATTATAGTTTTAATTAACAAAAAACTTTTTTGGGTGTACCATTTACGTGTTATTTTTATAATGTCATATGTTTTTAATTCATAAAATAATTATAACAAAATCGTGTAGTTTCTGTGAAGCGGTAAATCTAAAAGGCAAAGTATAAAAATATATTCACATAACTGGCTAATGACATGAAATTTTATTGTTTCGAAATGTGCTTATCTGGATAAATCACCATAATTATCTTTTACTTTTTAAAATTGATTAATATATATAATATCAATTTTAACTTTTTAGTTAAGTAAAGTTGTGGCGAGTGACAAGACGCCACAGAGCACAGAATATAAAATAACCATATTGTGCTTCATTGACTTGGTCAACATAACGATTTGCCGGTTGTTGTATGTTTTCTTCTATTTTATAAAGAAATAATTACTTCTTCAATAAAAGTGAGTGATCTTTAAAAATTTTACGAATATAATAAACAATTTAACATTAACATGTTAAAAATCGACAAATGTTAGGTCTAAGCTTACAATTTGGTTAGCTTACTTTCTATGTAATCAAAATGGCGGTTTAAAATTAGACATAAATACAACAATATTGTTAATTTATCGTTTTTATTTTGTAAATAATAATTTCAGTTGTCAAAGGCAGCATGTTATTTCAAGAATAAAACTTTGAGAAAGTTCAATTTAGTCAGCACGCCAAGGCATACTTACAACTTTTGTTATTTTACTAAATTTGCGCGCCATAATTTGTATTTTATATACCCTTGAACTCTAAGAATTTTCAAGCGATTATGTACATTATTTAACCATATCTAATTCAGATTTACCTGTATTGGTAATATTTTCACTTATCAGCATTGTATACAGATGGCTGATAAAAAAAAAGAAGGACCTGAAGCAGAAGGTGAAGAAGAATTTTCCGTAGAAAAAGTATTGGATAGACGCGTGAGGAATGGAAAGGTGAGCAATTAATAGATCATAAGAACTATTTCAGTAAATAATTAATTTTAATATTAATATACGAATGTTTGTAAAACTTCTTACAACTTTTTATATACTTAGGTGGAATATTACTTAAAATGGAAAGGTTATAGTGACGAAGATAACACATGGGAACCAGAAGAAAACTTAGATTGCCCTGACCTTATTCAAGCTTTCGAAGAAGCAAGAAAGAAAAAAGAAGCTGGTAATTAATTGTATTTATTATTACAACAATTTTTTGTTCATACATAATGACAATATTTCTATTTACACTAAAAAAATTACAGAGGGAAAGGGTAAAATTGAAAAAGATGCCAAAAAAAGAAAATCAAGTGCAGCAACTCCAGATCTCAAAGGTGCTAAGAAAAGTAAAAGTGATGACAAAAAAGCTTCTGGATTTGACCGTGGCCTTGAACCAGAGAAAATTATTGGTATGTAACATTCATAAAATGTTTAACAATTTAAAATTAAAGGTAAATAGTGATTTTTATACCATTTCTTAATCCCAAGTCATCAAACCAATGGATCACCTTGATGTAATTTAAATACTGCTTTGTGGTTAGTTATTCTGCAAAGTACTTTATTTTTTAAGCTGTGATGTATGTCACACTTTATCATGGTAAGCAGAGAAAACATAATAACACTCCTTTGGTTCTGACTGTATTCTATCAAAGGTTGTGCACTGGCTGTTCTGATCAGCATGTACAAACATATTTAAACTTGTCAAGTAGAAAATTCCTCCCTTCTCCTCATGTCTTAAGGTCAAGTATGTAAATACTTGCCATTTAATTTTTTTCATGTAAAATCAACCATATTTATTTTCTTTTTGAGTGGTCCACTTAAATCAAACATTTGAAATTAAAGTGTGAATTTTCTTATTAACAATAAATTTAGATATTTCAATTCAACAATGAAATGAAGTAAATATTTTTACTTCTGTAAAATTTGTGTGAATATTGTAAAATATATGAAATGCACTGTAAGAAAATTATATTCTTCTGTTTATTTTTCTTCATGCTGTATCCTGCACAGAATTCTCAAAGGATTACATGTTGAGTGGTGGAACTTAATGCCACACTAATACATAGTCATGAAAAGACTTAATGTTAATTTTTAAGTTTAATTGCAAATATATTAGTCCAATAGTTTCAATACCAATAAGCTAAAATTTAAAACTGACTTTAGTTTTGTAAAAACCACACACAGAGTTAGATGTAGCCCAACTGCAGAACTCTCAAACATGTTCCATATTCTTTATTGCAATGTTTAAATAGAATTTATGCATACATACACTTTATAATTTGTGAAAGAAAATAATGAATCAACAAAATAATGTATTTATAGGTGCTACAGACAGCAGTGGAGAGCTTATGTTCCTAATGAAATGGCAAGGCACAGATGAAGCAGATTTAGTGCCAGCTAAACAGGCAAACGTCAGATGTCCACAAGTTGTTATCCAGTTCTATGAAGAAAGATTAACATGGCATACACCGGCGGCAGACGAGGGAAATACTGAAGATTGAGGTATACAATTATATTTTTTTATTTTGTTTACACTGTATCCCACATATAGAAAGGGAGGTAGAGGGAACCTTGTGTGCAACCTAGTGTTATGACAATCCATCTTCCACCTGTGAAAGGTGGCCGCTTTGTTTTATTACCATGGTGAGATCAATATAATTTATTCCTCCGAGTGGGTAGCCAGTCCCCAACTTTCAAATGTATGAGCATATAATGACAAGTAACTAGTGTCCAACCGAAACTGGTTTGTACAACCGAAACTGAATGTCGACAGTGGTGTAAGTTTTGACCGAAACCAAAACTTTTTGTAAAGATTTTATTTTGAGGGAAAAATAAAGAAAACAATATGATAGAATATAATGTATTCACTATTCATACATTCATTTAGCTTTAGATAATAATGATATACTTTTTTGGAATGTTGCTTCCACACCTGATGCAGAACCTTAGTGGTCCAGCTAAACTATAAAAAAAAATTTAATACGTTAATAACAAAGGTTGTTGAGCGTGTTGAAGATTTTCCACTGACTGTGTAAAAATTGAAGTTTTGAAACATTAATGAACAATCATATAATATATAGTCCAGCTAAACTGTAAGAAATAATGAAATGCCGATTTTGGTAAAGTTGTTGAGTGTGATGAGCATTCTCAGTTGAGATATAAAAAGTAAAGATAAGAAATAGTTAAATGCGGAATCTATTTTTTTCGTGAGGAAATCCTTTTACGTATACCAACCAGCCCGAGTGGGGACTCGAGCGGGTTATATGGGGCTCACGACACGACAGATGGTAGGCAGTCCGAATACGCACTAAAACCTCATGGGGTTCCTCCAAGGGTGGTGGGCACTCTCGACGGCCTTCTCGGAGTAGCGCGCGCCCTCTGGCTCGTTACAATCATACCCTATCTACAACAAGCTAACTGAAATTTACAATGATTTCTAGATGACAGATACTTTAATTATTTTTGATGTTATGGTTGGTTATATAGTTTAGATCATAGTTTCCGAAACCGAAACTCGTTTTTTTGCTCGACTGTAACCGAACTTTCGGTCGGACTCTACTAACTAACCCTGACGATATATTTGCTTTAGTTGCAGTTTGTAAGTCCCTTATTTAAGAAATATTGATGAATATAAAAAACTGTGAGATAATTATTTTGAACATATGCAAGAAGATTTCAAATTAAAATAATTTTACTATCTTATGTTTCAGGTATGTCATTCTCCATAACATGTCTCACAGAAAAAGCTGTCATGGTAAAAACTAGACAAAAGTCTTGATATTATTTTTATAAGTACTTTTTTGCACAGATTTCATGAGCGAAATATTTTATTTTTCGAATAATAACAAAAATGCTACATATTGTAGATATTTGAATCTTGGCATTTATAAAAACTAAAAGTGTTCATTTTCAAAAAATACATAATTCAATGTAATATTGATGAACATTGAAATGTAATGACAGTAAATACTACTTAAAATTATTATTTGTTTATACATCGACAAATGTTATACAGATTTAAAAATTATGCTACATATAAGTATATATAGAAATATCCTTTTACTTTTTGACGAGTACTGAAAATTTAACTAATAATAATTGACACAACATTTGTAAGTTTTAAAATTCAAACAATTAAATGTTTTTAATTATTCTTCTTTCTCTTATGAACTTTATAACTATCACAAACAATATAGCTGTCAAAGGGACATGGATCAGAACATTCTTGGTGAATATTTTATTTGGTGTCTTAACCAATTAAAAAAATTACATTCGATAAGTTAAAAAAATTAGTTGTATATTATTAATATGTAAGTTTAAATGCAATAAAAAATATTTGCCAATTTTTTTTATTTATTTAATTGACCACATCAATGGATGTACAAACATCAATTATCATTGCAACTACTGGAGTTGTGAATTCATAAAATATTCCCAAAATCATATTCTCAATCTAAATTTAAGTTATTTAAGAATATTAATTAAAGATAAAATTTTAACATTATTTATAAAATTATTAAATAAATAAAAGACATATCAATGTAGTTATATATATATATTTTTAATTACATGATTTTAAAATCAATGAAAAAATGCTATCTATCCATATTTGGTGTAGACAACAGTATAAAACATTTCATACAATTTTACAAATTATTTACATTACGTTTTGATCCCATTTGGGATGACATGCTTTGTTGGTGAAAGAGAACCATACTAGCACTTCCAAAAGAAAAAATATAAAGAAAATCAAATAAATGCATATGCATATAACAATTTACAAAAACTGCTGTATGTTGTATACAAGAGATGTTAGAGTTGATGGTATTTTTCTTTTATGAATTTCTTAAACATGCTAGTGTGATAAGTATTCTAAGTGCGCTTCTATTGTGTAGGTGAGAACTCAGTGGGTTCGAGAATACGGCAGTGCATTTCTCGAATGAGGGGCACTGTATACGCAACACATTCATCCCAACCAGGATTGCGCCATGTGCTCTCACGGGTTTCACGGCGGGCTTGCAAATCTTTGTAGCCTGAAATTTATGAAATTATATAAATAAAAATATATTAAAATCAGCTTCACGCTGTATCCTGCACACTGCGGGGTAGGCAGAAGGAATCTAGTGTTAAGACACTCCGTTCCCCATTTTGTGCCGAATTCTGGAGGCATTGCGTGTCCAGACGGTTTTACTGTCACACTTCGTGCCCTTGCGCCACGATTGGCCTCACAAAAAATATTACATTTATTAATATCACAGTATCAAGAGTACGGAAGAATATGTGAAAACTATTGTGGTGCTATGGGACAGCATCTTACTACAAAAGTCATGCAAGTTCAATTTTCACTTAGGGTTGTGAATTATATTAGTGTTTTTGCTCTGGTAGACTAAGTGGGGCATTGGGTTCCACTAGTTAACTGGCATACGTCTGAAAGTACAGGAGAACATAGTATTCTATAACTAGATTCTCTATCTAACTCAGTGAGGGGCACTAAGACAGCGTTTCTCGAGAGTTCCTGAGGTAACAAGAAAAGAACTTAGATTTTGCATTTTATATCTTGAAGTTAGTAAAAATAAAAATTTATGGACATAGTATTTAACTTACACCAGATATGATGAACATTATAAAGTCTCCCAATTTGAGAAAAGTATCCTGCAAATGCTTCGTTTTGTGAGCGTCGGTAGGTGAGACCACGGGCCCAGTTGTTGCCCCACTCAATCATGGTGCCTGGTTTGAGACTAAAATTGTGATTATTTGAAATTAGTGTTATATTTGTATACTTTAAAATCATAATTAGATATTATTTTATATATACCTGTAGGACCTAATTTCATAAATATTTTTGTCTGGGCGTGGTTCTCCTGATGGCCAAAAACTAAACGCAAGCAAATACTGCAAATGACGAGATCTCACGAAGTTGCCCCTCTCTTTTTCTAATGCACGGTAATCCTAAAAAAAGAACAAATCATTTTTAATATTATGACTTATGTCCTAAAAAGAGAAAACACATTTACAATTTCGAAAATAAGAATACAACATTTTATAGACAAAAGGTCACTACAATATTGAAAAAAAATATATTATTACTTTATATTGTTTAAATAATGTATTTTTAATATACTTTATTGAAAATACAATATTGGCTCTCTCTCGCCAAATAGAAATCATTCTAAGCAATTGTCTTTTAGTGGAAATTTGTAAAAATGTCCCTACAGAGATGATCAAAACTCTAATCTCCCTATTAGTAACAATAAGAGGCCACAGATTTAAATCTCGTTACATTGAAATTTTTATACATTTTCTAAAAAGCATTTTTCTTTCCTAAGTGTGAAACAAACCTTAAAAATATTTTTTTATTTCAATAAAATAAGAGTTGACTTACTGGGTTTTCTTTAAATAATATTTTTGCTTTGTCAATTTTCTCAAATCCACCCACATAGCGCCAGAGATGAAGTGCTTGATCCATGTCTCCCACAGATACAGTCCATGATCCAACTAATTCACAGCCAAGTTCTGATTTGCGAGATTCAACAAATGCTACTGATGTTTTGCTATATAAAAATTGGGTAAATTAAATAATGACAAGAAAAAATTGTTATATATAACTATATCATTTTTTTTGAACCTATAAATGTTCAAGTTTACCAAAAAACATTTTATTAAAATGTTCTTTTGTAAAAGAGGCTAAAAAACGTATACATATAAGAGTAGATGTAAGGTTCCTTAAAAATGCTTTCAAATATTTATATTTACGAGTATATTAGATTATTTATCTTAAGGGTCATGGACATCTAGAGATAATTCAATCTATCATAACATTTTAAAATAGAAGTATATTTCATATATGCAACTGACAAATCTATTTAGGGAATGTTGCATAATCACAAACTTATTTGTTGTACGATTAGAGTGCAACACATATAAATACTATGTATATAATGTACGTACTAATTTTGTAAGTATTTATCCACTGAATCGGGCCGAATATTATGAGTGTGCAACGCATACACTATCTCCTTGTCGCTAAGCATACGACTATGGGATTCTTTCGTCGGTTCTATCTTTCGCACTAATAACTTCGACAGCCAGCCATCATCAGCATTCAATCTTGTACTTGTTGTCGATATTAACCTATAATATAAGCCATTGTATATGTTAGATTTTCCATAATAAAATTAAATAACACATATCATTTACAACATTTATACCTTGAATTTTTAGGTATTGCTGAATTTAAAGCTAGAACTCTATTAAGAGAATTCATCTTCACAATACTAATTTTGCTTAAATGTTTTGCAAATTTCACTTAAATTGAAGCCGCCAATATATCTACTTGCTGTTATCAATTCATTTGACTAAATCACTTGAAGGTTATCTTGAAAATAGAATTCGGTCGAAGAGTGACATCTGTTGTAGATGACCGCAAACAAAATGATAACAAATTTGACAAAATATTTTAAAATATCACAGACTATGACATTGTATTTACTTGGCAACATATTTATGAGACTATTAAAAGCTAGTATATAAATACACAATACTATTTTTAAATTACTTTAGTAATGAATACCTTAGTGTATGCTCTTTACTTTTCACAAGAAATTGACATTAAATTATATTAAGTTTCAAAGGTTTTATACATTACATTTATAATTATTAATATGAACGAAGCTGACAAAACTTATAGATGTTAATGAAATGGTAGAAATACTGTATTCTGTCATAAATTCTTCAATAGAGCTTAATGTACCTAAAATTATTAAGAAATGTTGGTCCAAATACCCCTTCTGGGTGAATAAAATCCTACTAAAAAGAATAAAAGAAAAAGAAAAACTAAGATTACGATACAAAAAATATAAAAATCCAATGGACGAAATATCGTTGAAAATTTTAGAAAACACATGCAATGAATTATCTTTAAAAAGTTACAATGAATATATAGAGCGATCAGAGAGCAGTATTAAGCATAATACGAAATATTTTTGGACTTTTATGAAAACAAAAAAACAACAAAAAACACATACTTTCCCTAAAATAATGATAAGTAATAATATCGAACATTTTGGTGGTGAACAAATTTGCAACTCTTTTGGTTCCCACTTTTCTTCGGTATTCAATTACAATACAACAGTGCAACCAACCAATGACGTACTCACAAATTGCAGCATGTAGTGAATAATAATGATATCTTACAAAGGATTCAACTAGATGAATTGGATATTTTAAATAGATTAAAGCGTTTAGATCTACATAAGGGAGCAGGACCAGACGGTATACCTCCAGCCTATTTAATTAACTGTGCGTCAACACTTGCAGTACCACTTAAAATTATTTTCAATGCATCGCTAAAAACAGGATCTTTTCCAACTAAGTGGAAGGTGGCAAAAGTTGTTCCAATTTTTAAACGAGGGGAAAGAGAACACGTAGAAAACTATCGTCCTATATCTATTCTCTCGGTATTCGGTAAAATATTTGAATCATTGATTTATCCATTAATATACGCCCAGTTTAAAAGCTCTATTAGTGATCATCAACACGGTTTTATAAAGGGTAGATCAACAATGACAAATTTAGTTGCTTACACTGAAACATTAATCGACAATATAGACAAAAGAAATAGAATTGACGTCATTTATTCAGATTTCAGTAAAGCATTTGATCTAGTACCTACTTCAATCCTTCTTTTAAAATTATCGGCATATGGTCTAGCGGGTTCGGTACTGCGATGGCTAGAATCATATTTGAGCGATAGATACTTCTATGTTGTTGCAAATGGACATGAATCTCGTAAATTTAAAATATCATCTGGAGTACCTCAGGGCTCGCATTTAGGGCCCTTGTTGTTTAATATTTTTATTAATGACCTGCCAAAATGCTTTGAGCATTCTACACCATTCATGTTCGCGGATGACCTTAAGCTCTTAAAAACTATCAACGATTTCAACGATACAAGACATTTACAAAATGATCTAACAAGGTTGTTTAATTGGTGCAAAACAAATGGTATGGTACTTAACGCAGAAAAATGTTATTCCATTACATTCACTCGTAATCATGTAGAAACTAATACCCAGTACTTTATCGCAGATTCACCATTAAAACGAGTTAGCAACATCAAAGATCTAGGTGTCATATTCGACGAAAAGTTGACCTTTACTCCACATATAGATAATATGATCACAAAAGCCTCAAAAATGCTAGGTTTTGTTCTCAGGAACAGCAAAATATTTCGAAATTATAATACTAAAATAGTATTATATAATAGCTTAGTAAGAAGCATTTTAGAGTATGGTAGCGTGGTTTGGAGGCCGCATTATGCAACACACTGCTTGCGAATAGAGAGGGTGCAAAAGCGTTTCCTGTATCATCTGGCATTCGCTCACGGTAGGGCTAAAGAAATAAATTCATATAGCAAAAAACTGGCATATTTCAAGATGCATACTCTAAACAACAGAAGAGATTTATTAGATTTAATGTACTTATATAAATGTCTTAAGGGCACAAACGATAATCCAGATGTACTATCCAAATTAAGATTTAATGTCCCGTACCGGTATCCACGCAAGCCAATTACGCTTCTAGTAAGACCTCTCCGTAGAACAGTCCTGGGTAGGAACTCACCGATTTCACGACTATCTCAAATATTCAACGACCACAAAGAAGTCTTAGACCCATTTAGAGATACATTGTCTAAATATAAATTTAAAATAGTTCGCCACATTTTAACAAGATAAATAATTTCGTTTATATTTATCTTTCTATTTA
This sequence comes from Heliconius himera, assembly GCA_021202915.1. Taxonomy (NCBI): domain Eukaryota; kingdom Metazoa; phylum Arthropoda; class Insecta; order Lepidoptera; family Nymphalidae; genus Heliconius; species Heliconius himera. The sequence goes on from JAJHJA010000480.1 coordinate 565,077, forward strand.
TTATCAATTTGAAATGGTCATTGAGATTATTTTTTATTGTTTTTTTTGTAATAATATATTTTAACGTGTTTTGCATTTATAACTGTAATTCTACTTTGTTTATTGAAATTGTAAACAAACTGAAATAATGAAAACCGTACAATTTATTATTTTTGTATAATATTGCATGCTGTATCCACTTTAAAAGATGGTGCATTTAGATTTAAGTTTTATTTTGTATTTAGTTTCTTTGTCACTGTATAATGTTATCATCACTAGTGGATCTAATAAATAAATAAATAAATAAATAAACTACCGTAATATGGCGTTTATAGAAATTAACAATACTTAAACATATAACGTGAAAAATATATAGTATCTACTCTTAAAAAATATATAAATTCGTGCTGCCTAGACTGTAAAAGTAGCGTAAATTACACTCCGGTGTAGCCGCTACACTTAATCATTGACTAAAGAATTGTCAAATGTCATTTTCATCGTTAACTTGGAAGTAGATTTTGTATTTTTATTTTGATATATAAAGCAATAAAAAAATTGGCCTTTATTACGAACATAATTGACTAATTAGACCCCGTTATGGGTGAGTGTATACAATTTTTTACTAAAATATTATCTCTTTATATAAGTGGGCGGTGTTGTTAAAATCTCTAATTGAAAGTGATAAAAACTTGAAGTTATGTTTCTATATACAGCGTCGAGTGAAGTAACAAAGCTTCAGCAACATTTGGCGCTCCTGAAAGAAGAATATGGGAAATTGCAGAGTCACTGTTCAGAAGTGGAGCGAAAATACACTCTGGCTGCAGCGTCGGCTGGTGACCTAAGTGAAACCAGTTTTGTTGCTAGACTTCTTATGACTGTATCTACATTATATGGTCGAGAAACTTATTCTGATATCGTAATTAAACTCCAGAATAAAACAGTCCCTGGACATAAGTTTGTTTTGAATGCTCGCTCTGATGATTGGAATGAAGAAGCCCTAAAAAATTCATCGGAACTAGGTAATTTTTAATCTACTAATCACATTTTTTTCAATCCTACCATTATTAATTACAAATGTAATTCCCATTTATATGGTAGATCTTAATAGATATTTACTAATTTTATTGTAGATTGGTCCAATTTGCCAGATGATGTTGGCTCAGCCTTGTTAAAATGGTTGTATACTGATGTGGTAGATCTTTCTCGTGGTGATTCCTTTGCACTTCAGCTTATGAAGTCAGCAGCAAATTTTAAGCTATATGGACTAGTTGGAAAATGTGAACAAGCACTAATTGCATCAGTAGGAGTGAGGTAAGCTCATAATAAGTATGTTATTTTATACATTTCTTCTATAATTTTCTCTTCCAAAAATATTCAAAATATCCTTATAATATATATTTATGATTTCTTTACCTAACATAATAATTCAAAACAGGAACTCTTATAGGGATCACTTTGTTGTTGTATGTACATAGAGGGAACAAGTTAAAATTCAAATCAAATACTCAAACCTACTGAAGACCTTTGAACCTTTGAAGCACAGAAAAAATTAAAGCTCTAAGTCAAAGTGATCCAAAGATACAAACATTTGTATGAACATCATTTTTATATGAAATTTGCTTTGTTGTCAGAACCTAGGGTATTTCCCTCCTGACCTATAATTATAATGAACCAATTAAGGAAAAATTCTTCATAAACGTAAACTTATTTAATTAAAAACTTGTGTCAACTTATATTAGAAGTTATCTGAAACAAAATGAGTAACTAAACAAACTTAAATTTGTCAACTTTTATAAGTAACATTTCTGTTTACCTATTAATAATCATATAATTGGTAAAGAACCCCCCTTCACTGTGTTTATTTATGTGTTGAATTTGACATATCAAATACAGAGACTGTGGGAGTTCTTGGTCTTATTGTTGGTTAACTTTCAAAATTAACTCTCAAAGAGTGACTCATTTTATAATTTATTTCTGGTTTGAAAGAGTGATCTGATTGTCAACTCTAATGTTGTGGGAATAGATTATAATAGTGGGAATGATTATATTTATATTTTATTTCCCTGCTCTGGTAGACAAATTGTGGTGTTAAATTTTGACACTCAACAAGCAATGTCTTGAAAATTTGGCAGGTTAATAAATAAATATCATTTTTACTTTTCAGAACTTGTGTCAAATTTTATTCAGCAGCTGATGAAATTGGGGCATCAGCATTAAAAGAGCATTGTTCTGGACTAATATCAGCTCATTGGGATGATCTTACAGGTATTTTTTTTATATGTTATTGTTATTTTTAAGGAGAAATATTTTATTCTGAATTTGAAATTATGTTATATTGTATGAATAATGTTGAAATACTTCTGACTGTTTCGTATCTCAAAAGAAAAAAGTTGAACCCATGTCGGACAACTTTCTTGTATGTCTCTTTGTCTCACATTTCATACAAAATTAATGCATATATTGGCAAACTCAAGTTTGTCAACTTTTGTATTTTGTACTTAACATTGTCCTACAATCATGGTATGGAACCCTCAGTTGGCGAGGCGTACTCACACTTCACAAAATTTTATTGTATATTAAGATCCATAAATGATTTTCTTTTTTTGCTTATTTAGTTAAAATAAAATATATAAATCAGCTTTACGCTGAATCCCGCACACAGCAGGGTAGGCAGAGGGAACCTAGTGTTAAGAAACTCTGTTCCCCAATTTCTGCCGAATTCTGGAGGCACTGCATGTTGAGTGGCAGAACTCAACGCCGCGCTCAACCTCGACACCAGAGCGAAGAAATGGAAATATAAATTTTAGTAAATATTTCATCTCCTCGAGTGGGGATCGAACCCACAACCAGTCGGTTTTACAGTCACACTTCGTGCCGCTGCGCCACGACCGGCCTCACACGCTTATTTAGTTATTTACATATTAGTTGTTATACAATTAAATAAATCATGATCAGAACAGACAACATGTTTGTTAATGATTGAATGCCTGATTCTTAAAATTTAATTTGGCAGATAGCAAAATCAGCCTGTTCAATTTATTTTTTTCATCTCCACACTGTATCCTGCACACAGTAGGTTAGGATGAGGAAACCTAGTGTGAAAAAACTTTGTTCCCTATTTTCTGCCTAATTCTGGAGGCATTATGTGTTGAGTGGCGGAACTCAACGCTGCGCTTTGCCTCAATACCAGAGCGAAGAAATGAAAATATACATTTAAATAAATATTTTATTTCCCCGAGTGGGGATCGAACCCACAACCAGTCGCGTTTACAGTCACAGTTTGTGCATCAATTTTTTCTTTACACTCCCATTTTGTATGTGCATACTTAGTGCGCTCATTCGGTCATTAATCATTAGTACAGCCGGCAGACGGTACTTAAAGCAACTTTGATTCTTAAAATTATTTTTTACCCTAAAACTTGTAAATCACTAAATACCATGAACTTATGATAATATTAAGTAAAAAGTGATGTTCGGTTCCTGTACCTAACTCACAATGGCCGAAAGTAAAGCACATTCTCTCAAGGCTGGCTAAGATATTTTTTCAACAAAAACAAAAGGAAAAAGACATTTCTTGCTTGTTACCAGACCGCAAAATAAAACTAATTCATTCCCTACAGTGGAAAAAGAACCTATAACCATTGCGTTACTCAAATAAAATTTTTCCAAATAATATTCTTTTATTCATGACGTAAATAAAATTGTGTAACAGGAGAAGATTTTGCACACATGTCATCAGCTCTGCTATATCGTATGTTGAAGAGTAAAACTCCGCAGCCCCTGCATGGAGCGGTCAGGTTGCTGCGAGAGGACGTCGTGTTCCTGTGCCTCGTTGAAAACCATGCTAATGTAAGTACTTTTGTTATTTATTATTAGAGATGCGCCGAATATTCGGTTTTTATTCGGTATATATATGTCATCTTTTTCATTATCGTCGTGCCGTATTCGGCCAATATCGAAATCGGCCGAATTATTCGGTTATGGTGCCGAATACATTCGGTTCGATTATTTTTATTTAATTATTATTATAAATTAAATGAGTCTCACTTAATGCTATGTCTATCTCCTTCGTATGAACGGAGCGGTGCCAAACTGGACACGCATATTCACCCGCAGAGAACGATGATATATATATACCGAATACCAACAGGTGCAATAAGTTTACTCCTATTTCTAGTATTGATATTATGTATATCACCAATTTTGGCAAAGTCTTTAATATTCTTCTTAATATACATAACATTTTCAACTCTCTCATGTGTGGATGAGTGATCACATGTGTGGATGTGGTATCACATGTGTGGATGTGAGATCACATGTGTGGATGTGAAATCACATGTGTGGATGTGGGATCACATGTGTGGATGTGATATCTCATGTGTAGATGTGAGATCACATGTGTGGATGTGAGGTCACATGTGTGGATATAAGACCACATGTGTGGATGAGTAATCACATGTGTGGATGTGGGATCACATGTGTGGATGTGAGATCTCATATGTGGATGTGAGATCACATGTGTGGATGTGAGATCACATGTGTGGATGTGAAGTCACATGTGTGGATGTGAGATCTCATGTGTGTATGTGAGATCACATGTGTGGATGTGAGGTCACATGTGTGGATGTGAGACCACACGTGTGGGTGAGTGATCACATGTGTGGATGTGAAATCACAAGTGTGGATGTGAGATCACATGTGTGGATGTGGGATCACATGTGTGAATGTGAAATCACATGTGTGGATGTGAGATCACATGTGTGGATGTGGGATCACATGTGTGGATGTGGGATCACATGTGTGGGTGTGAGGTCACATGTGTTGATGTGAGATCACATGTGTGGGTGTGAGGTCACATGTGTTGATGTGAGATCACATGTGTGAATGTGAGGTCACATGTGTGAATGTGAACAAATTTATAAACATGCGTCGTATTACAAACTGGTTTAACTTTAAAAGTACTAAGTAATAATATATGTATGTAATATAAATGCATGTTTTACTAAACTCAACTACTTAAATACTTATTAAGAAAACGTATAAAAATTTGAACGTAGCGGGACTCAAACCCGCGCCTCCTGGAAACCGACCAGGTCGGTCTGGTACATTCAAATTTACACATTTACATTTTCTAAATAAGTATTTTTCTATCCTAAGTGTGGATTAACACTTTAAAAATGTTAAAAATATCAACTACTTGATAACTTAACCTGTTTTAGCATTAACCAAAATCGCGCTTTAAAAAAATAATTAAACTACAGATAGGTTCAACATTTTTTTTTATTTTCTGAGTAAGTGACGTTTAAATATAGAATTGTTAAAAAAACGCAAATTTTATATTTCTATGTATACTTTATACATACGTAAAACTAACAGAACTTTGTTCATTCATTGGCTTTATAAATTATTATAAAAATATTTACACATAACGATTAATATATGTAGGCATATACAGTTATTACTTATAGCCTAGGATTCCAGGGCCCCCAGACCTACGTCATTTTAACAAAGCTGTAATTTTGTATTGCTATTTACTAACTTGAAAGTGGGGCCGTTTCAGAAGTAGTGGCAGTTTATTATGTTTAATGGTGAATTATCAAATTTTCCATTAGTCTATGTTGACTAGTATTAGATTAAAAGATAAAATTGAATTAGTTTTTTTTTTTATTTAAAACGTATTTAAGTTTATTTTAACCTAATTAATTGGTATATTTGTTAAAAGCTATACAAATGCAGATTACATCCGAGAATTCCTTATACATTATATGATAATATAATTATCACCAATTAACTTTAATGTATTTATATAAAGATATTATTTGGTTAACATGGATCAAATCCATCTTTAATGTGTTAAAACATAGTAATCAGCTTCACGCTGTATCCCGCACACAGCAGGTTAGGCAGAGGGAACCTAGTGTTAAGGACACTAAGTTCCCCACTTTCTGCCAAATACTGGAGGCATTGCGTGTTGAGTGGCAGAATTCAATGCCGCGCTTTGCCTCGACTTCAGAACGAAGAAATGGAAATATAAATTAAAATAAATATTTCATTTCCTCGAGTGGGGATCAAACCCACAACCAGTCGATTTACAGTCACACTTTGTGCCCCTGCGCCACGACTCGCCTCCATAATATAAAACATAGTAAATATTATTAATATGGAATAATTACATTCACTTTCACAGATATATTATAGTTTGTTTTATTTTTATTAACATGACTAAAATAAAATATTTCTAAATGTCTTAACTAGCTAATGGTATAAACTATTAAAATAAATAAATATAAGCTAACGTTAGTTAGAACAGCCCGAGAGCCATTGCACAGGTGTCCTCTACAGTAACAATTGAGGATTTTAGCCAGTCTCATATCGGAAGTGTCCTCTTTGCAGTCTTCGTCGTATACTTCATACGCAGTGTAGACGTGTTGCCATTTTCCGTTTATTTTTGCCTGGTCGCCGTCCAGGGTTTGTGGAGCGCAACCCCTCTGCACGATCGTCACTGACGATGCTGTGAAAAAAATATATATATTGTTAGCCACTTCGTGTAAAAGAGGGTAGATAAATCAAATTAAAAATCAGCATCACGCTGTATCCCGCACACAGCAGGGTAGACAGAGGGAACCTAGTGTTAGGACACTCTGTTCCCCACTTTCCGACGAATTTGGGAGGTATTGCGTGTTGAGCGGCGGAACTCAACGCCGAAGAGGGTAGATGTAGATGAAAAAGATGATAAAAGCAGTGGAATTGTGTCAATCGGGGGTAGTTGCTTGTAGGCAACGCCCCCTATTGGAAGGAAACTCGTGGGAAGTATTGTTATTAGGTGATACATATCACTTATTGCAATTACATAGTATCTTTTTCCAAATAGTTTAGAAACATATAGATGATGTGTTTTTATCGATTGTTTTTTTTTTAAAAACGTTAACCGCTTCTTATTTATAACAATATATATTTGTATTTAATGCGTTTGATTATATTGCTTATTAATAATACAAAAATATTAAATATGGAATTCATTCTATTTATCCTCATCATTAAAATAATGTTATAATTAAGTAGGTACATATATTATGATATCGTTTAAATATATGACATCGAGTCCAATGCACTAATTATGTTTATATAGTTGAAAAGGATTATTTTATCAGCTTCACGCTGTATCCCGCACACAGCAGGGTAGGCAGACGGAACCTTGTGTTAAGACACTCCGTTCAGAGCGAAGAAATGGAAATATAAATTTAAGTAAATATTTCATCTCCTCGAGTGGGGATCGAACCCACAACCAGTCGGTTTTACAGTCACACTTTGTGCCGCTGCGCCACGACTGGCCTCTGTTTATATAGTTGTAAAGGAAAAATGTCGTTGCAAATGCCTTTTAATAGCTTCATGCTTATATCTCACATAGAGTTATGTGACAGTTCAAGCCCAGAGTGGGCATTGAGACGCTGTGATATTACGGTCGGAGTGAGGGACGATCAATAAAAATGAATTTTAAAACATAAGAATCTCTGTAGAGGTCAATCGTGAAAGGGGATACAAGCGTGTGCCTGTAAACGTGACAAGTTGTGGGTTCGATTCCCACTCGAGGAAATTAAATATTTAATCTTTTCATTCGAGGCAAACTACGGCGTTTAGTTCTAAACACTCAGAATTCGGAGTAAAGTGGGGAGAGGAGTTTCTTTAACATTACGCTTCCTCTGTTACCCCTCTACATACACGGGATACAATTTGAAGCTGAAAAAAAAAAACAATCACTATCAGAAATATGTCACATTCTGTATCAAAAATGATAAAAAACTTCACAATATAAATAATTTGAACCAATTAAAAGTTTAAATAATTAGAGCGGTTACACATTACGAGAAAGCGTGATTTGATATTCCAGTTTTAGCTAATGGGAAGTAAGTGGTTAACGAGACCAACCACTGTAGTGATGTAACCTAGCACTTGTTAATTGATCTCTACTCTCGGCGGTTGCTGTAAAATAGTATAGACGCCCTTTGTGTAATTTTTGTATTTGAATTTAAGAACGCTAAATTGTTTTTAAATCAGCTTCACGCTGTATCCCGCACACAGCAGGTTAGACAGAGGGAACCTAGTGTTAAGATACTCTGTTCCCCACTTTCCGCCAATTTCTGGAGGCATTGCGTTTTGAGTGGCGGAACTCAACGCTGCGCTTTTCCCTCGACAACAGAGCGAAGCGATTTCATCTCCTCAAGTGGGGATCGAACCCACCACAACTAGTCGACTTAAATTAAAAATGAAAATATAAATTTAAATAGATATTTAATTTCGTCGAGTGGGGATCCAACTCACAACCAGTCGCGTTTACAGTCACGCACTTGTATCCCTGCGTATAGCGCAGGGATACAAGTGCCTGGCCTATAAAATATTGAAAAACATAATATTTATTTATATTCATATTATCGTACTTTTCTTGATACTGAATAGTAGGTTAAAGTGTATTTTTTTATTCACTTCTATGAAATATACTTTATTATAATATATTTATAGCATCATCGGTCTTTATCAAAAAAACCTCATTCGAATGATTTGATTTTTAAATACGTTTTTGCATATTGAAACATCTGTTCAGTGGTATTCAATGTTTGGCGTTTCTCAATGACTTTGAAGCATACGCCCATGTTTTTTATAATGAGAAACATCGGGCGCCAAGGCATCGATTTTTTACTATTATTACCTACTTCTATTATATTAGTATCTATGTTACTATTAATATTTTGAGATTTTTTAAAATTATATATAAAAAAAAAATATTGTAAATTGTTTTTGTAAAAAAAATAAAATAAATCAGCTTCACGCCGTATCCCGCACACAGCAGGGTAGGCAGAGGGAACATAGTGTTAAGACACTCCCCGTTCCCCACTTTCTGCCGAATTCTGGAGGCAATACGTGTAATTGTTATTGTAATAGGTATTTTAAATAGAGAATAGTAGATTATGTACACAACAAAAGTGGTTTACGTAAATAAATATAAGAAATATTACATAGTTTGTGAGTGCCTAAGGTAGTAGTGTAATAATTTTGAAATGTTGACGGTTCCATATAAAGATTATTAGGTCGCACCTAATATGAGCTTAAAAATCTAAAAAGGCCTTATGTGTCTGTTCTGTCTGTAAAAGTAGTTCAGAGCTATTTTAAGTTTTGATATATTTAAAAGTCTATTTGAAATTTAGAACAACATAATTTTAGAAAATTTAGAACAAATAAAGACTTACATATAAGTATTATAATGACTAACGGTACGCTTAGCATCAAATTCATATTTTGAATGTATTATAATAGGATATTATACTATTAGGACATAATAAAAAGTTTTTTTTTCAATATTTTTATTATGTAAAAATGTACTAAATAATAAGGAAACCTAATAGATATATGTTTAATAAAGAGAAACGGAATTCCTCTATATGTGTGACTAATTGGGTTTTAGTTCCTTCTCAGTAATATTATGTGCGGTGTATTAATTTATCAAATTATAATATACATGAGGCCAGTCGTGGCGCAGGGACACAAGTGTGACTGTTAGCGCGACTGATTGTGGGTTCTATTCTAAGTCGAAGAAATGAAATATTTATTTGAATGTATATTAAATTTATTTCGCTCTAGTGTCGAAGCAAAGCGAGGAGTTGAGTTCCGTCGCGCAATGCCCCCAGATTTCGGCAGAAAATTTGGAATGGAGTGTCTAAACACTACGTTCCCTCTTCCTGCCCTGCTATATGCGGGATACAGCGTGAAGCTGATAATAATGATAATAATATACTCACCGTCATCTCCAAATGATAATGTAGTTTGTCTCTTAAAACACATGGTAGAATGCTCGCAGTCAATTAAAAATCTATCGCTACCATCGAAATGTTTACATAATAATGAACCGTCGTTCGCTTCTTCCTCACATTTAAAACATCGAAGACTTGATGAAACTGAAATAGAAAGCCATACAGTATTCAACTAATCCTAATTATTATTTATTACCTTATATATTGAAGATTTGATGAGATAAAAGGCCGTCGTGGCGCAGAGGCACAAGGATGTAACTGTAAAGCGATAGGTGTGGGTTGGATCAACACTCGAGGGAATTAATTATTATTTATTAATATTTTCATTTCTACGCTCTATCATCACGGCAAAAGTCGGCCATTGAGTTCTGCAACTCAACACGCAATGCCTCGAAAAATTTGGCGGAAAGTGATGAACAGTGTCTTAACACCATGTTTCCTCTCCATACCCTACTGTGTGCGGGATACAGCGTGAAGCTGATTTATTTTTTTTTGTTTAAATATGATTTTTATATAAACTTATATAGAGTAGTATAGTAGTCCATAAAACATTTAATACTGTGGGAGGACTAGACTATAATGGTTTCGTTGAATTTTAATAAGGCTTCGACAAAGAATCATTTTGTTGTGTCCAAGGACTGTGAAATAGTGTACAGTCACGCAACAGACATTATTGATTAAGTATATTCGTAATCTATCTGTTTAATTAATTTTAAATGTTGCTAATGTATTATCGGCACGAGGTGTGACTGTAAAACCGACTGGTTGTGGGTTCGATCCCCACTCGGGGAGATAAAATATTTACTAAAATTTATATTTCCATTTCTTCGCTCTGGTGTCGAGGTTAAGCGGGGCGTTGAGTTCTGCCACTCAACACGCATTGCCTTAAGAATTCGGCAGAAAGTGGGGAACGGAGAGTCTTAACATTAGATTTCCTTTGCGTACCCCGCTGTGTGCGGGATACAGCGTGAAGTTGATTTTATTTTAATTTTATGTATCTTCCGTCACTGTTAGTGATAGGAATTCTAAAACGGTTACATACACGAGAGGAATGTTTTAATGCTCTTAAATGGAAGCTAATTAAATTTAGCTATTAAGTGTCACAAATTTTAAAAGACGTTTCGAGCTTGGAGAATATTTTTTTTGGACTTTGGACATGCTTTAGTTATTATATCATTTCATTTTATTTATCACAAGTGTGTAAGAGCTACCAATTTACCTTTACCGTTTTTTTATATGATTGAAATAATTATAATATTTAATTAAAGTCTTCCATCAAAAATATAAATGTGCAATGAGAGCCAAGTTAAAAGTTAAATAATTCGTCATTCATTAAAAAATATTAAAAAAATCGTAGTAAAGTAAAAATTAATTTGATTTATTTTCTAAAGAAATCTATATGGTCTAAATTTGTTTTAACTTACATTGTATACAATAAGTTAACTAATATGTTAAGCTTATTAGATGATTAACATACAGATTCTCTGTATTGTATTTTTATCTACGACAACTTATCTAATTTAAATAATTTTTTGTGTACGCAATTTTGTAAATAAATATATTTGTTCCTGAAATTGTAAAGTATTACTTTTAGATTCATTTATTTAATATAAATAATTATTTAAAAATTTCATAAAAAAGTACCAAGTTCATTTTAACATTATTTTTTAATATTTTATTATTCTACGCAGAAAATATATGAAAACGTGTTGATTCGTTTAAACATTACGATAGTGGCAATTTTTAATTATTTAAGGGAGAGGTGGCATGAAAGAGCCAGTTTACTAAACGAAGCAAAAAAAAATACTTTTAATTAAAGAATTTAAGTTTTTTTTCTTTCAAATTATTATTCATTAATCAAACTAGATAATTTTATACGAAATAAGCCTTAAATATAATAAAAAAGCAATAAAATATTCATTTTAAAAAAATGTGTCATTCGGCTCTTTCATAACACTTCGGTATTGAAAGAGCCACCAAAAGTTATGAAAGAGCTAGTCTTATATTATGAGATGTAATAGGGAAAATTATGCTAAATAATAACAATGCACTATTAAATAAAAACAATTTAATAATCCTTATTAAAAAGTAATGTTTTTTTAAATTATATTAATCATTTTAAGTAAATAATTCTAACAATCTCATATTATTTAAACCAGCGGGTCCCAACCAGTGGTCCGCGGACCACCAGTGGGCCGCAGAGGCCTAAATGTGGTCCGCGAACGAATTTAATTTTATGACTGGGGATGGTGAGGGGAAGATTCTGTTTAATTATCACAGATCATTTTTATTATACCAACATGCATAGTGGTCCCTGCTACCAGTAATGATATAAAAGTGGTCCTTGATCAAGAAAAGGTTGGGAACCCCTGATTTAAACCAATCATATTTTATTATTTTATTTATATATATTTTTTTATATTTTAGAGGCGGATAGTTCTTTTATTAATAAAAATCATGAAAGTTTAACTAAATAATAAATTAATAATATCTTCTCAAAAATAAAATACTTAAATTATGAGTTTTTTTTTTTAAATATTGCTCTACGCAATCATCACTATTTTTATTTGTATTGGACTTTGTTTTGCTTCAATCTACCTTTTTTTTTACTTCAGCCAATATGATAGAATCAGACGAATTCGGGTTTGAATTTTCTTGGTTTATTTTCGAGTTTTTTGGGATCAGACTTCTCCATAATGAAATATCAGTAGCAAATAATTTAATAATGTTTATTAAGAATGTATATTCATTATAATTATAATCAATTTAAAAAAATCTAATTCGGGGTCATGAAAGAGCCGGTTATGAAAGAGCCATCTCTTTCAAGGCCCGTCCATCCGGCTCTTTCATAACTTATTCTTTAAAAAAATATAACCCTCAAAATCACAACGATATCAAAACTTTTGAAATTCAGTTTTAATCCATTTACAAGGCCAAATATATACATAAACTCGATCCACAATCCAAGTACCTATATTTGTTTATAATGAAATACTAAAAAATAACTCAAATGAGGTAAAAAAGTTACTTTTGAGTGCCAAAAACTTCAACTCGACATATCGGCGTCCGTTGGTGCCGAAGATGTGTAAATTTTTTGTGGGTGATGGGAAATCTGTGTTGCCATTTAAAAATAAAATATTCTATCGAGTCCATTCCTAAACTACTATTATATTGCAGGTGGCTCTTTCAAAACCTGGCTCTTTCATGCCACTTCTCCCATACATGTAGTGTACTTTTTAAATTTACGTAGGTATTCCGTTAAACAGTCAGTTGAATTTTTTTTTTTGATTATTGCAACAAACACACATATAACAACTTATCATATACAGCCCCAACGAAAGATTATATTAAGTTCTAACATCCAAAACAACATCAAAATTAAAAATATCTTATCTTAAATCTTACTTAAATCATGTATTTAGTAGAAGTTATCCAAACAATTACTGCTTAGTCACTTTTATTTAATCATAATAAATTTATATGGATGCAATAATCTAAATAAACGTAAAAAAATAATGAAAACCAACTGCAACCATGTTTTATCCTAAGAATAAGTACAGGTGTACCTACGTATATGCGACCTTTTACGTCCAATCTATGTACCTAGGAAAACAGCTATTTAACCTTATAATTTACTAGCTTATAATTTACTTATTTTATAAAGAAATATTTGTAAAATGCTTACATAAATTGTAGCTTATGTATTATTCTGATATAGGTGTAGGTTATATTACTGTACAGTTTTAATTTAAATCTGGTAAGTATTTTTTGCGTGAAAGTGTGTCAAACGTCCATCCGCACAACCTTTCAAATTTATAATTTTAGTAGTATAAACGCACTACATACACATAAGGTTACTATAAATTTTAATTTTACAAACATATAGATTTAACATTATATCGATGTCAAGAATAGAAATAATAAAAATTCACAATTCACGCTGTATGTAATGGGAATTGAACTTATAACCAGTTGCGATTAGTCACACTTTATGTCCCTGCGCCACGACTGACCTCAATAATATAAATATTAAATATTCTAATATAAATATTAAAGTATTATTTGAATAAAATAATAATCAGCACGTTTATTTATTTATTAACTGTACCCATCAAAGAATACCAAAAAATATATCGTAAATTGTCGTAAACAATAAAATTTCAACAAAATTATATTCTTTATTTTAAAATACAGAATTTTATGATAATATTGTGAAGGTAACTCACGCTTAGTAAATAATGATAACACCAAAAAATAAATTGATAAATCCATTATATATTTGTTACACACTTATTTAGTTCGTGGCGATAAAAGTCCATTGCCAAATTGCCACTGTGAAGCGAAAACAAAAATATTTCGAAATTATATAAAATATTATATAAAATAACAAGAAACGCGCGCCGCACCGGCTGTTGCGACCGCGCACTTTGCGCGTATGGTGGCTCGTGTGGTTTACCGAGTTACTGACTGAACACGCTGCGGGGATGCAGGCGCTTGGGCCATGATTCACAGGAAGGAAGCCCAGCGGCGAAACGGGACATGCTCGAACATCGTCTAAGTAAGGCTCAAAAGACACGCGCTATATAGCGTTTTGAGTCACGCGGTCGATACTGGCGCCGGCGCGACACTGGCTCACGTCACGCCGGCCAACTTTTGGCGGTCTCGCTGACATTTTATTTTATTTATTTGTATTATAGTTTTCGCTGCTCGCGCCTTGCACTTCGCTCGGGCGATTTGAGTTTTGCTTTGTCTCTTTATCGTCGTTTACGTCGAAATATGTTTTATACAATGTTTTCGTGGACTATGTATTTTCGTATACAGATTCTTCATTAAATATGATAATTAAATAACAGTATTTTTTTTCTTTCTATTTTTATTTGTTTATATTTTTTTTTGTTGAGTAAAAACGTTATTCGGTTTTCAAATATGAATTTAAAATATTATTATATATCAAAGATTATGGATACTTTGTTAATTTATGAGTTTCATGCTTTGTTGTGAAACGTTTCTCTTGATATCAGAATTATATGTCACATCCTTTACTTCTGTCGATAAAATGGCTACATGATATGATCTGGCAATTTTTTATTTGTCACACGCGTGACTATATTATACAAAAATATTTAGCGGTATTTAGTATTTATTTTTTATTACATTTCATACTATATATATATAATTGACAGGAAAACATAAGCTGCTAGTACCTTACAAAATGTATTTATTATGAATATTTTGATGTTTTAATTCCATATTAATTAAATAAAATCGCATTTTACAAGCGTGTAACTGTAAACGGAGTAGGTTGTGGGTTCGATTCCCACTCGAGGAAATGAAATATTTAATATTTTCATTTTATCGAATCGAAGAAATAAGGGAATATGCTGTAGATCTCACTCAACACTTACCGAATTTTGATTCGATTTAGATATAATCATGTATGACAAAAAAAACATTACATATTTATGCTCATTTCTACAAAATGAGCGTCGAATACTTAAATTTGTCAGTTTTTATTAATTGTACTTCTTTTTGACTTAAATTCCTCGGTCCTTCCAGTCCGACTCGCGCTTGTCTACATTTTGTATAAACCCCTAAATAAAAATATAAAACATATCGCACCCCTAGATAAAAACTGTCGTAAGTCGAAAATCTCGAAATTACACATAACGTCATTTTCTGGCACCTAAACCTATTATCTATACACAATTAAAACAGTGGGAACGATACTTTCGCTAATGACCGTTAGATGGAGTAACAATTCAGTTTTCTTGATTTTATTCACTCCGTCTGTTGCGTGTAAAACCGTGCCATTGTCAGTTACACTGTGGCTATCGTACGAGAAGGTGCGTTTCTAAAGCGTAATAATTCGAGTTATAACGGTTTTAGCGAATTTGACTGTAAATAAAACAATATTATTTAGATTTGATACCGTTTTAGTGATTTAATCCGACAATTTTAAACGAGATAATTCGATTTACATCTCTTTTATTCGTGAAGGTATGTATATATTTATATTTTAATTTGTATTACTGCAGTTTTTATGACAATATTTTCAAATTTCTAATTACATCGCTTTTGATGGTGTATTTTATTTTGTCCTGCTAGACTCTATTCGAAGGAGATTGATGTTCATAAAACATATAATACATTCGGGGTGTATAGTAAGATCTAAGATTATATACGTCAAGTTAATGCAGTAAATAATTCTTGCTAAAAATATTTTTTTTGGAGTTAATACACTGTTGATGGTATAAAACTAATTGTTATTTCAGATGGCGAACCGTGGACGTTTGCTTGTGCAGATGGCGAATAAAACCGATAAAGAAAATTTGTCTATCAACAAAGACTATGATAATAATCAAATAAAACAAAATATTCCACTGAATGACTCGACTAATAATTCTATTACAATAGGAAGTTTATCCTCTACTCAATATAACATAGTTGATAGTATCTCGATGCAACCTGTTATCCCTGAACCCTCCTACCTGAAATCTATCCTCCTATCTACAACACAAAACAGCAAACTCCCTAATCCAGTTATCTCAAATGCAACATCAGCTGAAACTGTAATCAAATCAATCAATAATAACATCAGTGAAGATTTGAATTTCTCAACTACTTTCGATATTTCTAAAACGGGACATAAAGAAATTAATTATTTCATTTCACCTATTCGAAGTGACGAAAGTGACATCGACGATTCTGATGCAGATCCACATTTCCACGTATCACCAAAAAAAAAAAATTCAGCCAATAAATCCGCTTCTGCTACGTCTTCTTCGACTAGCAGCAGTAATTCCTCATCAGGCTCTAGTAGTTCATCCAGTTGCGACTCAGACAGCTCATCTGAATCTGCTGTTCCTAATCGAATGGATATTCAAAATGATGCAGTAAGAAATGAAAATCTAGAAGAAGAAGCAAAAAAAGGGAAAAAAATTACAAGAAAACCTGAAAAGTGGAAAATAAACATTACAAAGGAATTAAGAAATTCTGGCCAGGCCTATGTTTCAATGTCGAAATCAAAGAAAGAAGTTCTCGCGAAAAAAGTTCGCCCTCCTTGTGGAGGTAAATGTCGTCTTAAGTGTAGTATAAAAATAGATGAAAGAAATAGGCAACTTATTTTTGACAACTATTGGAAACTTGCTAATCTTCAGCGACAAGGGGAATTCATCATAAGACATACACACGAAATTAAACCTAAGTATAGGTACTCGAGTACTCAAAACCTACGAGCTCTCAATACAGCGTTTTACTTTGTTTTGGATGGTTCACGTATTCGAGTCTGCAAAAATTTTTTTAAGAGCACACTAGATCTCAACGACAGACCAATAAAAACAGCACTGTCAAAAAAATCTTATTCTGGATTTATTGCTGGAGAATTAAGAGGGAAACATGGGAATCACCCAACAATTAGCTCTGAAGTTAAAGAGAGCGTTAGAAATTTTATAAATAGTATTCCAAGAGTGGAATCACACTACCTAAGAGCACAAACTACTCGTGAATATATCCACAGTGACAAATGTCTAGCTGACTTATTTAGGGATTATAAGGAAATTCGTGAAAGAAGTAACTTGCCTGTATGTTCGGAGACCACATTTAATCGAATCTTTAATACAGAATTTAACATTTCCTTTTATATCCCAAAAAAAGATCTATGCGACCTGTGTGAAGGCTATAGGAACGCAGATGAAGAAGGGAAGAGTAAACTTCTAGAGGGCTATGAAAATCACATAAGAGAAAGAGAGCTAGCTAGGATTGAAAAAGAAAGAGATAAACATAGGACGGATGCTAAAGTAGCTGTATATGATCTACAAGCAGTAATGCAAGTGCCTAAAGGACAAGTGTCCTTATTTTTCTATAAGTCTAGAATAAACTGTTTTAACTTTACGGTCAGCGACTTGCATGCAAAGAATGTTGTATGTTTTTTTTGGGACGAAACTGAAGGAAAACGCGGTGCAGTTGAAATTGGTAGCTGTGTTTTAATCTACATAGAAAATTTGATGGCTGAAAACGCAGGCGTAGATATTGATATTATATTCTACTCCGACAATTGCTGTGGGCAGCAAAAAAATAAATATTTACTATCTGCGTATGCCTATGCTGTTTTTAAGATGGGTGTGAAGTCTATCACACATAAATTTTTAATTCGTGGCCATTCCCAAAATGAAGGGGATAGCGTGCACAGCGTTATAGAAAAACAAATTAAAAGGCATGTTAGATCGGGACCTATTTATACTCCACAGCAATATAGTACTCTGATACGTACTGCGAAAAAGACTGGCCAGCCTTACAAGGTTCAAGAAATGACACATGAGAAATTTTATGATCTTAAAGCTTTGCAAGAGGAATGGGGAAATAATTTTAACTTGGATGACGACAGAAATCAGGTTAAATGGCATGACATAAAAATGATTCGTGTAGAAAAAGAAAGTCCTGGGGCATTTTTCTATAAAACATCCTACGCAGACACAAATTTTAAGAAAACTATAGTGCGTAAGAAAAGATCGAGAAGAAATACAGAAGAATTTTCTATAGGTTTGATACAAGCATATACGATGAAAAATCCACTAACCGATGCTAAGAAAAAAGATATCAAAGAACTTATAGATAAAAATATTATACCAAAAATTTATTATGATAGTTACTATAAGTATAACATTATATAAGGCAACTACATATATGTAGAAATTGGATTTTAAGTCTGAACTGAAACAAATGTGATTTTAAGTTCCTATATTAGTCACAAGTAAATAATTTTAGAAGATTATTTTTGTTTTTTAGTTTTATAAATGTTTGTTTTAGATTATGATTAATAATTAAGTAATAATTTAAGGAAAGTGGTACTGTTTTTAGTTTTTTTATATTTTTACTTAAATTTTAAGCTATAAGCATTGTTGATTAATTAAAGTTTCATTAGTGTTTAATCTTAATAATAAGTAATCATTTCAGAAGTCTTATTATTTTTTATTTTTTTCTTCTAAATTCTGAATTATAACGATAAGATTTTGTAATCTGTATGTTGTTTTATTTCATTAAAATCTTCTAACTTTTTGTTAAAGATTGTTCGTATTGGTAGGTTAGGTTAGGTTAGTAACAATTTGAAAATAACTAGATATTTTTATATTATGACACTTTTAAATCAAGTAGATATTAAAGAAATTATGTTTCAATTCAAATAATGACTAAATTATAGAACTAGTTGTGTAATCGAAAAGTGTCGTATATTAAAAAAAAAATCAATAAAAGTGATTTAACTCGAGATAGTTAAAATTTTTTTAGCATATTCAATAACAGAAACTGTATTTACTAAAAAAAAACGAATATTAGGTGTAATATTAGTAAAAAATGCAATTCAAAGATATTATGATATTTCTGAACATTATATCCTTCTGGATCTTTTCACAAAATTTTAATATCTTTTTTATATTATCAGATATCAGTTTTTCTTAGTTTCTGAAAAAAGTGATTTTTTGAGTTACAACAGTTTTAATCTAGGGGTGCGATATGACAATAACCTTTGTTACTGCCGCACTTTTGAATATTTTGAATGTACATTAATATAATTCTGATCGGTTACTACCGGCTTTTGACGCATCGTTTTAGTATTTTAGTCATCTGGTAAAATACATGTATGTATGTATGTTACATATTTACTTTTAAAATTATAGATATATATATATATTTTTAAGTGTTATTCCACACTTGGGAAAGAAAAATACTTATTTAGAAAACGTATAAAAATTTGAACGTAGCGGGAATCGAACACGCACCTCCTGGAAACGACCAGGGCGTTGCCGGCGTTAAGTATTATAGAAATATTATTTAGGATAGGATGGGATATATCAAGTTGTGGTCTATGGATATAACAAAAATATCTAATTATAAACAGATAACAAAAAATATTAAATAAATCAATTTTAATATGTCGTCGTTTTAATTTTTGATACAAGGAAATCTGTTTTAAATATTTTTTTGGGATCAAATGTAATAATTATTTTATATTGGTTTGATATTATAATTTTTTATATAAAAAATGTTAGTACAAACTAATTTAATTATATTTTTTAAAAAGTTTAATGTAAAGAGACCTCATCTATAACTACTTAATATTAAAAAGCTGAAACGCTTGTTTCGTTGCACCCTTATCTCAGAAACTTTTAGCTCGATTTATTCTTCTCGTATTGTATAGTCCGTGTAGCTAGAAAAGCTATAGAATCCGTTCCCCACTTTCTCATTACTCGAGTGGGGATCGAACCCACAACCAGTCGGTTTTAAAGTCACACTTCGTGCCGCTGCGCTACGACTGGCCTCAGTTTCATTTTAGTATATTTGATTAATCATATTCATCGTGTCATTAAATACGTGGGCGAAGCCGCAGGTAACAATTAACATAATTTAATTACATTTAATTAGGTAGACAAAGTGACTTGTAAGGCCACCATGGTCGATGGATGTAGCATTATTGGAAATTTTCTATTTTCTAGATATTGGCTATTTAATTATAATTTTTTTACATATATTATTAAGTATTTGTAAGAACATTATTTTGTGATTTTTCATGAACTATTAGTTATTTTCTATTTTCTTATGTTTGTCATATCAATCTGTCCATCATTGGATATGTATAATGGCATGGTTGTTTATAATTTAAAAATATATACGTGTATTGTTTTATATAAATAAAAAAATGAATTATAAACAAAACAAAAACTTAACGGCTAAATTAAAAGAATATCATAGTAACAAATCCAGCGACGTTTGACTGATTTAACAGTTATAAGAGAACAAAGGAACGGACATACATACATTAGCACTAAATAATTGAGCAGTCGGGTAAAAACCGTGTGTAAACTATAAAGACTTCGTAGATCAATCTAATATATTTTACGGCGTATTATCTCACATTAGCGATTATTCTTCATTAAACTTAAAGTCGAAAATACTTTTAAGTTGAGAAATATAATTATTTATAATGCATTAAACAAAAAGATAATGTTGGAAACGTAAGCTTTATTTTTTACTATTACTTTTTATAAATAGTATATCAAACTTTTATGGATCTATAAATTATGATGTCACAAAAATGTATATTTATAATCACATAGATATAACAATAAAAGTGTTATTTACATTTTTAAAGTATTAAAAATTAAATTAAATCAGCTTCACGCTGTATGCCGTACACAGCAGGGTAGGCAGAGGGAACCTAGTGTTAAGACACCGTTCCCCACTTTCTGCCGAATTCTGGAGGCATCGCGTGTTGAGTGGCAGAACTCAACGCCGCGCTTCACCTCGACACCAGAGCGAAGAAATGGAAATATAAATTTAAGTAAACATTTCATCTCCTCGAGTGGGGATCGAACCCACAACCAGTCGGTTTTACAATCACATTTTATTTTTTAAAGTATTATTCCACACTAACTAAGTAAAATAATGTTTTATCAGGGCATAATTATTAGTACAAATTATAAAGCAACAAACTAATATTTTACTAAGATTATAAAATATACATACGGATTGTCATAAACACGGTATTTAAGACACTGTGTAGGTAACATCACATCATATCACATATTTGCTTATAGCGTTTACCCTAATAAACAATAGTTACATTATCACATACATTGTCAATATTAAATCATGAAAAATTTACATATTACAATCACACTATCACATAATAAAATTTAATTATTTTAAAGATTAGATTAAAATTAAATCAGCTTCACGCTGTATCCCGCCCACAGCATGGTAGGCAGAGGGAACCTAGTGTTAAGATACTCCGTTCCCCACTTTCTGCCGAATTGGAAGCATTGCGTGTTGAGTGGCAGAACTCAACGCCGCGCTTTGCGGCGACACCAAAGCCAAGAAATGGAAATATAAATTTTAATAAATATTTCATCTCCTCGAGTGGGGATCGAACCCACAACCAGTCGATTTTACAGTCACACTTTGTGCCCCTGCGCCACGAATGGCCTCATATAGAGAAAGATTAGATTGGTTAAATATAATGTTTAAGCTTGACAATTTTTTTATTAAAAATCACATCTTCAGATAGATCTTTGTATTATACAAATTATAATATATTTCTCAATATTGTCCTAATTTATTTAACAACTTTCTAATAGTAAAAACAGTATGTCTTGTCATCTTCCAAATTAGGGATGATTTTACTGCATAGAACACCAAATTCCATAATTTATATGCTATGTGCGTTCTTAGAGTAAGTATGCGTTGCCGTCATATGCGAAATGGGTGTGGCTTACAAAAATGTATAATTTGAAATATATTTACATTATAATATCTTTTTATTGTCATACATGTTACTAGAATTATTAACTCATATTCGTAGATACATGTATCGATTTAATTGACCTAAAATATTATTATTTTTTTTATCTAATGCTATTAATATATTTCATAAGGTTGAAAACCATTATTACACCCATAATGTCGGTATAACCCTCGTGGTTCGAAGTTGGCGATGAATTGCAAAGACTCTGGCGACAGTAGCAATATCTGGAAAAAGAGATAATTTGTTGATGAAAAGGACTAATTATTTAGTTATAAAATTAGATGTGATTAAATTATGGCTATAAATAAAAGAAATAAACAAAATAATATAACAAAACCAATATTACTACAACAATACCATTACAAAAAACCCTATACTACTACTACAGTATAAAATGTTATTATTATATAGTATTTGATGAGTTGCACTGCCCAATCTTCAATACTATTGAAATGGAGGTTAAATAGAAAACACATTTACAAATGACAACTAGGCTGATAAGGAGAAATAAAGACAATAGTAATATGACTACTTATTATCTTGAATTCTTTATCTAAAACAGAAGTGTTAGAGCCGAATATAAAATATTCTAAAATTAAACCGTGAGATCGTTCTTGACAAAATATTTTTTATATATATCTTGGTTATATAAGAGTCATTATATTTGCAACTTTTATTGCATTAAATTATTTTTTGCATTATAAGGTTGTACGAATAACACTAAATATTTATTTAAAAAATTAGGTAGATGAGAAGCTTAGAATTTGTATTATATAATTGGTAATTAAGAAGCCAAATTGTGCAGAAATTGCTTCGTTTATATGAAATAAAGCGTCTTAAGTATTACCAAGAAATAATTAAGTCTGAGCTGGTCTATAAGCTTTGTTACAATAACCCGAAAAATGACTCTTTTCAAAAAAGGTATCGTTTTTATAATAATTCACAATAAATATATTTACCTTGTGGATGTGGTCCTCTGTCCTTTGTCATCGATTTGAGAACAACCCTCTGTATATGGCTCTAATATTTCTGTTTTAGATGACCACCGACCGTTCTTATAGTCTTGATACTCATTCTTTTGTGGAGCACAATCTCGAAGCACACCAGTAATTCTTACTGAAAATATTAAATGTTTATCCTTTATTTACTGTTAATTTTAATAAATAATTTACTTATACATGATTTATACAAAAAAATCTTAATTCGACCATCTACATATATTAAAGAATAAAACAGTACTAAAATAAAGTTTCTTAAACTAAAAAAAAAAAACTTGAAAAATCCTTAAATATCAAATTTTGAATTGTTATATTACATAAATAATACCTCCATCTTGTATATCCAGATGGAATTCTTGCTTCATACACATCGTGGAGAAAGGGCATTCAACTATAAATTTTTCAGAATGGTCAAAATGTACACAAAGCCGCTTTGTTGTGTTATAGTATTGACCAGGCGGCGGATTGATCAGACATTGGTAGCACTGTAGTGACGATACTTCTGGAATTAAAAACATATTTAACCAAATATAAATAAAAAATGTTAGTTTTTAGTACATTCTAAATATGGTGTATGTATGGATTGGTATTATAAAGTCAAATAAAAAAACTACATACTGCAATTTATTTAAGATTTGAAACAAATTTGAAATATCATAGTTTTGGATTTATGTACTATATTTTATTCTTTAAAATGGAAATGGAACTTTAATCATTTAAAAGCAATGCTTAACAAATTTAATATCACTTGTCACTTAATTTTTAGTAGAAAATATATATTAATCATTTAAATAGTAAGAAACTAGTAGGACGTTTATTATAAACATATGTCAAATTGTAAAATGTTTCTAAATATAACAACCATAATGTGGCTTTTATTTTATAATAAATGTTTTTGTATCAGTGAGGAATATTATAACGATGATTTTTTGGAAAACATTAAAAACATAACTTTTTACAATCATACAAATTCTCGAAGTACAGCTAAAGAATCTTTATCTAACTTGAAAATAAATAACCATTTTGTCGACCCTAGTAATTTACGAAAACAATATAATTTTAATAGTAAGATGGAAAATGAAATATCTTATAAAGTTGAACCGCATGAAGACGTTGTTGGGGCTATGGAACAGGATTGCAAAAACTTCGGAAATTCCACATACTTTAATCTGGATAAAATTCAATGCACACAAAAGAAAACAAAGGTCATATTTGATTTAAAATCTTTTAAAGATTATGAATATGAGGCAGGTGATACAATAACTGATAAGCTATTTCCGACTTCAGGTCCTGAAACTAACCAAGGCATTAAAAATCGAAGTCAAAATGATCTTCAAAACCAATCCGAAATAATAAAGTCACCAAACGTTAAGTTTTACAATTTAGAACCTGCAGTAAGTCATGTAATAAAAATAGAAACAAATAAAACTTTACTACGTGACAATATATGGTATGTGCCACAAGAATTCCCGTGTTGGGATTTACCTGTTATTTATGGTAAATTAGGTGAAAAGAAAAAGAAATCTGAAATATTTTTAATATACGGTGGCAATCTTGTTAACGTCATAGACAATTGGACTGAAGCACAAAACGCTTATAAAATCGGAGATCCTCCTATATCACATAATGTTAATAAATGGTGTGGATTACAGCCATGTTATGCAGACCATACTCTTTGTCTATTCCCAAACGCCGAAGTGTCAAATATATGCGATAAAGGATATAAAGTCCTAGCACCAACTGTTATGGATCAAATCACTATAATCAGTACTATTAATTCCATGCGCAATCGCGTCGCACATGGATTAGTTAATATTTATTCACACCTGCCTACTGCTGCAAATATGCAACAAATAAACTATGATTATGATTTAGAAAAAATTGCTGAAGCATGGCTCCGTCAATGCCTGCCTGGTGCAGCGCCTTGTTCTGCTCTCGACGGACTGATGGTTTCCCAACTTGAATGTACTAAATATATGAAATTGTGTTGCTTAAAACAGTTTAAAACTACCTCTCAATGGTTTGTTTGTATAATCTATTTATTTATAAATTTTCTGTAAATGATAACAGCAATCTAAAAATATTATATATTTATTTTTTTAGCACACCCTCACCGGAATGCTTCATTCATCCTGTTATTGGGTGCATTCACGTTTGGTTTTCTAGTGCTGGAAGTGCATTGTCTAACACAGACGTCTTATGCGGCCGGAGTACCGCAAGGACATTTAACACAGTTCAATTGCTTTGGGCGAAAACAAATAAAATTGGATGTGCTTACGGTGAGAGAGCCAATGGTAATATTAGAGTTGTTTGTCAATTTTCCCCAGCGGCACTATTTCATCTAGACACAAAATTATTTTGTGGTATGATAGATCATGGCGATATTCCATATTTTCGCAATATCGAAAACGTGACGAATTTAAATTTTTTGTCGTCTTACGGAATAAAATGGAATCACATACGTATCGATAGTTTTGTAAAGAATGTTTCAGTAAGTAAAGGTATAATTTCGCAAAATAAACTGGTGTTGACAACAGAAACCTCTCATTCTCAGTGGGGGGTGGATAGTTTGACAAAAGTATACAAAGAAGGCTGGATAAGGAATCAATTTGATCATCAGTCCAATGGTACGAGAGGTCTTGTTGCTAGATTAGTTGCGAGACACAAATTTACTGATGATAGCGAATCGAAATGTGATTCAGAGGAATCAATATATGAAGTGGGATCCCCTGGTTCTTCTTGTATAGAAAAAAGTAGCGTATACGACGGATTATGCTATGAATTTAGAGAGCCTACAGCAGGGTTCAGAATTATTGCTATTGCGGCCTCGATAGCCCTTTTTTCTTTAATATTATATGATCTTTTTAGTGGAGTTATAAGACAGACAAATTATTAATTATATTATTATAACTCATTAGTATAGTAGTAGTTATATACTGCTTAATGTTACAAAATAAAAAGTTCATACGAAATGTACAATTTCTGTACTGAATTTATACCTAGATTATTAAAATTTTATTTGGGTAAAGGGTAGAACAAGAGCTTTATAGCCTTGATATATGAAAATATTATTTTAAACCTTAATATAAATCACTTTATATAAGAACTGATGTTAATTTTATAATTAGCTCTCGTGAATCATCACATTTTTATGATTCAGCAATGATCATCCTTATACTATGTGCCGTATTTATTTTTTTGAAAACTGATCTGTAAATTGGTAGAAAAAAGGTGTAAGCATTTTTAATAAATTTTCTTCTTTTAAAAATAATATAATTGATATGAAAAACAATCTATTCACACGGTATTGACGAACATATAAAAGTATACTTGACAAATTTAAGTGAAAAATATGTGTTTGCGGTATATAGTATCAATTTGCGTCATACTTGGAAATTGTCCACATTAAAATATTAAATATCCCGCCAGTCTCAAGGCTAACAAGCGGTTTTTTAAAAACTATAATATTTATTATTTATAAACTACTATTAAAATTTTATAGTTCTTGTTACAAACCTGAATAAACCCCCTCTCATTTGAGCTACCACCATTTGATAATCAGTAACACGTAATATGTAAATAAATGTAATTTTATGTTTTTAAAGATGCTCTATTTTTTGATATTACGTATGTGTGACCTACTTGATATGATAGTAAGTTTTGAGCAACAAGCCATACGAGACTAATATTGAAATATGTATGTATAAACTATTACCTTTTATACACTTGTATAATGTATGCACTTATAAAAATTGTATAGAATTCATTAAAAAATGGTGTATGTGGATGTATGTGGACAATATTATATTTTAGCACAAACATGCTGTCACAAATATCAATTATTTATGACTTATAAATTTAGTTTAAGAAATCATATAGCTGAAGTTATTTTGGTCACTTAGTTGCAGTTCTCCATATTTTTAATCTTAACCTTAGTTTTTAGTTATAATAATAACAAACAGTATACAAAATACTATTTTGTTAAGAAGACAGATTATTAAATACTCTATGCTTAGTTTTTGCGGTAAAAAAATTCATATAATTAAAAAAAAAAAAATTAAATTAGCTTCACGCTGTATCCCGCACACAGCAGGGTAGGCAGAGGGAACCTAGTTAACACTAGGTAGACAGGTAGGTAGGACAGGGAGGTAGACACTCCGTTCCCCACTTTCTGCCGAATTCTGGAGGCATTGCGTGTTGAGTGGCAGAACTCAACGCCGCGCTTAACCTCGATACCAGAGCGAAGAAATGGAAATATAAATTTAAGTAAATATTTCATCTCCTCGAGTGGGGATCGAACCCACAACCAGTCGGTTTTGCAGTCACATCTCGTGCCGCTGCGCCACGACCGGCCTCTAAATTCTCTCTAAATTCATATAATATAAAATAATATTCTGTAACACTATTTCTATAAAATGTGTGTGAAAAGTTTGTCCAAGTGAAAATCAAGTGGCGAGTGTGACATAATATTATTTATTATGCATGCGTATTCTTATATTATACAATTATTTTAAATTGTTAATTCTCTTTATAAGTTGCTGTAAGTTCAAATAAATTAAATTCACAATGTTAAGTGGATAAAAACAAGTCAAAATTCAAAATCGGCCTCAAATGGGCTTGACAAAAAACATGAATGTCGTTTAAATATTTAAAATTAGTTTTGACATGAAAGTCGTCAGAATATATATTTTTTAAATTTTTGTTATTGATCACACGGTTGACATTAAACGTTTACTTTTAAATCTAAAAGAGACTATGCTTGGACTATATATAAACATATTCTAAGGCTAGTCTCATTTTTATATAGTGTTGTCATAATTTATAATATATAGTATATAGTTTTTGAGGTAGTTAGGCTACTACCTCAAAAACTATATATTATAAATAATGTATTAGATTTTTTTAATTTTATAATTATATATACATATAATCAGACTCGGGTCGACCCCGAATAATAAGGAAGCAAAATTGATCCAAATTTGCAAGTTAAATAGTTAATTGATTAGTTAATACTTGGATAGAAAAAGAAAGAAAGAAATATAAATACAATACGAACCTGTACTTATAAAAGATATAACAATCGCTATACTTAAAGCGAATTGCTCCATGGCTATAAGTCGCGTTGCCAAAAGTTGTTTGGTCCGGTTAACGTTTTCGTAATAGACCTTCTCATTGAGTCGGCTGTTCCTCTTGCGTAGGGTTTTTTGATCGATTTAGACTTTCTTGAAATCTGCAACACAGATAAAAAAATATAGTATAGTAAACAATATTATCATCTACTTAGTTCTTAATTAAAGTTACGTTTTTTATTTTTTTTTATCAGCTTCAGGTTGTATTCCGTTTGTAGCTGGGTAGGCCTAGCAAAGAAATTAAGCTATTAAATATTTCGTTACCCTGAGCGGGAATTGAACTCACAACCTGTCGGGCTTACAGCCATACGCTTGTGTTTTTTGCTCCACGACTGGTTTCAAGTTACATAATACATTATTATACATTAGAATAAATAATTATGAAATGTTTGCGTCATATTATTTTATTGTATTGACTACTTGCTTGGTAAGGTCGAAAAAAATAAACATACTTTACAAAAAACAATTTTTTGATAGCATTACCGGCCCAAAGGGAAAACATTTTATTAAAATAAATCAAAATTAAATCAGTTTCACGCTGTACCCC
Organism: Heliconius himera; assembly: GCA_021202915.1. Classification (NCBI taxonomy): domain Eukaryota; kingdom Metazoa; phylum Arthropoda; class Insecta; order Lepidoptera; family Nymphalidae; genus Heliconius; species Heliconius himera. The sequence continues at coordinate 593,828 of JAJHJA010000480.1, forward strand.
GCAAACAGCGGGGTAGGCAGAGGGAACCTAATGTTAAGACACTCCGTTTCCCATTTTCTGCCGAATTCTGAAGGTATTACGTGTTGAGTGGCAGAACTCAACGCCACGCTTAACCTCGGCACTGGTGTCGAAGAAATGGAAATATAAATTTAAGTAAATATTTCATCTCCTCGAGTGGGGATCGAACCCACAACCATTCGGTTTTACAGTCACACCTCGTGCCGCTGCGCCACGACTGGATTTTATTAAAAAATAATAAAAGTTTTACTATTCAAGTTTTGTGATCTCGTAACCAAATTGAACTATGTAATAAACGTTACCCAATCCTAAAAGATCTGTTTGAAGCATCAACACCAGGTTTATTAATAAAATAGTAATGCTGTATAATTATGCATGCATTGTGACATTGAGGAATTATTATAATTTTCAAACGTTTATTTTTTTATTTTTAATACTTGAATGTTGGTCATAAATTACAAATATAAACGCTATATGAAGTTGTTATCTGTATTTAATTACCTTTATTTGAAAATTAACCATATCTTATAAAGTTTTTATATAATTTTGGACAATAACTTTCTTATTTTCTTTCGTTTTTAACTTAATCCATTTATTTATTTTCATTATTCAATAATAATAACTGCAAAATTTATTATAAGATATATTATTATATTTAAAAATGTATGTTCATATATTTTATAAAATGAATAAATCAGCTTCACGCTGTATCCCGCACACAGCAGGGGAACTTAGTGTTAAGACACTCGATTCCCCACTTTCCGCCGAGTTCTGGAAGCATTGCGTGTTGAGTGGCGGAACTCAACGCCGCGCTTTGCCTCGACACCAGAGCGAAGAAATGAATATATATAAACGTAAAAAAATATTCCATTTCCTCTATTGGGGATCGAATCCACAACCAATCGATTTTACAGTCACACTTTGTGCCCCTGCGCCTCGACTGGCCTCATATAATTTATTATATTTTATATAACATATAAATGTAATATAAGAATCATAATTTCTTTTAATTTTGTACAATTGCTTACATATTATATACGCTATCTAATTTCATTGTGCTTATTTCAAGGTCTGACTAACTGAGCCGCTCGTTGTTGCAACACGGCAGAGACAAGTTTCAGTGTAGTCAATAGTAGGCACACGAGCATGCACGTCGAACTGAAGTTAGGCCGACGTATTATTATTGTGTCAGTCAACCATTGGTCGTAGGACCTTGTAGTCATTTTAATGGCGTCTAAATTTTTTTTTTTGGTTTAAAATGTATTTCTATCAGCTTTACGCTGTATACCGCGCACAGAAGGGACCTACCTAGTGTTAAGACACTCTGTTTCCTACTATCCGCCGAATTCTGAAGCGCGCTTTTGCATCAACATCAGAGCGAAGAAATTAAAATATAAATTTAAATAATATTTAAATTCCTCGAGTAGAGGTCGAACCTACAACCAGTGGTGCTTTATGTCCCTGCGCCACGACTGACCTCTATGCCTCAATTTTAATAGAAAATCTAAATAGTTCGCCTAATTAAGATAATTATGATAATTACTTACTTAATAAGAATAATTTTTCTCTATCAAGGTCGAATCAGTTGTAACAATTTATCTTTCAATCAAACAAAACTCCACTGTAAAAAGGCCTATGTTGAAATTTCCGCCTCAAGGTCTGTTAACATAGCTAGTAGTATATAATTTTTATGTTTATATTGCAATATTTATTGTTAGTTACATAAAACATATAATAAAACGTGCATTTAGGAAATTCTGGCTACGTTTCTATCTTTACTTTTGACGCTTTTAAAAAAAATTATAATATTATAACCAGAGGACAGTCGTGGCGTAGCGGCACAAAGTGTAACTGTAAAACCGACTGGTTGTAAGTTTGATCCCCACTCGAGGAGATGAAATATTTACTTAAATTCATATTTCCATTTCTCCGCTTTGGTGTCGAGGCAAAAGCGCGGCGTCGAATTCCGCCTTAATATTATAACCTTGCTATCAGCAAATAAATTACAGGTGTAATGATAAACATAGCTATATATTTTATTTTTTTGTAAAATTGTAGTTACGATTATTATTATTGAGGACTTATTTGATCGTGAAACAAAACCCCATAAAAGTGTTTATAATAAATAAATAAATAAATCAGCTTCACGCCGTATCCCGCTGACTGCAGGATAAGCAGAGGGAATCTAATGTTAAGACACTCCGTTCCCCACTTTCTGCCGAATTCTGGAGGCATTGCGTGTTGAGTGGTAGAACTCAACGCCGCGCTTTGCCTCGACACCAAAGCGAAGAAATGGATATATAAATTTAAGTAATTATTTCATCTCCTCGAGTAGGGATCATCGAACCCACATCCAGTCGGTTTTACAGTCACACTTTGTGCCGCTGCGCCACGACTGGCCTCATTATTTATTATAGTACATAAAACCGCTAGAGTATTGTATTTGTATATTACGTGAATAGTATGAAACATATGAGAGATCGCAAGCGAAACAGAGTTAAAGTAGGTTATCATTTTCAATTTCATACGATATTCCTCATTACAATGAATCTCCATTTGCCACTATATTTTTAGATGTAAAGGACCAACGCGGCGCTTGATGACTGCACGCGAAATGCAAACGCTAGCAAATGTTTATTTATTTTATAGTTTATCTATGTATTATATTTTATTATAGTTTATTTATATTAAAAATTAAATTAAAATTAAATTAGCTTCACGCTGTATCCCGCACACAGCAGGGTAGGCAGAGGGAACCTAGTGTTAAGACACTCCGTTTCCCACTTTCTGCTGAATTCTGGAGGCATTGCGTGTTGAGTGGCAGAACTCAACGCCGCGCTTAACCTCGACAGCAGAGCGAAGAAATGGAAATATAACTTTAAGTAAATATTTCATCTCCTCGAATGGGGATCGAACCCACAACCAGTCGGTTTTGCAGTCACACCTCGTGCCGCTGCGCCACGACCGGCCTCAAAGTTTATTTATATATTATATTTTATTTATTTAGTATGTTTATTTATTTTATATGTTTGTTTTTTTTCTACTAAAATTAAGAACTAATCATCATATTATTCTCATCAGATGTGCTTATCTAATTTTGGATTATGTGACATGTCCCACTTTTTAATGAAACAGATTACGCAAATTTTGGTAGTGTTACGGATGGTTGCAGAATTTGGCAAGAAGGTCGTATTTTTTTTTATTGTTTACTCTAAGAATATGAAGAAAGGCTATATCTAAGATATTAATATAATTATTATAAAAAAAAATAGAAAAACAGAAAATACTTTCTTTTTTCAATTTTATATTTTTCGATTTTTTGGTTTTACAGAGTTTTATTAGAAAAAAAATCGATTGTACGTTTTACGTTGTTTAGATGTTCTACGATTGCGTTGGTTGAATTGATCTGTTCTTACGTAATGGAGTTTTGAATAATTTACGCATTAACAGTGACACAGATTACAATGACCTAACATTGAAAATCAAGTTTAAGTATAAGATCTTACATATGTATATTGAAACTTTAATTTATAGATGTTTGTTTACCAAAAAAAAAAGCGTCATGATGTATCCCGTATATAGCAGGATAGGCAGAGGGAACCTAGTGTTAAGACACTCCGTTCCCCACTTTTATAGTTTGTTATTCTAATTTTTAATGACTCATACGTATTGTGCGAACTGCGGAGCCAAAGAAACATTTCTCACATGTTTGATTATGAATAGGTACATATTGAATCATTCATCACATTCCAGAATATATGAGTACATTATTTATATTAGTAGGTATATAAAGGCCAGTCAGAACGCATAGGCACAAGCGGGCGACGGTTTGTGGGTTCGATTTCCACTCAAGGAAATGAAATATTGATTATTTTTTTCATTTTCTCGCTCTGATAACGAAATCTAGTAAGGTTCCTTATTGAGTTCTGCCACTCAAAACGTAATACCTTCAGAATTCAGCGGAATGGGGGAAAGGGAAGTGTCTAATGAGAACGGAGTGTCTTAACACTTACCCCATTACGTGCGGAACACAATGTGCAACTAACAAAAATATTTATATAATGTACGTGATTGAGATTTGCAGTTGATAAACAAATATTTAAATCACACTACGTATGTCACTATATTCTTTAACGTCACTTGCACGGTGTTTTAATTTTAAACCACTAACTGGGAATAAAGACAAATACAAAATCTCGATATTTAATTACCTATATTTTTTCGCCACACACTAACACATGATAATAATTTTAAAAAATCGTAATTTTTGCGTTACCGGTATCGTAAATTTTATGAGAACGACGAAGGGACGCGCGTCTCTGTGCGTAGTGAAGTCTTTACTGGGCAAGCCAATAGTCGACCGCTGACTCGCGGCATTCTAGCAAGGATTTGTGTCATTCTACGTAACATGGAGTGTACTTGACCGCTCTAAAAAGAGACAATTTGAACCTTGCACACAGTGCTGGCTGAGTATGTATGAACGAATACCTCAAGCTTATTTTATTTTTCAGTAAAAATTATATTGAACTTAAATACCCGAGAAGGTGCGCTAAACCGGATTGGCAAAGATTAAAACTCGAGCGAAAAAGAATTATGTATTTTGATCTCGACGACAATGTGTTTTATATTTATAACCTTCAAATATTGAAAGTATAATCACCTCGGTTTTTGACCTTGTCGTGGTATGGGATGAGAATGATAGCTGTCATTAATTAATATTAAATATAATAATTTTTTTGGTGTATGTACGGGTGTTCTTAATATTTATTTTACAATTTTTAGTATATAGTTAAGGAACATACATATATATAAACAATATATGATTGCTCTCGTTAACATTCAACAATTAGATATAAATAATTGAAACTTGTAGCTACTTGTCTATTATTTTATCTTTTTCATTAACCATATTTAGTTGAGTAAACAGAATAAAGACAAGCTACTCCATTTTCGACTTGTTTTTCCTTGAACCTGATACTATTCTAAATATATAAAGGAAATCTTGATTTTTGGGGTTCCGTTCCTCAAAAGGTAAAAACACAACCCTTATAGGAACACTTTGCTCTCCGTCTGTCCGTCTGTCAAGACTATTTATCTTGAGATAGCATGAAGCTCTTGAGGTCAAGCTGAAATAAATATTTAACATTCAAGTCCATGAACCCTCGAAGCACAGAACACATTAAAAATGAACCCAATCTATACGAGCATTTATGCTTCGTTTTAACTGCATTTTTTAAGAAATTCGCTGCGTAATGAAAAACTAAAAAAAATCAAAATCAAATCAAATCAGCTTCACGCTGTATCCCGCTGTAGGCAGAGGGAATCTAGTGTTAACACTCCTGTTCCCCACTTTCTGCCGAATTCTGGAGGCATTGCGTGTTGAGTGGCAGAGCTCAACGCCGCGCTTAACCTCGACACCAGAGCGAAGAAATGGAAATATAAATTTAAGTAAATATTTCATCTCCTCGAGTGGGGATCGAACCCACAACCAGTCGGTTTTACAGTCAGAGTCAAGATATGGCCTTTTCTATTGAAAAAAAACGCGTCTTTCGACACTACAAAGAAAATTTAAATTAATAGGGTTCAAACTTCCAGTTGACCTAGAATTATGAAACTTGGCAGGTAGCATCTACAAGTAGTACTGTTTCAGGAAAAAATCTGAAAACTATATTTGTGGTTAAAACCAAAAAAATAATAAAGGGCGGCAAAATTTGTTATTAAAGCCTTCAAATGAGGTATCAGATGAAAACACTCTGGCTAAGCAAAGCTTGAATTACAGAAAAATCTCGAAACCTCCGAATTTTTGTACGGAGCCATTGATGGGCGAGCCCGACTCACGCTTGTCCGGTTTTTTTATATATGTATAGAGTCGGTCAGCTTGCTGTCACGGTTGCCTAATTATAAGATTTACCTATTAACGAATTTGTACATTTACCTATACCTACTTATATTTAGTTTCGTAAAGAATCTCGAAAAATTGAACGAAGACTAATTTTGTCTATAGCGACTGTGTGTGCTTAAGAGGCGAACGCAGAGTCAATTTACATTTTTTAGTATTCCCTTTTATAAAAGGTCGTGTGTATACATAATTTAAAAAAAATACAAGAGTGGTTTTATATTAATAATTAAAAAAAAAATAACCGACTTCTGTAAAA